>PVKZ01002650.1:0-201733 GCA_004027375.1 Macroglossus sobrinus | reverse complement strand
AAGTTGTTTAAAGGGCAAAAAGCAGAAAAATGCTGAATATCTCATCAAATATATTTGCTGACTTGATCCTATCAATTGTTTCTATGCACACCAGGCTCACAAAAAGACACATTCCTGGGAAGTTAAATTTCAAGGGTTCATCTCTAATCGTGGCTGATTATAGAAAACACAGTCTTAGAATTTGATTTGTTTCCTAGGTAACATCCCTTCAAATCTGGTATCTCGGCCTCATCTTTTGCTCCTACACATGGATAAAGATCCTGAAACTACAGAGTGTAAATTTCAGGGTCAGAAGATGACTGGAGCAGACATCCTAAAAGAAGGATCTGGGGTGGATGTCATCCTCTGAAAGGAAATTGAATTTGCTTAAGTTAATAAAAATAGCAGGAGAAAGAAGCAAAAATGGAAACATGCTGAAACCTCATTCACTGTAAGATATTCTTATCTGGCAAGTTAATCTTGGGCCCGAAACAAGAGGTTTAAGTTTCTTAAACACATGAAATATCTCATAGTTTAATTCAGTGACTGTGATATAATATCGCTCCCAGGAGAGGAAAACAGATTTATATGTTTGAACAATTATGGCTGATCTCTGAACTGTAACAATGGGTAAGACTAGAAATATAGCATCAATGAGATTTATATAGACTGAAAATGAATAATCTCCCCTATAGTCCTAAGGTACAAATTTAATTACTAAACATTATTTTGATACAAAGAGAGTCATCCCTCAAATTATCCATATTCAATGGCAAACCGTAAGTTGTGTCTCTGTCCCCATTTCCTGCTATAATATCAGTATTGAGGAAATATTGTTAAAAATCATCAAATGTAGGCTTGAACCACAAAGTCAAAAGCAGAAACGAGAACAGCACAGTAGGCAGGTTGTAGAAGCAACAGGCACAAAGAGTACAAGAAATAGAATAGAATAAAATAAAAGTCTCTTCTGACTCCAGCCTGCCCAGTTTTCAGAACATGTGGGTTAGTGACTTCTATTTAGTCCTGCACACATAGATGCTAATCATTAAAGGGATCTAACCTATAGCCTAGGAATTACTGAAGCAACCCCCCAGCTTGAAAATACCTCCGCCAGGAGATAAGGAAAGTATATACAAAAATAATGATTGTTACTCAACAGATTTATAGGAACCTTGTGGCTGAGACCACAACAACCGGAAGTTTGTTGACCAAAGCCAGTAGGTTTCACAATCCCCCTTAGACGCTTGCTGGCATACAGAGGTCTTCAGTCATCTATCACCTCCTGATCTCAAACCCCTCTTGTTTCTCTCTTCCACTGAAATCAAAGAAGCCCGCATTTCTGTATTTTCTCAAGCTAGTTCTTTAGGGCCCTAGTCTGCCATTTTCTAGGCTTGGTGGCTTTCTGGATATAGTCATTTTCCTTTCCCCAACTCCTTGTCACTTGACTTACTGATGTTGTGTGGCGAGCACTATGAGCTTTCATTCGGTTACAGAGGTATTCACGTTCAATACGCAGTCTCAAGGGCTGGAATGAAAGTGGAGAGGGAAGAAGTAAGAATACAGCCATCAGGCAATCAGGCCGGATCCATCTAGCTAGCCAGCTGGCCGGCTAGCCTTCTGCCTACGCCTTTCAAATGGAACTGTCCTAGGTTCTGAAATAGGCACTTGCTTAAGCCTAGGTTCTCCTGATGAAATGAACTTGTAACTAACTAGTCACTATTTGACACTCTACTTGCCTTTTGCCACCACAAGTTCAGTGCAGTTCCAGCTACCTGCTTCTCACAATGGCTCAGTACATGATCCTGGCCAGGGACAACTCTGTTTGAAAGGGATAAATCAGAATACTTGGAGATGAGTAAAGAAATCTGTTTAAAGGTTTAATGATTTATTTCCTTCTAGTATTCACTGGCTTCTTAAAGTCACAACACCCACTCAATTTGCCAAGTCAGAATAATTTAAAATTCAATAGTATTTCTAAATAGGAGTCTTTATATCCTTTTACAAGCCTAATAACTCTATTTTCATGTTAACTGCCTCCTCTTCATTTAGTAAATGGAGATTATTAATTATGCACAGACATTTAAAAACCACGCGAATTTTTAAAAAGTAAATAAATAAATAAATAAAAACCACATGAATTCTGTGTACTTATTGCTAACTTCAAGGGTTCAAACCATATAATTCTCTCCACAAATTACTCATTTTTGTTAAAGCGGACAAAAATTTCAGTAATTAACAATCGCATTAACCTATTGAAATGAATGTTTTTTCCAATTTTTAGGGGGCAATTAATTATTATTTTGAAGGGAACCAGTATTTTGCCACCCTGGAACCGCCTATGGGTTATTGCTTTTAAGCTGCTTATTAATAAATAAGCCTCAGAAAGAGTATTTGGCTCTTCCCTCTCCCCTTTCCTGATGAAGAAATTCAGACACAGAAACCTGCTTCAGCAAGAAAACCTTAGAATGCTGCCTTAGCCTAATTTGAATATGGTAAATAAAAGGACATCAGGCAAGCTCCATTAGTTAGATACCCGCTGTGTCCCATTGTTTGAGATGCCCAGCAAGAATTTGCCCTCCAAGTACGTCCCGCCTTTCTTCAACTACCTTTAAATAGCCCATTCTCATTCTGAAATTTAATATCCCACCACCACCCCACTTCTCCTTTGTCCAAAAATGTTTTAGATGCCCAACGTTGCCTCACTGTCTGAAATTTTCAAGCTTATGAATTCCCCATGCACAAGAATTAAAAGTTTGATTTTTTCCTGTTACTCTGTTCATTTGATTATTAGCCCACCTAGAAGAATTTAGGAGGTGGGAGTAAAAGTATTAAAGAGAGAAATCACCTAATAAAGTGCATGATGGGTTTCTTGTTCCTGTGTCGATTAATCTCAGTCTCCTTGTTTTTATTCTTCTGCATCTCGCTTTGATTGACAATTCCAAATCTACACATTCGAATATTTTCAGTGATAGACTTAAAATATCCTTTGGTGCAACTCTCAAAAAAGACACCTGACCAGCAGTTCACACAGCAGACACAGTTCTCGGCCAGGTGTCTGTCAGGCTTCAAACACACCTGCGAGGCATATTCTGGGAATATACTGGTTTATCTAGATCCCTAAAAAGTTCCATCATAATTTGACTCTGTGCCAGAGACATAGCAGTGAGGTGGTACTGGTTAAGGCCATTCCCAAAATGCCTCTTTGATATATGAATTATTTCGAAGTAAAGGCTATTGAGAACCAACTAAAGCTCTCTAAACACAGCACACAAATTATCCTTTTATAAAGGAAATTTCCATTGTACAGACATCTCCCTGTCCCTAACTAGAAAGAGCATGATTGGCCAACAACTGCCCACCCACGGGGCTCTGACTTAAATCTGCATAACAGACCTTATTAAACAACCCTTATTTACCATCCTTTTCCTGGTCAACCTCTCTCAATTTGCCTCTCTCATCCAGAATCCTAAAACTCCATTTGCTTTGTTTGTCTTTATACCGGAATTCTAACCACGCCTTCCTCTTTGGGTTACTCATCTCCAGAACTCCCTGGTGTACTGCAGAATGCACATGGTAATGACCTTGTTTGTTTTTGTCTTGTTAATGTTTCTGACCAGTCTCATTGACAGGGCCCCAGCTGGAAAACCTAAAATAAGTAGAGAAACAGATTCTTCCTCCCTTGTCTCATGAATTCTCCCCCGCTGCCACAATATTTGGTTAAAAGCCCAAGTCTGCCACAAATTTGTTCGGGAGTACTGAACAAAAACGATACCCTCTTCAATATGCGTTTAATCGTTTCCACAACGTCAGTATTAATATTTACTTAATAGGGCAGTTTCGAGAATTAAATGGCATTATGTACATAAAGCATCAAAACCAAACAATGCCTGGAATAAGGGATGGTCTGTGGATAGGTATAAAATAGCAGGAAAGCTAATCATAGGGTCACATCTTCAAACAGTCTCTTAAAAATATGAGACTCAATAGCTTGTGCTTACTAAAATAGCACTGTAATATAAAAAGTAATAACAAAAAACAAAAATATCATAGGTAATAATAGTCCAAGAGGATGGGGTCAGTTGTCTTTATTAAAATGAAAGTAAATCCATTTAGTTTTTTGCTATATGTGGCACTGATACATTTAAAAATCTGTATGAGCTAAAGAGTTTTCCATGAAAATACAAACTTTAAAATTAAGTCAAGGAAAGACCAGTTAATGCATTAACAGAAGAATGCAAACATGTAGTCAAAATCGACCCTTATGAAGGCATAGATGGTTTTATAGAAAAGTTCTAACGAACGTGCAGAGACCATATAATTCTATTGTTTCAAGTAGCCCAGAATATAGCAAAGATAAGAATTTTTCTTTTTTACTAAGCCAAGCATCTCTGAGAAGGAACAGCAGTAAATAAGGAGTACTACAGATCTCTCTCAGTACCGCATATGCAAAGTTATGAAGTAAAATATTAGCAAATTTTATTCTGTAGACTTGGTTATGCAATTGATATTAAGAACTGTATAAATAAATTTTACTACATTACTGTTAAAAGCAGAAAAGCATATTATCTTTTCAATAAAGAACATTTGATACATTTCAATATCTGTTCTTAAAAAACAAAACAAAACAAAATATAGCAATGATGGGAAACCTTAATTTACATAAAGATGTCTATCAAAAATCTATACTAGACTTCATTCTTAAAATAAATAAATAAATAAACAAAATGGAAACAGATTCACTGATTGAGAACAAACTGATGGGTGCCGGAGGGGAGAGAAGTTGGGGTGGCTCAGTGAAAAAGGTGAAGGGATTAAGAAGTGCAAATTGGTCATTACAAAATAGTCAAGGGGACATAGAATACAGCATAAGGAATATTCTAATAGCTATGTATGGTGCCGGGTGGGCACTAACTAATTGGGGGGATCATTTCATAAATCATATGTCTCACCACGATGCTGTACACCTGAAACTAATACAAAATAATAAATGTCAACTGGAATTGAAAAAAAATTTTAAGATATATTATAGAAATAGCTGCAAAAGTATATAATTAGGACCATACTGGACTCACATCTGCTCCAGGTTTGTAGACTACTTAGTGCAAAGATTCTCTTCCCAGCACTGCTCTCGGGCGCTATTGGCTATTGGGCTGGATAACCCTTTGTTGTATAGAGTCTGTCCTGTGCATTTAGGATGTTTAGCAGCATCCCGGACCTCTACCCACTAGATGCCAGCAGCACCCGTGACCCCCACTTATGACAATTGAAAATGTTTCCAAATACTGCCAAATATCTCCTTATATGGGGGGAGTGTGTGCAAAATTGCAGGTTGAAAATCACTAACTTAATGAAATGGACATTCTATTTTGTCATGAAATATCTTCTCAATGCATCTTCTTATATAGACTAGTGGTGGCCAGGGGAGAGGGGAGAGGAAGGAGGTAGATGGGGTAAAAGGGGTTAAATATGTGGTGACAGAAAGAAATCTAACTATGAGCAGGAAACACACAATGCTATATATATATGCATGCCTTACTGTTGAGTTGTACACCTGAAACTTACTGGAATTCATTAACCAATATCACCATAATAAAAATAATTTTAAAAATAATAAAATAAATGCATCTTCTTATGACTTTAAAATATTATAATGTGTAACAATTTTATTTACTCATGATAATTAGACATTTCATCACCTTTTGATTTGTTAAATAATTTGATCAAAGGGTATAGACATTTTTAAAAGTGAATCTGTGGCCCACTTGCCAGAAATGTTACGACAGTAGACATGCAGTAGACACACCCACGTGTAGAGAAAATGTGTTTACATATCACTAATACTAATATGCAAGCCTGTGTACTATGCTATATAAAAATTACTTATGTCTACAGCCATGCCACCCTGAACGTGCCCAATCCTATCTGATCTCGTGAAGCTAAGCAGGGTCGGGCCTGGTTAGTACTTGGATGGGAGACCACCTAGGAAGACCAGGTGCTGTAGACATTTAAATAAATAAATAAATAAATAAATAAATAAATAAATAAATAAATAAATAAAGTGAAATAAAATAAAATAAAAATAAAAATTATTTCTATAATATTTTCAGTGCTTGAAAAATGGTATAACACATGCTGTACAATTTTTATTTATTAGCATTTATTCTCCTAGTTACTCATCAATGAACTTGAAGTCATTTTATTTGATGATTGAGTCATATGAAATATAATCCTCCTGTTTTAGGGCACTATTTCTTTCATTCCTGCTGTGAATGACAGGTGATGTCCTTTGTTCTCTGTGTAGTTTTATTTTACTGAACCCATTGCTAGGAAAGATTTGAAATGGTGAGAGGAAAACAATGTAAAATATTTATAAAAATACTGCAGGAGGAAACAGACTGACATTCTACATTTTAAAAGCTCTTTCTTACCAGCCCCCAAACAACAATTCTTTACTTTATCTAGAGATAAACAGTCTAGTAAACTCAGGCCTCACGAAACCAACTCTAAAGCAAAGATAAAAAAAAAAAAAAACAGAGGCAGAAGAATTGATTGTCACCAGAACTCGAAAGTTCATATGGAATTGTGCTCAAGCACAATTCTAATATCTGTATAATATTCATATTATTCCTGCATTTTCAAAAATTATTAAATGACGTAGAATAGGGTCTGTTTGAGAAGAGAGGCTTGGCAAGACAGAATTCTAAGGTGGCCTCCATGTTCTGTCTCCAGCCTCGAGAAGGCCCGAGTGGAGAACTCAGCAAATCCAGGCTTGGACTCCTGACCCACAGAAACTGAGATACGAAATGTGTGTTTGAGCCCTTGAAAAAGTAAACTTCAATTATCGTGTCTGGAAATTCATTCTCTTTCAATATCTTAGCCCACAACAAGGCTTGGTGAGAAGGGGCAAGGTTTCTGTATTTCACTGCCTCTTAAAATATATCATTGATACATAACATAGGACAGTATACCCAAATCAAAATTCATGATCTAAATATTTAAATATCCCCCATTTATGACAGATAAGAAATGATGAGAAAAATAACTACAGAGAGTAATTCTCATTTTGATTCTTTTTTGGTGATGCTGATGAGACTAAATTATGCTCTGTTCAAAAATACCATCAACAGTAACGTAACTAATTGACAAATGAAAGCAGAAGGGACATCTGCCAAATTTGAGGTAATTAAAATAAATGCCTGTCTTCATTATGTATGCATTAAACTTACCATACAATTACTGTATGTTTGTATTCTTTGCTTCAAAGAATTTTACAGTATCAAAATATTTTTTTCTAAAAATAAGTACTAAAATTAAACTTAACCAGTGGCAAAAAATCCATAACTTACTCTCAAATAAGTTGTTTACTATTTTAAACCATAATTTATAGGAGTCGTTCAAATAGACATAATTGCACAATTGCTAAAATATATGGTGATTATTGCAACATTATTTGTTTTAATAAAACATAGAAACACCCCAGTTACTCATCAATACAGGGATTGCTAACTAAATCCTGGCATATTCCTATCATGGAATGTTATGTAGCCGTTAAAAAGAATTGAGAATTTTCTCTTTTATTCACTATAACCCCTATGAATCCTGAAGCTACAACGTCTACACAAATAGAATGATTGTTTAAAAGGTCTCATTTCTAATCTAATTTCTAAAATGTCTAATTATGCATCCTGTAAACACCAAATCGGATTCAAGTCCTAATCCCCAGAAACATGAATCATACTCTTCCCTCTCATCCTCTCCTAGTCTGCTACCCTTCTTCCTGTTCTGTGACCTTTTAAAGAAAATCTGGTCCATTGAGGCACTTTATTTGCACGCTGTATTGCATATTCCTAGAAAAAGAAACCCAGGATTTTCCCTCCTGTGTGTTTTCATTTTACTTTTTCATGGTCCATGCTGCCTGCTGAGGTTATCAAATCTGGGGCTGATCACTCCACACTCGTCTAACCTGCCTGAGAGTTTCACAACAAATTTCCCAGCTCTGGAATTCATCAATGACTTCAAATTCGCCAACGTATCCAGGCTTCATCATCACAGTTAGAAACCGGATGATGACTTTGGAGCTTGGCCTGATACAAACCTGTCATTTGCCTCTCTCTTCGGCATCGTGGATGCCCTTGAGAGCATCAGCCAGGATGTGCACATGCACAATTATGGCAGCATGGAAAGATGGCGGAAAAGTCTGTGGCCTTTTGTGAACTAAAGGCAAACAGGTTGAGATAGATGCAAGCCCTCAGATACCATTTTTCTCGACCTGTTTACTGGCTCAGTCCCAAAACCCCTAAGAAACTCTTTCTTCTTTGAGAAACACTGACAGATTAATAAATCACGCCTTGCCACATCATACCTTTTGAACATTTTAAAATATCAACCATGATTTAATAGGTTAATTTTTCTCTGACATGTATTTTTTTCTTTTTCCATTTGCTTCTCAGATGTAAGATCTGTTCCAGTTAAAAATGTTCATTTTCATCTGCTCAGAGTTAATTACGTTCAACTCAACAAAAACTGACTGACCAGATGGTGACCGAAATGAAGATGGGGACCAGATGAAA
Source organism: Macroglossus sobrinus (assembly GCA_004027375.1). NCBI lineage: Eukaryota > Metazoa > Chordata > Mammalia > Chiroptera > Pteropodidae > Macroglossus > Macroglossus sobrinus. Next base: position 193,184 of record PVKZ01002650.1, on the reverse strand, counting down.
GTAGATACCCTTGTGGTGACTATATTCCAGGGAGAAGAGGCAAATGCTTAAACATTTAACATAATAAATCAGTAAATTCTATAGAGGGAGAACAGGAAGAGAACAAAATAATGAGAATGGAGGGGAGTGCACGTGTCAATTAGAATTTCAAGAAATTAAACAAAGCTGCGAGGAACCAGGACAATCAAGTATAATACTGAGGACAGGTCTGAGGGACAGAGGGACAACGTTGGCCTGTAGGAGATGTCTGTCATCGTCCCACCTGCTTGCCCACGTCAGGCCCCACATCCTGGAGCCCATAACTGGAATCGAGTGGCTATTCGTGTGTTTTCTAAATGGCATCAAGTGTTTAAAGAGGCTTCAAACTGGAAATTGGCTACAGTTAGGGAGTTCACCCAAAGGTTTTCTTTTCGCCTTTTCCGTTTGTGATGTGTAGGCCTTGACCGAGCCTGCTCTCACGTGAAACTGTTTGCCATCTGAATCTGTGGTTTGAGTTTAAATCATAACAGGGTATTTTATAACAATCTTGAATCTTGCAATATGTCATAGAGTTAGCCAGAGATATTATGGTCCAAGTTTAGAATACCTTTATGTTGATGGCCTTCTCACATTACCCTTTCCTTTTCCCTTAAACATTTCTCTCTCTTCCTTAATATCTAAGTTCTTGGCCCTAAATAGTGCCACATTAGAGATTTACTAATAATATTAGGGAATTACTGTTGATTTATTATAGGTGCTTTTTTACTGGCAGTTGTTTAAAAATAATTGAGAGAACACCTTTAAGTGAGAGACTTGGAAAGTACTCAAAATATTGGTTGGGTGCTTGAATGGCTGTGGGATAAAACCACCTGGATTCTCAGTGATTGCTTTGGAATGGCTGAATGATTTGCCCAGTCTGTCAAAGTATTTGTTCTTTTACCTACCCAAACAATCACCAAGCAATCTATTTGTGGAAATAGTATAAAGACATCATCTGAGTACTCAGATGTCCATGCATCCCCCACTCTCTTCTGATTCTCATTCTGAGTGAGATCAAAGCTACAACCCTATATATTTCTTTGATGTGTTGGTTAGAACTTCAATATAGCAAGCTCTAGGCAAAAGACAAAGGGCTTTGAATGACCACACAAAACAGTTTTACAAGCTTCCTTTCTCTATAAATCTAACAGTGATTTACAAAAGACTCATTTGAATCTACCTCCAACTAGAAGAAACCTCAAGAATATGGAGCCTGGCACAGCTACGGTATCCTTATCTAGCACAAGAGATCTAAATGGCAGAGAGCCACTGGACCTTACTGCTGTGTTTATTTAACATATCTCCCATGGTTCAAAAAATTAAAAATATCTTGGAGGCATACCATAAAATATGTCTAAATGATTAATGAACAAAATCATTGGCTGAAAAATATTGTTTTATATACTCTACATTCAGCACACTGAAAACTGCCTCCACTGACCAAGTTATTACTTCCCGCTTCTGTGCTTTGGAGCATTTGGAATATATCTCTACTCATACAGTGATATAACCATCTACTTTCTTCCATCCCTTTTTATTGGACTTGGAGAAAAGGAAACATGGTTTATTTCTTTTCCATCACTTTAACCGTCCCAGTGATTAGTACAATATTGAGCATCTATTGAGTTCAGGGATGGATGGATGGATGGATGAAAAGTTGGTTGTATGCTTGCAATATCTTTAACATTTCACTACCACCACTATCTCAAGATTTTGTACAACAGTTTTCATTCTAAATTAGCATGCATCTTCTGTAGTAAGGCTTTCCTTGTTGACCAATCTACCCAAAAAAGTATGACATAAAAAATACTTCTGTACCCATCACCCTCCCGAATATTATAAATATATGGTGTATGACAACCTTCCACTATGTATTTGATTTCTCTTTGTAATTCTGTTAACTACTTGCTTTTTATGAGCCCAGCACGCTTCCGCTGCACAACTCTGCTATTTTAAATAGTTGCTTTTTATATATTTAAGAGTATGTACTTACTTTATCATAATAATTTAGAATGTCTATATCTTAGGTGGACATGTACCTTTTGTACATTGTATCATGATGCTCTTTATTCCTAATAGCTATTTGACTCAAAGTATATTTTGTCACAAAGTAATCAACACATCTATCTTCCCAAGAACACGAGAACCTTAGTGTAATTTAACTCTGAAAATAACTGCGTCCATTTTTTGTGTCATTACAGCCCACTAGTTTATTTCCCCACTTGCTTTTTCTGCCCTTATAATTTGGACGTTGTCTTATATAATCATACTATTTAGATTTACCTACCCATTTAGTGATATTTATTTCTCCTTTTTAAATCTTAATTCTGAGTTTAATTATCTTCCAGCCAAAGACCCTTGAACGGCTATAGACCTGAGCAAAAGGATAGACTACAAAAAACTCCCAACACCAAGAGAATCCGGGTAACGAGCCCATCACGACATGGGCTCTGGCAAAGAAAACCGGAAGTCTTCCTCTGGAACTTGAAATCACAGACCGGTCGTCACATGAACTTGGCGGTTCAGATGTTTATTGTTGATGTGGTCCAGGACCCTTCAAACCAGGGAAAGAATGAATAATTAAAAATGGTCCCTATGTATAATGTCCCTAGAAGTAAAGAAGGAGCATCCTTGGAACCCCTAACCCAAGGAAGAAATGATAAAGGTGGTTTCTGAATGGTAGTCCCCCCAAGAGTAAACACAAAACGTATTTGGAGAAACATAGCTTCAATCTAGGCCTCAAAAAGATTCCGTATTATGTGTTTCAAATAGAAGGCTGGCAAAAATTTTCTACAAAGGACCAGGTATTAAATATTCAGGTTTTGCAGACTATATGGTCTCCACTGCAACTACTCACTTCTGCTATTTCAGCACGACCGGAGCAGACTCATGAATGAATGAGTAAGCTAGTACTCCAATAAAAGTTTATTATGGACACCGGAATCTTAATTTTGCATCATTTATAAATATCAACAACTATTCTTATTTCGTTTTCAAACATTTAAAAATGTTCAAACCATTCTTAGCTCTCTGAAAACAGGCAGAAATCAGGCGAGCCAGAGGTGGCCCACAGGCAAAAGTTTTCCAAGCCCTCATTTAGATCCTTTTCTAATACATAGAAAAGTGGTGTCTGTGTTTGCTATTATTATTAAACTGCACAGCATTAAGAATCATTAATTTAGAAAGGATAGCTTTGTTTCCGCAGAAATTTTCCCAGCACACAAACTGGCCAAGAGAAGCCTCTTACTGCACCACTTAGGGCAAAGTGAAAAAACCCACAGTACACGAGACCACGGCCTCTGATTTACTGAGCTAATAAAACGGTTGAGTCTACACTGATCTGAGAGTGGAATCTTAGAACTAGGACTTACATAATTGAAACCCGACATGCGTAAATGAGGAGTATGGCAGAGAAAATCCTACTCATCATTCAAAGTCCTCCTCAAATTGGTCACCTCCTCACAGACACCTCTCCTGAACTGTCCAAAGCTAATGCTTCTGTCAGCGGAATTCACTTTCCCCTTTGCACATCCTCCCTGGAGCTTTTTCTCAGTACACGGCAAACTTCTGCTTTACTCTCGCTTGAGTGGTCCTTATTCACTTTCCTCTCGCTCATAACTGGACCGATGAAGCCAACGCCTGGAAATGCTCAGTTAGATTATTAAATGAATGAACATGGTCTCCAAAGATTTATTCTCACGTCTTCTCAGTAGACAGGGCCAACAGACACAGTAAGAATGAGCTGGTCGCTTCTAAACAGAAGAATCGTATGGTACATAAATCCCTTGCCTATCTACACAAAGCTCAGGATCTTCAGACGACAAGTGTTGTGATGAGCCCATAACAAAACCACATGAGTGCGATTCTGGACTGCCAATTGTAAAGTCCTCTAATCATCGCTAAAGTGATTTTAAAAAGAAAGATTTAAGAACGATGGGTGATTTTTTTTTCCCAAGCCCAAATAAGATTTTATCATTCAGAAAATTGGTAAAAATTAACTCAAACAGCTAAATTATACAGAAGGGAAAGCACTAATTCGTTTTGCCTGTCACTTGAATAAAAAGGCTTTCTTATGAAGATATTTTTCTCTTCATAGGAAAAAAAAAAAGAAGTGAAATTGAGAAAAGCGTTTGACTTCTCAAGGACCTGCAGTCAATTTTCAAAACACTAGAGAATACCATGCAGTGAAAAAATTAATTTTGCTAAATAAGAACATGGTATGTATCTTCTCCTATCCCCAACATTTTAACACCAAGATGTAGGAAAATGATGTTACGTTGCTTAAAACGTAGCTCTTTAAACTAATGACATTTAACTTTATAAATAGCATATTAAATTGTTACTTTTTTTAAAACTTGTTAGAGAAAAACATGTCACAGGTCCCAAGGCCCTAAGAATCCACAGCCCAGTGTTTGGGGACAACTGGATTAGAGAATATTAGAGGGCCCTTTTAACTCTGAATTTAACATAATTCAGTTCTTTTTCTGCATTATACTGTGTTAAATTCCTCTCCTTTCATAACCCGCCTCACGACAGATCACCAAAGACAGATCTTTCAGAAGCTTTTAACGTCTTCTTAAACTTGATATTAAATTTGGTCTCTAATTTACATCTTTATCAATCTCAGTGATCTTACTTGATTTACAGGCTTTCATCATTAACTCATTAAGCCATATATCATTTCTTTCACCACACACACAAAAAAAAGCCATTCATTTTTCTTTTAAATCCCTTTTAATTGGCAGAACTTCAATTTAAGACAGTGAAGATTCTGACAGAGCCTGTCCCCAACAGACACATGGAAGGGTGGAAAAAAGCAGTCGCCGACGACCATTTCAGAGCTCCAAACATTGACCAAATCGGGGAGCAGTGAGTCATGAAAAGCTCCCCTAAAGGCAGACCTGTCCTCAGTATTATACTTGATTCGTCCTGGTTGCTCACAGTGGCTGGTTTGCATTCTAGCCCTCCCCCTGTAGAGCCACCATTCCCGTCCAGTAAAGCAGGCACTTCGCTGCCGGAGAGTGCTGACTTGCTTTGGAGCAGAGCTGAAAACCCGTTCCCAGCAGTGTTGTCAGAAAAAGTAGCAACTCAGTAGAAAAAAGGGGAAATGCACAGCCCTGCTGGCCTCAGCCTCTGGGGCCAACGGGAAAGCAGGCAGACATTGAATAAAGATGTGGGTCTGAAAATGAGAGCACCTTCAAAGTCCAAGAAAAGCTCTCCACGCATCTCTGGCTGACTGGGAAAATTACACGTATGGACCCAGCGGAAAGTGAAAACCAAGAACAACATGAAAATCCTTGAACTCTGAATGTGCTCCCAACCCAAACACAAATTCATCGGCAGGGTTTGGCAACCAAATGGCTTGAAGAATATGAGCCCAGTTACTGCCCAACCACTGCCTGAGTGTTATGTAGACAAAGCGGTAGCATCTATATATCCAGGATGAATATTAAAATTAGGGGGAAAATGAATCGAGAGTAGCAGCCACACACCTCATTAATATCTATAGCGTACTGCACTCAAAAGAGCATAATTCATGTTTTTCTTCAAGTATGCATGAAAAATTCCTCAGAATAGACCATCCCTTACTCCACCAAAGAAGTCTTAATAATTTAAAAGTAGTTAAATGATTTAAAGTACATTCTCTAACTACAAAGGAATTAAGTTAGCAAACAATAGAATTTAGGAAATCACCAAATATTTGGAAATTAAACCATATTTTCTAAATATTATATAGGTAAAGAAGATATCACAAAGGAAATTAGAAAGATTTGAACTGAATTAAGACAAACTCATATACATTAAAATTTTTGATGTAGTTAAAACAGTACTTAGGGTTAATTGAGAGCTGTAAAGGCTGATATTACAACAAAAGGAAGGTCTCAAACCAATAATCTGTTTCTACCTTAAGAAATTTCTAAAAACAAAAAATTAGATACAAAGCCAGAAGGAAAGAAACCATAAAGACCAGACGAGAAATCAATCAAGTAGAAAACAGAAAAATAAAATCAATCACTAAAATTGGTAAATTTCTAGTCAGCCTGACTAAAACAAGAAAAAAACAAATTGCCACACTCAAGAATGAAAAATAGGATATCCCTACCAATTCTAGGGAAGTTAAATGGATAAGAAAATATGATGAACAAATGTATACCAATATATTATGCAAATTAGTTAAAATAGACAAATTCTTAAGACATTTCGATGATAGATGTAAATGTAAGAGCTAAAACTAAGTCATCCAGAAAACATAGAAGAATACCTTTGTGAAGATAAGTTAGACAACGATCTATTAGATGTAGACATAAAAAGCTTACACTGGAACAAAACTTCGTAAATCGGACTTTGTCAAATTTCTGCTCTACAAAATACACTGTTAAGAAAATAAACCAGCCCTACATAGGACTGGGATAAAATATTTCCAAAACACTTACTGATCAAAGTGTTTGTATCTACAATACATAAAGAACTATTACACACCTCACTTAAATGAGCTGACAAAAAGATATTTTGGATGGAAAATTAAGACCACCAGTACACATCTCCTAGAATGACTAAAATTAAAAAAAGACCAAAAATATCAAGTGTGAGACTGAATATGAGTGATTCTCACTCATTGTTAGTGGGGACACAAGGTTGTCCATGTGGTCACCTTGGAAGACAATTTAACATGTATCAAAAATCACCAAAAAAGCTTAATCATACATTGAATCTACATTCCAGAAATCCAACTCCTAGATCATTACTCAAGAGACAAAATCATATGTCAAAAAAAAAAGACTGGCATATGAATGTTTATAATACATTGATTCATAATCAATCAAAACTAGAATCGCAAACACAGCATCGATTGCTAGATGGATAAACAAACTAAAGTACAACCATACAATGAAATATTATCATTTGGCAATAAAAATGAACAAACTAATGGTACTTACAGAAACTTGGGTGAATCCAAAAGACCTTATGCTAAGTTAAACAAGCCAGTCGCAAAAGGTCACACACTGTACAATTCCATTTATATCACTCATTGGAAAATGCAAAACAATAAGGACAGATATCAGATGGGGTGGGGGGAAGGGAAAGAAGTGTAAAGTAGCATGAGGGTCCTTTTGGGTACGATGGAATTGTTCTATATCTTGATAGTGATGGTGGTTACACGACTATATACATTTGTCGAAATGTATCTTAAATAAATGAACAGGTACCAAAGGAGAAAAAGATTATCGATGAATATAACTCTCAGGAGAAAGCACAGGTTAGAAGTAGTTCTCCTCTCCTCTCACACTAAAATCTCTATTTACCTAACACCCGGCTGAGAACATCGGAGAACTACCCCCGTAAGTCAATGCATCGCCTGTGTGAGGAGATAAATACAGTGTAAATTTATCTGAGTAGTCCCAGGTCCTAGCAAAGGGCCATAATCTCATAGCTACTTAATAACTGTGTCTAACAAATGGATGGATGAATGGTTTCTAACAAAGATACTTAGCCAAACACAGACAGTCTGCCAGGTGTGGAGGGAGAATATTAAACGGCGAAATACAAAAACTGAGGAGGCTATAAATTAATCTACTTCCCCGCACTACTGTGTCAATGGTGCCTGGATGGCCGTTTTAAGAATCTTTGTGCGTAATCGTACTGCCAAATCAGTAGTAAACAGATAAACACTTTGCAAACGGGATCATGTTTAAAGAACAAATTGTCTTTCAAATTACTTGAAATAAAATTTAAACAGGTAAATAAATTCAAATAAAGAAACGCTTCCCAAATCTTTAAATTCTACGCAAGTAAAATTGATCTGTGTAAGTTAGATAATGGCTTAAGCTGAAATAAGGCTCTGTAATAAATTCGTTTCACTTGAAATAGGCAGAATCTTATTTTTATTGCATTTTGAAATAATGAAGCAAATGCAAAGGCTTCTCTGCAAGCTGTTCAATTCCTAGCTCTAGATTGTTTCCAAAATAACATTCGAATCAATTCATATTATTTCTAAAGAAATGTCAAAACGTTCTCAATTATTTGTAAAGATATCATTATTTTTCTTGCTCAACTTTTGATTTTGCAAATTGTCCTAATAATATCCTTTATAGTAATTCTGTTTTGCTCGGATTCCGATGGAACCCCGTGCATCTAGTTGTCATGTCTCTTCAGACTCCCTCAATCTGGAACAATTCCTCTGCCCTTCTTTTGTGCTAGCTCCATTTTGAAGTATATAGGCCGGTTTTGTTGTGAAATGTGCCTCAATCTGGTTTTGTCTGATGTTTCTCACGATGAGACAGCGGTTAAGCATTTTCGGCAGGTACCCCACAGATGTGATATTGTGTCCTTCATGCCTTCATGCCACATCCCTTCAGGACACATGCAATGTTCATTTATCCTAGTACTGAGAATGTTAATTCAGATCATTTGTTCATCAGATTTCTCTATGGTAAAGGAATCTTTGACCTTTTGTAATTAATTAGTCCACGTAGAGATACTTTGGTGGTTCATAACGTAGTTCTAGTACGCATATAGTTTAACATTAAAATTTTATGACATTGTAAAACATATCTTTAAAAATAAACACACTTAACCAGGAGTGACCTCATTAGATAGAGTTTGGAATAGAAAGATATGTTTACTTACTATGCAGAGTTTCAGAGGCTATCGTATAGTCCTATTTTTTTTAAGGCATAAAATTTAAGTAGATATTGCTGGACAGGCTCTACAGAAATTGGCTATTTTCTTCCTGTACCAACACGAGGCTTTTCGTTTACTCTTTGTGCCCATAAGCCTTACCAGACAGTCATTTCTTGTGCTTAAAATTCAAGAGCAGTGCTCTTCATTCTGGAGGAAACAAAATGCTTTTCTGATGTACTGACAAATGCACCATCTCACCAAACCAAGAAACCCAAGAGGCCAGACTGGATCAATAAATAAACTTGCAGCCCCTGGCCTAAGGTCCGATGATTTTGTTCCATTTAGAAAGTGTTAACCTTGAAACACAGTGAGATTGAGTCAGACACACTTCATTACGATATGCTGGGAACACAACAGAAACCACACCTGCTCAGAGTTAGCAGTTATAATAGAAAGATTTCTAGGTTTTAAGACAACTGGTATTTCTACCTTAACTTCATCACTAAAAACCAGCCTTCGGTCATTCAATATTTCTTTCTGAAATTTAATTTAATCATCTTTAAATTGGGTCCATGGCACCAAATCAGTGGGTTGTATAAACAATAAAACATATTTTGCATTAAAGAGCTTCAGAAGCCACAAAGCACTCACGAATGTCAAAGAGGGGGATGTCCTCTCCAAAACACAATTATGTTATTTCCCACATAAAAAGTTGTTCAAATTGGGTTTGATGCCCAATAAAAAATCTATTTATTAAAGATTTTTCTGTGATTTTAATGTCTGAGGATGGAGTATCTTGGCCACACCAATGAAGCAACACTGAATAGAACGGAATTTGAATGACACTGAGAACCAGGCATGAACTGCTCAAGAGATGACTGCTCTCCTTGCTGACTTCATAAAGTAATGCAGTTTGAGGTGAATAGTTGCCAGTTTGGGTTGTCAGCCCACTGCATAACTTTTACAGTGATGCCAGAGCTGCCTACACACAAGCCTACAGGCAAACATGAAACATGGCTGCTTCCATCAGTCATGTACACACACACACACACACACACACACACACACACACACATATATGCACGTATACATACATGCACAGTGCTTCTGACAAAGAAACGAATCAGTTATCCAAAGTGTAACTCCCTTCAAGTGATGCCTACATGCTGTTTTGTGGCTTCACCTAATCCAGCTGTTGAATACTCTACGAGGATGGTGGCGGAGTATACCTTCCCAGTGAATAGAACCAGAAAGGGTGCAAACAAATAGCCCAACAGTATTAGAATTGCTACTCTATTCGCAAGTGCTAAAATAAGCATTGGAAAAGCTGGTTACCTCACCCAACGCTTCAGGTGAAACAGGATTTATGTATCAGATGAAATGTTTTCAGCTCTATCAACTCCCAATAGAAGGAAGCGCTAGATGGCAACAGCCAGACGGATGGGCGCTCAGAATGAAAGATAAGCAAGAAGAGTCCTGAAAACCTTGGCAGGCCTTGTGAACACAGATAACGTCCAGAAATTGGCCTCGGAGAGCAGGAAAATTAACTGATCAGCAGAATGCTGATTTTGCTTGAATCCGTCTGTCTCCATCCCAATCGCAACCACCACACCCCGAGGTCAAAGACTTCATCATCTTCTTGTCTGCGTTAGATCTCCCCTCTCTGACCAACTATTACACCACCTCTAGTGAAATCTTCTTAAGCAGGATAACAGTGATCGCTCAGGATGGTGAAATAATGGCTGATTTTCTCCTCCTTGCCCACAGGTTCCCTCGAAGCCTCTCAAGTGAAACCAGCATTGTCTCCACATCTCATAAATAGCATGGTTGAGAAACAGATCTCTGACCTATTCATAGGTCTCTCTTCAAGGCCACTTCTGGAGCTCATCAATTCTGCATCTTGGTTTAAAATGCCTTCTCTGTGGATGATGCCCAAGTACCACGGTTCTCTCCCATCCTCATGGTGCTCCCTTTAAACCTCTCTCCTTCCATGAAGGTAGTTCTTCCTGAGCAGCCCACAGTGATGACCTCTCTAGCTCAGCTTCATGTGGATACCGCATTTAACCTTGACTGTCAAGTCCTTGACTCCCTCACTGCAATTACCTTCACCTTTGCTTCCCTGCCGCCCCCTCCCATGGCTACATTTTGATATTATCTTCCTGTAACATGCCTCCATGTCTGAAATCTTCAACTCAAACAGCTCCCCTCGCACCACGACTTCTGTTTTCCTGTCTCTGGTTCTTTCAATAACTGCGCCTTGACCGAGCTCCTGGCTCGTTCTATTGTTTTCTCCTTAGCTGTCACCAACGTATCTTGTCTTCACTGCCTTTTCTATTTATTTTGGTTTACAGACATTTATTCCACAATCTCCTTCCTTCACTCCCCTTCTCTCGGATCCACTTGGCCAAAACTTGGCCCTAACGTAACTCTCTATGTTGACCCTGTCTTCACGATGATGCTGACAACTACTGTAGAGAATCCAAACAAAAATGAATCTATGGCACTACATGGAAGGTAGCCAGCCTGAATGGGGCCTCAGAATTCCTGTGACTGGTAATCCTTTATGTTTCTCCACTCATATCTCATTCCCAATTCCCACAGCAGCAACTGCAAGATATAAGGGCTATGTCTGACAGTCCAAATCTAATGCATAAAATTGTATGAATGTACACTGCTAGGAAGGAACTCACAATAACAGCTTACTTATAAATAATTCAGGTAGTTCAAGTTAAGAATGATTAGAAACTCTAGAATACAAGAAAGGTTCTTCCTGTCTGGTTATGAGAAAATCATATATATATCTATATAAAAATATAAATTACAGGATATATAACTTATAATTATATATGATGTATAATACATAATTTATAAATTATGTAACTTATATATACTATATAACAGTCATATGATGTATAATATTTGTATAATATACATCCATATATATGAACAGTAATTCAATAAAAATGTAAGAAGAAAACCACAACCAAAGAAAATTATAAATTATTCGAGCTATCATGTTCAAATGCTCCAAAATCACAATTGAGCTTCAAGCTTTGATCCAAATTCCCTAGCTACTAAGGCAAAAGGAGAAAGAAAAGCTATTAAATGAATCATATTAAACAGGAAATGCATGAAAACTCCTCAGCAAAGGGTATCTTTTACCAGCAATGAAATTAACATTAAACGTCTCATGTAAGGCATGAACAGTATCTTTTTTTTTTTTTAATCACAAAACCATGTTAAATTTTGCGTGTTGATTTGTACTGGTGGCGTTTGACAAAGGGAAAAGGCGAAACATCCAACTGGAACTCTGTGATTGTATGGGAGGCTAAAAATTACCGTGGATATAACATTTCCTGGTTCAACTTGATCCGGTAATAGAATTAAAATACCTAGAGCAGGGTTTCACACTGCTGTACCACTGGCCTTTAGGGCTAGATAATTCTTGGTCGTGGGGGGTCTGTCCTGTGCCTTCTGGGATGTTGAGTAGCATCCCTGATCTCTACCCACTCGATGCCAGTAACACCACTGTCCCTCCCCCACTGTGACAACCAAAAGTGTTGCCTGAAGGGCAAATTCACCCTCATCCTCCCACCCCCAGAACCAGTGAGCTAGAGTAACTGAAAGCACATGACTCCTCAGCCTCCCAGTCCATTGTCCACACTGCCCGCTTCCGCCTTGCCCTTGGCCTCACAAGAAATTCACCACCTGTGGACATTGTTCCCTTGAACATGCTGAGGTTTTGTTCTTGATATTGCTCTATCCCAACATATTTCTTCTTAACCTGCCAAAATATTTTTTGCAGATTTAATTTCAGAAGATTTGTATAAATATATATATATTTTTGCTCTGCATAGCATTCATCATACAGACATGGGTGATACATGCGTCCATTCACTAGTTTCTGCAAGACTGAACTCCTGGGAGAACACACAACCACTCCTGTTCCTGAAAACGAACCAAGCATGTTGAAACGTGCTTTTCTGTATTCACACCTCCTCCCCAGCCCTCCCATAAATACCTGTGAACACTGCTGCGTTACTGTATAGTTTTCCCTCTAGGAAGATTATACTGTAAACGACTCATACTATTTCTTCTACAATTACTACAGATGAGCAGTTCTCAGGTGCATTCATTATCTGCCAGGCATTACGGTAAGTATTTTATACACATTATCAATGTTTCTCACCCCAACTTATGTATAGAGGCGTTTTGACATCTGTTAGGATATCTTAGAAGAGAAACTCAGTTGGATTGGGAGTAATACTAGTAATAATAGGCACACAGATTAAGAGGAAAATGCCTACTGTCTAAATACAGCCTTCATTTCTTGCCCTTCTGCTTTGCTTCAACTAACATTCTATGCTGTCTTTTCTTATCTCTAGAAAGCCAGTGGCTAGCTCCGATGAGAATTTTGGTTTCATCTTTTTCTCCTTACTAGTGCTAATGGATAAGTGTCTTCTCTAACAACTTTCATGCCCATTTGTCTTAGAATGGTCCAGATTCCTTTTGTAACCAAGGCATGGTGAGATGCCTGTAGTTTCTTTACCATTCTCAGATGTACAATAGAGAATATATGCCATTTTCATTGTTTGTCTTATCTATTAATACTGGATTTGCAGAGATTTCGATTGTCAAGAAATAAGGCTCCACTCACTGAGTAGTTCAAGATGAGGTTTTCCGTGTTGACATTCATAATCAAGAGACCCCAAAATGATCAGAAATAAGTCTTACCACCAACAGATCTACCTGGGGAGGTCAGATTTGGAGGTTTATTCCATCATCCTGTTTGCAGGTAGCCCTTCTACTTATTGGAAGATACTGTGCTAATGGTGGGGACACTGAACTGGAAGTAAACCCTGAAAGATGCTACCATGTAGATAATAACTTCTCTGAAAATCCTGTTCGAGATGATCTAAAAAACATAACATTTAACTTTCAGGAAGCCGATATGCCTCATGAAATCTGGAAAGTTTCTTATGATTCTATATACCAGACTGGTTTCTATATTTACAATAGCAGGAAGAGAAAGACAGTTGCTGTTATGAGTAGCATCCTAATATCAATAACAATTCTATTTGCTCTACATCACTTCTCATTTGACAGATGATAAAAGTGAAGCTCAGAGATTTTAGGACCAGAAGTGAGCGAATGGAGTGTAGTAGGGCAAATTCTACAGTAGGTTGACATTCTAAGATGTCCCCAAGATCCCCACTGCCCTGGTTTACATACCCTGTGTAGTTACCTCCCCTTAGATGGGGACATGACCTGTCGATATGATGGGAGAGTGATTCCCATGATTAAGTTACTTCATATTGAAACCAGAGCACAACTTGGTCCTGAGCTCGTGCTGCCTGCGCTACTCAGCCAATAGAGCGACACAGGAGTTGAAATAGTCAGAATAAGCGTTAACTGTTGGAGGACCAGTGATCCAAGAAGGCAGCAGGTTGACACCATCAAAAACTCTATGCCTTCTCAGTCGGGCTTGGGGTCTTTAAGGGACAATCAAGCATTGTTCCAGGGGACTACGTGACGACCCTGGGGGGTCTGTTCTGTTTCACGAAGCCTTCGGCCTTTTTTTTTGGCATCAGCAACCCAGGAACCAAGCCAGGGACAGCCAGTAAAGAATGCTAGGCCGTAAAGATTGTGATGAGTAAGCATTAGTGCACTCATCATAGGGTTCAGGGTAATCTACTCAAGCAAGAAACATTTCAAGCTCGGGGTCAAGCTGGAGACAATCTACTGTTAAGCTGTAAGGTAAGAAAAGGTGAGGCCTGGGACACTGTGAGGCCTGCAAAGTGGGGTCCCTGTATCAGGCCCATCTTCAACTCCCCACTGTCAAAAAGGCAGAGTTCAAAAAAAAAAAAAAAAGGCGAAGTGCATATCCATGAGGCTGGCTTACGGTGGGATTGTTCACTGTGATGCTGAAGAAAGACTTGGGCCTCAGGTGTCCGCCAGGCCCTTGGCAACCAGTTAGTGATTCACCTACAAGCAGAAGCACCTTGAACACAGCAGTAAGACACAACCCCCAGAATGATAAACAGAAGAAAAAGAACAAATGCTTCCCTCAAGCCAGCGAAGTGCGGTAGGGGAGCCAGGAGGTGAGTTGAGACAGATCAAAGTCTACAAGCCTTTCCCTCTGTTTCATTTTGGACACAATGCTGTGGATTCATTTGTTTAGCTCTCCTCTCGGTCAGCTGAGAGTTATCCATGAGGTTAAAGCAAGAATTCTTTAAATTCCTCACATCCGTGGTTGCTCCTTTGTAACAAATAATTCATAGCGGCCCTATTCTCAAGGACAACTTCCGTGACTTGTCCTAGTCCTTCCCCGATGGCATGGGTGGCCTGATAGGTGGCTTTTGCCACCGAGCAAGCCATTCTTTCTCTTCATTTTCACATTTAGGGCAACAGTCACGGATAACATGACAAAGAGGGATAAAGCTACATATCTGGCCAGACCAGACAGGTGTAGTTCACTGCTACCATCAGGGCCTGGAGTCAGTTGTCCACCATGTCTGGTCAAGTGGGGTCTCTGAGGTATGAAAACAGTTGGTCTTCCAAGGGAGCAAGGTCCTCTGGAGCTGGTGCCTGGCATGTCAGAGTAGACAGCTTCTCACATATTAGGAGCCACCCCGCAGGTCACCTAACTCATCCAGTGGCATGACTCGTTGACGTAGGAGAATGGAGAACTGCAGTTCAAGTCTTTGTGGTTGTAATAAAAACACAGGAGTTAGTACAACCAGTGAATGTCACACATTCTTTCTTCTGTGGGGGTTGCCACAGAGACCTTAGGGGAAAACATGGCTCTGTCCTTCCTGGTGATGACAGGAACCCAGTTTTATATAGCAGAGTTTGAAATAGGCTTGTCAATAAATTGGAAAATGGTGTGGTTTCTAACAGCCTCCGGTGAGGTACAAACTCCTATTACACAGGAGGTGAAAGTCTATTTTACATATGTCCCTCCTCAGAGGCAAAAGTCAAAGACACTAAGTAGGTGTTTAGCTAGATAAACCCAGGCATTTTCATCTCTTTGGAACAGCATTGCTCCTTCTGAGAAACGTCCTAAGAGGACTGCCACCAGAACAAGTATTCGAGGTCCCCTAAGAGTGTTGACTTCCTTGTTGGCAGTATCCCATGTCTGTCTTCAAGCTCTGTCTTCTTTACTCTGGTGTGGTGACTCCACAGCCAGATTCCCTTAAGTCTGATGGCCAAAGAGGGGGCCAAGAGTACCACCCAAGGCCCAATCCACTGTTCCTTCAGCTGGTCTACAGGTCCTTGGTACGCCCAAGTTTTAAGTAGCACTTTGTCCCCAGTCTTGAAAGGATAGTAAGTTTCTGCTGATGGGTCTGGCTCCCTGGCTCCCTGTTGTAAAGGTAAATTTATGTATGGTTTCTAGCAGCTGGGAAAGTTCCCGAAGGTAATTCCTAACATGTAAATCACAGTTGCAATCAGATGGAGCTATGTTCCACAGGGCATGGAATGTTCTCCCATAAACAATTTCAAATGGGCTTAATGTAAGCCTGCTTTGGGGAGCCAATTGGATTCTATACGTCAAATGTAAAAAGATGTTGCAGATGTAACTGAAATATCTAATCATTTATATTAAATTCATCAGGGAGGAGATTGTCCTATGTGGTCTGACTGAAAGAGGTGAGACCTTTAAAAAGCGTTTACAATGGAACAGAATTGAGAGTCCAGATATAAACCCACATACATACGGGCAAATAATTGTCAACAAAGGAGCCAAAAGCATACAAAGGAGAAAAAAAAAAACCTCTGCAATAAACAATGCTGGGAAAACTGGAAAGCCAAATGCAAAAGAAACTAGATTATTTGTCACCATGAAAAAAAAAATAACACAGAATGGATCAAAGACCTAACGATAAGACCTGAAACAATAAAATGCATATAAGAAACATAGGTCCCAAACTTATGGACCATTGCCTTACTTAGAGAAGATTTTATAAATTTGACCTCAAAGGCAAGGGGAATAAAAACAAAAATAAATGAATGGGGCTATATCAAACTAAAAAGCTTCTACACAGCAAAAGAAATCAACGACAAAAAAAAAAGGCAGCCAACTAAATGGGAGAAGATATTTTGCAAATAACATTTCCAACAAGGGGTTAAGATTCAAAACATAATGAACTCATAAAACTCATCAACAAAAACACAATCCAATTAAAAAATGGGCAGAGGATCTGAACAGACACTTCTCCCAAGATGACACATAAACGGTCAGACATATGAAAAGATACTTAACTTCACCAGTTATTTGGGAAATGCTAATCAAAACCACAATGAGAGACCACCTCACACCTGTAAGAATGGCTGTCATCAACAGGACAAGGAATAGCAAGTTGGAGAGGTTGTGAGGGAAAAGGAACCCTCGTACACTGCTGGTGGGAACATACATTGGTGCAGCCACTGTAGAAAACAGTACAGAGGTTCCTAAAAAGACTAAGAATAGAATTATCATACAACCCAGCAATCCCTCTTCTGGGTATCTCCTCTAAAACTTTGAAAACATTCATCTGTAAAGATATTTGCACACCGATGTTCATAGCAGCATTATTCACAGTGTCCAGGACATGGAAGCAACTGAGTGTCCTACAATAGATTATTAGATAAAAAAGGTGTGGTACATACATACAATGGACTATGATTCAGCCATAAAAGATGAAATACTGCCATTTGTGACCACATGGATGGATCTGGAGAATATTGTGCTAAGTGAAATACATCAGACAAAACAGGAACCATATGGTTTCACTCATATGTGGGATATAAAACTGAAAGCAACAAATGCACAAACAAGACAAACAAAAACTCACAAACACGGACAACGGTACGGTGGTTACCAGAGGGAAAGAGGGGAGGAGGGAGGCAGAAGAGGGAAAAAGGGGTCAAATACATGGTGATGGAAAGAGACTTGACTTTGGGTGGTGAAACACACAGATAATGTATTACAGAACTGCACATTTGAAACTGTATAATTTTATTAACCAATGTCACATCAATAAATTAAATAAAATTTATTTTAAAAAAAGTAAACAAAAGCAAAAAACAAAATAAAGGTCTAGAGATCGAAGAGATTCAACTGCTGGCTTTGAGTAAGTTAGCTGTTATGTGAGGAAATCAAGTTCAAGGAGCTGACTGCAGGGGTCTCTAGGAGCTGAGAGCAGCCCTCTGCTGGCAGCCAAGAAGAATAGGGGTCATTGGTCACAGGACTGAAAGGAAGTGACCAACAACTGCATGAGCTTGGAAGTAGACCTGAAGCTCCAGAAAGGGATGCAGCGCAGTCAACATCTTGCTGTCAACCCTGTGATACACTGAGCAGAGCCAAGCCGTGCATGGTCTCCTAACTCATAAAGTTCCTAAGTCACTAAGTTGGTCACAATGTGTTGTGCAGCAATAGAAAACTAATGCATCCTTAATGTTGAGATATAAAATGTAATGGTTGGTGACAGGAAGAGACCGGTAATGCACTTATAAGCTTGATTCCTCCATCTTCTGGGAATCTCAAACACATGATATTTAAACACCGACAATAGAAAAGTACTCTAGTTTACAAGCAAACAATTTCTATGCAGTTAAGATTACACTGACCATTTATCAGGAATAGTTTTACCAGCACAAGTAACGTATCCCAGATATCAACTTTACTAACATTTCTTCTGACTAGAAAAAAAAATAGTTTAGTTCAAAATATTGCCTTAAGTGTCCATAAAGGCATCATAAAGTCCAATTAACAAGAAGCAGAGGTAGAGATGTCTCTGTGTGACTTTTTTCTTTTTGGTACACTAGGACCCCTTTTTTAATTTTACTGCTTATCTTATTTATGCCCCCCCAAAATTGGTTTTCAGAACGCAAGAAATGAGGAATGAAGAGTGACTTCTCTGAACAGTTTTTGCTGATCGCTCTATCATACTCCATGTAACAGGAAGAAATTGTTTCAGGCTGACTCTAATTTTCCTCACATAGATTGCTCGCTCACATCAGATGATTGCATCAAATGTCTATGTGATTGAGGAAATTATAGTTCCTCACAATTCAAGATGTGAAGTTTGTCTCTTGCTATAAAGAATCCATTGGACTGATGGGAGAACAAATTGAGTTAACGCTGAGCACCTAACAGTAATAAGCCATCTAAACAGCCTTATTTATTCAGGGCTTAAAGCATTTGATATGAATTTGCAGAGTAGCACTGGACCCTAGGTTAGAATTACTCAGTTTTGCTACAAGTCAACAGGCCCAACGGACATTCAATCAAAAGGTAGTGGAATTATAATCAATATTAGAGGCTATGACAATTTCGTCTTTGTAACAATTAAAAGAGCCTCGTATGATAATGAGTTGCCAGTTACTAGAAATGATTATGTAGGGTTCAAAGTTCACCAATAATGAAGTTTAACATACAAATTCCCACACTGCATGGGAGAGTAACCCCAATGACCAGTAAATGTCCCCATTGCAATTCTGAGATTTTATAATTCTCAAGAAAAAAAGATGTAATCATTTAAAGAGATATCCTATAATCGTTACATGGTTGTTATGGGAATGCAACTTATGACGTGATATATTCATCACTCATTATATATTACATGAACAAATTGACATCTTTTCCCATTAAATATAATGCAGTCTTGATAATTTAGCCAAACTCTTCTATGGTGAAGGTAGGAAGAACACCTGGCCACAGTTTCTGATATTTAAGGGTCCATCCCTAGAGATTCACATGTGGGGAGGGTAATTAAGGAAGAAAAGAGAATAATTAGTCAGATGATGCAACATAATGATATATAACTTTTTCAACCATCACTTTCTGCACTGTGCTTGAAAATTCTGCCTCAAATCAACCATTGGGAGGCACCTCTGATCAAGAATGATCCTTAATATAAATTTCTTGAGAAATATTAGTACCTTGGGCAACAATATGCTCTTATTCTCATAGAACCAGTTATTTCTACAGAGAATCTTCACATTTCTCAGTTGATTCAATTAATATTTTTCCCACTTATTTTATTCCAAACTCCATGACTCAGGGATTGATCATCATACCCAATACTTAAAAAAAAAAAAAAGACCACAGTGATAAAAATAAGTGAAATAGGTGAGTAAACAAATTACTAAGAAAAAAAGAAAGAAGAATAAAATGACCTTAACATCCCCTAAGGGGCCCATTCAAAGACCTCTTCTTTCTCCCTCAAGGCAAGAGATGATGGTGGCTTGGCCTAGTGTGTGTCAGTGGGGAGAGAGTAGAGATATTTGTTATATTTAGAAAATAGAAGCTACAGGACTAACAAATGGCTTGCTACAAAGGATGAGGAATAGCAATGAGTCAAAGATGATTCTAGTTTGTAACCCGAGTTACCAAGTGGATGGTTTATCGATATGGGGACCACTGGGAGGTGAACAGGATTTGTATTAGGTATCTAACGCTGTGTAACAAATTACTCCAAACTTAGCAGTTTAAACAACAAACACTTATTCTCTAATAGTTTCTGGGGCTGGGCATCCCAGTAAAGGTGGGGTGACTCCTCTGTCTCTGGGTCTCTCATAAGAGTGCGATCAACGTGTCTGGGCAGTGGCTGCAGCCATCACAAGGTTCACCTTCCAAGTTCACACCCATTAGTTTTTGATAGAGCAGAGTTCTTCATTAGTTTTTGGCCAGAGACAGCTCTCAGTCCCTTGTCGTGTAGGCCTCTCCATTGAGCAGCCGACAACATGACAGATGGCTTCGTCAGAGTGAAAAGAGAGGCCAGAGAGAATGCAAGCAAGATGGAAGTTGTCTCTTGTGAGCTAACCTTGGAAGTGACATCCCATCACTTTTGCTCTACTCTATTAGAAGCAAGTCTCTAGGTCCAGTCCACTCTCAAGGAGAGGGGAGGACACAAACATGTGAACACTAGGAGGTGGGGGCAGGATCACTGGGGACCAAATGAGAAACTCTCTACTACAGTTGTAGACAGGAAATGAAGAGTTCCCTTGTTTTGTTAAACGTGTCCTAAGTCTGACCTTCAGTGGCCTCTGAGATATCCAAGAACAGTTTCAAGTAGGCAATTGCTACAAAAACAGAGATATCGTTGAAAATTTTTTAAATATCTAAAACTAAATATAAATCCATTTGTAATAAGAATAACGTAAAAGCAAGCATTGGAATTATTTTTTAAAAATTTATGAAAGCAGTTACCTCTGGGGAGGTGGTCATATGATCAGGGAAAAGTATATAGTCGATATCACCTTATCTGTAATGTATTATTATTCCTTTACAAAGTCTGAAACAAATATAGGATGATACATGAGTTTCCTGATATTATTTTCTTTCTGTCTATATGTCTGAAATATATCATAGTGAAAAATTTAAATGAAAAAAAATTGACGAGATTTGGCAGCCTTTTAAGAGTAGTTTTAAAGGGAGTAGGTTTATATGGACTAAAGAGAGAATGGGGTGGGGGTGAGGAAAGGTAGATTCTCCTCCTGAGAAGTTTGATTTTACCCTCTGAGTCATCTTGGAGAAGGTATTTAACCATAACTTTCTCTCTGAACTTTAGTTTTCTCATTTGTAAGATGGTATACATGCGTATGTGCACGTGTATGAGTGTTATGTACGTAACATATATGTATGAGTGTGTATGCACACACATGATCATACATGCAAACACGCACATATAAATGCACACATAGATGAATGTGTCGTAGGCAAAAATGATAGCTATAATTCAACCTACACAGGAATGCTGAAAAAAGACAATCTTTCAGACCTTAGCTAAAATGTAGATTACAGATCAAAGAAATGGAAATGGAAAAGAAAATGACAGAGAATACTGCCAAATGGTGTTCAGATCTGTCTGTGTTAGTACAAAGAAACTAGAAGAAAAAAGATTTTCAGAAGCGAGCCAAATTTTGGGGCTTGAGCGTAGTTACGTGACTTTCAAAAGAAAGCAGTTCCCCAGCCCTGCCCTTTCCATTACTGCCTTCCCCAAAAAAAGCATCAAGGAAAAAAGAGAGCGAGCATCTCAACCCAGAAAAGACAGGCTGAGGCAGGACCCTAAAGCGGGTGATCATTGTAGTTATGGCTATGATGGGAAAGGCAAACTAAGCAGACCCTGCACGGACATTTAAAGAGAATTAATGCTGAAAAAGAAGAAATGGAGAACTCCTGAAGGCAGATGAGGCATCACATCTTGAGAATCTTTTCTCAAAATGTCCGTTACCAGTAGAGTCATTCGACAATTCTCTTTCAAGTTTCCACCATGTGCTAGGCACTGTTCTTGGCGCTAGGGAGACATGAAGTAGTCCAGGTCCATGCCTTCACGAACATCATATTCTTCTAGTGGAAAGAGACAGATGATAAGCAATTAAAGAAATAAGCAGTGGTGATTTAGAAAAATCAATTAGATGAGCAGTAGGGGGAAGGGTTGGAAACTAAAAATCCAGTGAACAGGTGACATGTGACATGTGCTTGGGAATGAATCCAGGAGATGAGAGATGACTTGAGGAGTCTGATGTTGTGATTTCCAGTTCAAACAGGGTCAAAGGACACGATGAGATTTGTTCTGATGGTGTCAAGGCACAGAGAGTTGCCTCAGGGCTGTGAGTGATGGTGGGGAGTGAGGGATGATGGGAGGGAAGCAGAGGGATCTGGCTGTACTCTCAAGAACCCAAGGGTGCCTACTAGACTCTGATTTGCTCTTATAAGGAATTTGAACAGAAAAAACCTACTGAAAGCCAAGGCTGAAGCGACTGAAGAGAAAATACGTTGTTGGTACCCAACTCGTGCTTGAGTTGGGAGAAACTGTACAGGATGCTGTGATTAAAGTCATCAGCACAAAAAAGAGCCTGGCCCTAAGGGAGACAGCAAGGACACATATCGATCCGGGCTTTCAGAGACATAACCATGCTGATAATGCCTGGAGCATGACGGGAGGCCTGGTGGACCATGACCCAGCCCAGCGCCATGTTGATTTAATGACACAGAATGACCCGGAACTGAGCTGCTCCTTGTAAGAGAGAAGAGGAGGTGCTGACTGAATCCCTAAGTAGTTCATCTTCTGATCCACTTCCGAGAAAAATTCCACTGTTGAAACTCTTTGGTGTGTGTCTTTTAGCAAAGAATGAGTGGGGCCTACCTACCCACAAAGCTTTAACTCAGTGACTTTCCTGTGATCGCCAGTGGGCTCACAGCAAGCATGCCCGCAGCAGTTCCCACGAACGCATGTGAACTTTTAGTTAAAATAATAGCAACAAGGTTTTTAAAAGAGCAAACGACTACATGGTGCTTATATTGCACCAGACTCTTTCCAAAGTGCTTTACACGTATTGAGTCTTTGATTTTTTTTTTTTTCCACTTAAACACCTGGGAGAGGATCGGGACCTGCAGATTTGAATTTGAACCAGCAGTGACCACTTACCACTTAGTTTCCATTCCCGGAATCAATAAAAGCATTGTCAATAGCAAGTAAATTGCAAACCAAAACAATGGATAGAACTCTACACACCTATTAGAATGGCCAAACTCCATAACAGTTATAATGATACATAAAAGTTATGTATCATTATCCATAATTTTTCCATAATGACACCAGCAAATCGTGGCAAAGATCTGAGACAATAAGAACTCACCTTCATTGCTGCTAAGAATGTGAAACAGTACAGCCACTTGGAGAGAGTTTGGTGATTTCTCATAAAACATACTCTTACCATATGATCCAATACTCACGTTCCTTGGAATTCACCCAAAGGAGTTAAAAACGTATGCCCACACAAAAACCGTACACAGTTGTCTACAGCAGCTTGAGTCTTGAGCACCAAACTTAGAACCCACCAAAACATCCTTCAGGAGGTGGATGGGTAAATGAACAGTGATGCATACAATTCATTGTTATTCAGCACCTAAAGGAATGAACTATCAAGCCACAAAACACCATGGAGAATCTTAAACGCATATTTATGAGTGAAAGAAGCCAGCACACTGTGTGATTCCAACTACATGACATTCTGGAAAAGGCAAAACTAGAGACACTAAAAGGATCCGTGGTTGCCAGGGGCAAGGAGGGCAGAAATAGGCAGAGCGCAGATGACTTTTAGGGTAATGAAAGGACCCTGTATGATACGATAACGATGAACATGTGCCATTAGACATTTGTCCAAACCCACAGAGGGCACGACACCAAGCACGAACTGTAAAGTAAACTCTAGACTTTGAGTGATTATGAGGTGTCAGCATAGGGTCAGTGATTGTAACATCCATGTCACTCTGGAGGGATGATGTTGATAATGGGGGAAGTTATGCATGTGTGGGCCGGGGGTATATGGGAAATCTCTGTACTGTCCCTCAGTTTTGCTGTGCACATAAAATTGCTCTAAAAGATAAAATATTAATACAAAACATTTTTAAATTATATAGAAGAAAAGTAATAGTTTTGTACCATAAACCTCTTCTTTTTGCAGACAGTCAATCCTTGAACATTCATTGACCATTGATTGATTTGGCCTGAACAAGCTCTTCTGTGAAGGGCTGAGTTTGATGTTCCTTTGAGATAAAAGTGTTGAAAGAAAGAATGAAGGCAGGAGGGGAAGGAAGAAAGAGAGAGAAAAAGGGAGGGATATAGAGAAGAAGAAAGGAAGGGAGGGATGGAGAGAAAAGAAAGGGGGAAGGAGAGAGAGAGAGAGAAAGAAGGAAGGCAGGCAGGCAGGCAGGCAAAAGGAATGGATTGCTAAGAGTGTGAAATGTGGACATATGAAGCCACCTGCATATAAAATCAGATTCCAGGGATTAACTTGTTTCTACCTGGCTGAGAAAGGGACACAGCCACAGGCAGGAAGTCTGGCTTCTACCGAATGGCTGTGATCTGTGCAGGTGATGGGCTCATCAAAATTTCCTGCCAAACAGTCTATCGTTCTGCTTTTCTGCTTCTCGCCCTGAGAAAGAACTCGAGGAGTCGCAAGGGCCCAGCCAAGAAACCAAGGAGGCAGAGGCAGGGTGTCCGTTATCAATAAAGCAAGCACTGGAAGCCAGAGCAGGAAATGGATCAGAAGCCACCAGGCAAGCCAGGAAGGAAGTACACACGACTATCCAAGATCAGGGCAAGTAAAGATTCTAAAGCTAGGTCAGTCGGCAGGAGGCGGGAGGATATAAATAGTACTGATATATGGGGCAAGGCCTAGTCCAAGGTGAACACCAGCTTGGTGAATGAAGAAAATAGAAGAACAGTGTAAAACTCAGGAGGTCAGATCAAGCGCTGGAGAAGCACAACCAGACTTCGCCTCCAGTGAGAGGCTCTGGCCTGCTCCGTGGGAAGGCCGGGCCTTTCGCTGGTGGCAACAGTCTGGCAGCCACAGTAGGAGTCATTTGGGAAGATCTCTCTGGAAGAAAGAATGCGGGGCGGAGAGGAGTCATGAGCTGCCTGCCATGGACTGTGCTGTGTGGCCTGTAAAGCTCACCTTGCAAAAGCAGGCTTCCATTTCTTAGCAGTTATACGCTATATATTTAAGTCTGGAAAATAAACTTGACCTGAATAGGATAGTGCTCAACCTTCCTCTGCCTAGTAACAGTCAGAAGTGTAACTGTCAACGTCAAATAAGCATTGTAAGTAATCCGTAACATAGATGAAAGGGATCGGGTAAAATAAACCTCTCTTCCCCAAAAGGTTTTCCGGAGAGACACATTTGCAGGGTTGCATCACTCATTACTTTTCTAAAAAGATGGCAGAGCGTAGATGTGTAAAATCAATTCGGTCCACATTTAATGCGCTCGGATCTGCTTAATGCGCATAAGGGTACTAACTACATCAAACCTCTCTCCTGAACTCAACCACACTCAATAACAGGCACATTAGAGATCCCACAGACTCTCGTAATTTCCCTATCACGTCCTCTGATGCCACTCATTCAGAATTAGCACTTTCCCATTTCTCTCTAGTGGGATCTCGGCCTCGCCCTCAACTTTTGTCCCTTCTACAGACTTCTTCGGTCATGAGTTCTTACAAAAGAGTATATCCTTCCCTCGTGTCACTCCCAGTCCAATGAAACTCAGCTCTCTTCTCTAAGTCGTCGATATCATTCCTTCTTTGCTTATCCTTCTGCAAAGAGAAACTTAAAAAAAAAAAAAAGCAATGAAAAAGCAATTACTTTTCTTGTGTTAAAATACAGTCCCAAGGAGTAGGGTGGCTCTGTGATGCAACTGGGAAATCCATTCTGCATCTATCTTTTCACTCAGCTTAGCATAAAGTATGGCTTTCAGCTAATGCTAATTGCCTCATGGTTGCAAAGTGGCTGCTTATCTTCCGACATTGTGACTATGCCTTAAGCAGGAAAAGAAGTGTGATAAGCAAAAGGCACCCAAGTGGGCTATGTCGACTGCCATCTTAAAGAACATTCCCTGAATGTTCTTCACTTTATCACTTTACCTACATTGTAATGGTTCTGAATTATGTCACCTGGCCAGCTATAAATGCCCGGGAGCCTTGGAAATGCAGATTTTTAAATAGGAAAATGTGTGCCCCAAACAAAAGCTATTTACATAGGACAAAGGGGCATTAACACAAGCAACAAAAACAAAGACAGATAAGTGGGACTACATCAAACCTAAAAGCTTCTGCACAGCAAAAGAAATAATTAACGAAATGAAAAAGCAACCCACAGAATGAAAATATCTGCAAACCATAGAGCTGATAAGTGGTTAATATCCAAAAACATTTTTAAAAAACTCATACAATTCAATAACAAAAACAATCTGATAAAAAAAATGGAGAGAACCTGAATAGATATTTTTCCAAAGAAGACAGATAAATGGCCAACAGGTACATCAAAAGATGCTCAATATCACTTTCATTAGGGAAATGCAAATCCAAACCACAATGAGGTATTACCTCACATCTATTAGGATGAGTATCATCAAACACGAGTGTTGGCAAAGATACAGAGAAAAGGGAATCCTTGGGTACTGTTGGTGGGAATGTAAATTAGCACAGTCACTGTGAAAACAGTATGGAAGTTCCTCAAAAAATTAAAAAGAGAATCACCATATGATTCAGCTTTCCCACTTCTGGGTATATACTCGAAGGAAATGAAAACAGGATCTCAAAAAAGATAACTGCACTCTCACTTTTATTCCAGTATTATTCATAATAGCCTAGATATGGACACAATCTGTGTCCATCCACAGATGAATGGATTTAGCCATTTCTCATGGAAATCCTGCCATCTGTGACAACATGGATGAACCTCGAGGGCATTGTGTTGACATAAGACAGAGAAAACAAATACTGTAGGATCTCATTTGAGGAATCTCAAATAGCTGAACTTGTAGAAACGGGATAGAATGTTGGTTACCGGGGAGATATGTGTCAAAGAAAGTAAACTTGACATTAGAAGATGAGTTAAGTTCTAGAGATTTAATACACAATACAGTGACTATAGTTAACAGTACTGTTTTATATACTTCAGAGTTGCTAAGAGACTAGATCTTAAATGTCCTCACCACAAAAAAGAAATGATAATTATGTGATGTGATGGAGGTATTAGCTAAGGCCAGGTGCTAATCATAGTGCAATATTTAAATGATCAAATCAATGCGTTATACCCCAATGTTATGTGTCTATTATCTCTCAATGAAAAAGAGGGAGAATAAATATCGGCTATGAAGTGATAGACATAGAAGAAATAATTATAAAATGATACAATGACAAGCCTTGAGAAATGGTAACATGAAGAAGTACCAGTTGATATAAGAGCACATAATGAGGTGATGTGATCCAACCTGAAGATAAGGAATTTTTTGAGGAACCCTCATACTATTTAGCCTCATTCCATACTGCGAAGATGAGACAATCACAAAAAAAAAACTAACTGATAAGTAAAATCTGAAGGAGAAAAAATAGTAATTAACTTGGCGAGGGGAAAATTGTCTTCTCTCCTTGCTACCTTCAAACTGAGGTGATGGCCCAACAGCCAAACCTGGAAACTCAAGTGTTTAAAATTTACTATGAAATAAACTATAACACAGGCAGAGTTGTATTTTTAAATTCCTGAACTTGGAGATGACAATCTTGCCAAAGCCAGTTTGCATGAAGATCGATCTCTTTGTCTGGAATTTATTTAATGAAAAAAAAAAAGGCAAGATTTTTTTTCCTCCAAAATCCAGCATGGCGCTGCCAGTTGGAGAAATGCAGCAAAGAAAAGGTGCCCATTCTTGTTCTTCTTTGCATATCTTCTAGTCCAAACAGGGAGTCCCGATCAAGCTAACTTATCTGTCCTTTTGCCATCGAGAATGTCATTATTTTATACCGTTATCTGTTCAGGAAATGGAAGATCTGCAATTTAATCATCACAACTACACCTTTAGTTCTTTCCATCCCACTGTCACAGCCTGCAAGGCTTGTAGCTTTGCTTCCACTCAGTAAATCCACAGAGCACTTAACGCTGTGTATTTTCGGCAGCTATTCAAGGCATGGCTCTCTCTAGAACTCCTTAAACGTATACACACACCCACACGATCAAATATGAATATGTTTTCATTTTTTTCTATCCATAGACTTTTTACTCTTCCCCCCTTCAAAGCACTCACTGCAAACTTTGATGGAAGAGCACTATCTTTTGGTGTACACAATACTTGGCCCACCTCGCTGCAAAAGAGGAACCAAGCAGTCAGAAAGTCAGACCTGGTCCAACATTTGAGCCCACGAAAGTCAGCTTCCAGACTCACGGAACAACTAAGAATGGAGCATTAAACATTTAACTTGTAACTATGAAGTCAGGTAGGCTTTCGCTTGGCCTTGCAGAATCTAAATGGCATACAAACGGGTAATTTAGTACTCATAGAATGAAATGCTGAATGCCAGGAGTTAGAGGGACAGCAGATTGGTCCTTCGTGGGCAGCAGTTGTCTTCTCTCTCGTTTGGGCAGAGAGACTGACAGAGCTGAAGAAGCTCCTGCCCCGTTTCTTGCTATTTCATATCAGAGAAACATGGAGGCTCTGTTGACAGCCATAACTTTTACACAGCCAAATCCAAGTCCTGCGTCCTTGACAACTATCCGTGATTTGTATTAGGTTAGTTCCGTAAGGGTTGCTTTTCAGGGCATCATGATGCTTTTCTGTGTATGTGATTTAAGTAATGGGCTTAAACATGATACCCACGTAACACTTTCCTAATGACGCCAAGTTGGGGAATGTGGTCGACCGCTGAGAAGCAGCAGTTGACAAGTTGGAGACGATATGAGCACAAACCTGCTGCAGGTCAACGGCAACATACTTAGGTCAAATCATCAAGGAAGAAAAAACTAATAACCTCCGAAACTGACCTATGCCAGGGTTATATACTGATGGTAATTGTAAATTGAGCAAAGCAAGTCTCGAAGAGTTGATTATTATAGGATTGCAAGGTTCTTAGCTTCTACTAGTAAAGATGACCTTATATCTAAGAGCAGGAGGACAGCCCCTGCTCCAAAATATTGCTCTAGATGCCTGGGTGGTCTTTATTCAGAAGTCATTACTTTGAATTAGGTATTAATAATCGCCTACTGTGACATAACAAATGAACTCCCAAACTCAGTGGCTTAAAACGACATACATTTATTATCTCTCGGTTTCTGTGAGTCAGTGATCTGGACGTGACCTGGCTGCTTCCTGGTCTCTAATGAGGCTGAAGGTGTCAGCGCAGTGTCTGGGAATTTATCTGAAGGTCTGGCCGGGGATGGATCCATTTCCAAGCTCATGTGGTTGTTGGCAGGATTTGGTACCTTGTGCACTGTTAACTTGAGGGCCTGGGTTACTCACTGGCTCTTGGTCAGAAGCTGCCCCCAGTTCCTTGCCATGTGGATCTCCCCAACACGGCAGCCTGCTTTGGCAAAGCATGCAAGTCAAAGCATGGTTCTATTCACTAGAACCAAGTCAGTAAGCCCATTCCACACTCCAGAGGAAGGAATCACACAGCCGAGTGAACACCAGGAGACAAAGTTCATCAGGGACCGTGTCAGAAACTGCCCACCACACTGCTCCTTGATGTCCTGTTTTAAAATGTTTGCACTCAGGGGAGATCACATATTCAGCTTCTCGTACCATAGGATATTTGTAGGGCTTCTTTGGAATGAAGCAGAAGCCCGGGGAGGGCTGGATACTGGGAGGGAGGTGGAGCTGTAAAAACAGTAAATATCTCAGAAAGGGGAGATGGGCAATGAAGAAGCTGATTCTAGCCATCTACTGATACAGGAGTTAAGAATAGGACTGATATCACCAGAGCTTGAGGAAGGAGTCTAGGGTCAAGTAAATTAAATATGAGCCAGTAAATTAGCATTGCAACTAAGACGAAGTAAGCCTGACATTGAGCTGGATAAGGAGGAATAGAATACATAAAGGCCCCGGAGATCATGCATACCACAAATTCCACAGTGGTGAGATCTTTGGGAGACCATTAAATCTGTCCTTGACCATGGATGTAAAGGGCTAGATGACTTTTCCGATTAACACACAGGACATAAGGAAATGTTGGGGATATAATGAAAAAAAGGACACAGTGAAACCTGTTTACCTTTCTTGAAGAAAGAGAAGGCTTTGAAATACTGGAATATACTGCTCAAGTAGTGATGATAAAGAAATTGAGTTATTTTTTGGTTCTATTGAGAGACAATTTCCTTAGAATTTGAGAGAATGATTGACAGCTCCCTTTCAACTATGAGATCGCTGTGAACAGGATTCCAGATCTGGGATCATTAGATCTGTCTACAAATGGAAGTTTTATAGAAGGACCTCTAGGACTTACGTGCTACCTACCTACTTATGCTACAAAAACACCTGAACTCATACACATCAGTTCAGTTTCATCACTAATAAGTTCTTAAATATTCTAAGATCATTTGCACTTCCACGTCTTTGCTCATGCAGTTTCCCCAATTTTCTAGTTCCTTCCTTTCTCAAGTTTCATCTTATTGGTTTTTGTCTCCATCTTCTGTCCTCTTTTCCCCTATAGCAGGCTACCGCATCAATAACAAACTCCATTTTTCCCATGTCAAAATAATAAATTAGAAACACTAATGCTATTTGGTTCTTCTGCCAAAAGATAATATGTTTCCCGCTGTGGGAGGACGTGAATTCTGCAGTGATTCATTAGCAGATGCCTTAATGTAGGTACCACATATTCCTGTCTGGACTTCATGATGGTCAGGGAAACAAGAGTCTTTAGGGGATGCTAGGTATAACTGCTTACGTAGCTGGTTCCCAATCCATAAGGAGCTAAGAGGAAAAAAATAAGTGAAGAACATATAAAAAGGTGATAAACAAACTGAATGAGCAGAAAGGAACAAGGACCAACATATCTTCATGATAAAACAAGACAAAACAAAAAAAAACAGACTTGGAAAAGAAGGGAACTTCCTCAACCCATTAAAGGGCATTTACAAATAACCCACAAGTAATATCATGCTGGAAGTGAAAGACTGAAAACCTTCCACTTAGGATTAGGAACCAAACATGAATGCCTGTTCTCACAACTTCTATTCAACATTGTACTGGAGCTTCTAGCCAGAGCAATAAGACAAGAAAATGAAATAAAAGGCATTGGGATTAAAAAATAAAAAATCAAAAATATTTGCAAATGACATACATGATTTTGTACATAGAAGCAAACAAAGAAATAATGGAAACTGCCAGAATGCACAGAGATGGCATTGTTGGGATAACAGCAATGTCATATTTAAGAGTGTTTTACAGCTTCCAAAGAGCTATATAATATTTTATCTTCGGAACCACCTGTAAGTACTATTATTATCCCATATCACTCATAACAAATGGAATACTTAGAAAACATTCTATTTTTCAGTGGAGCCAGTTATTAAACGTCATAACTGTCACCCAAATCTCCAGCCATTGACTCTAAGTCAATGCTTAACAGTTGTTCTGTTTCTTATCTCTTAAGAGCAGCATGGCCCAACAAAACTTCCTGTGATGGTGAAAAATGTTCTATATCTGCACTGTTGAGTACAGTGGCCACTAGACACTAGTGGCTATTGGACCCTTGAAATGTGGCTAGTACAACTGAATAACTGAATTTAAGTTTTTATTTAAATTTTAATATCCACATGAAACTATGGCCACCATTGGATAATATAGAGTTATCAGTCCCTGCTCTGAATCAGACATTCCTCTCCTCATGGTTCTATCCTCATAGAGGCCAACCTATGTGTAATTCTTCACTGATTAATGAGTAATGGGTGTTGCACTGTGAGAATAAACAAACCACCCCTGGAAACGAAGATAAGTTACAATATATCTTCGGAAATACCTGAAATGATTCTTCAACACAGAAACATGAAAGAGTGTACTAACCAACCAAAAATATAAAAAATACTTTTCTAACAACTACAGCTTAGTATTAAGGGGTTGGGGTGAGGTCAGAAATAATACAACTTATGCTTAAGTGACTAAAAACATTTCTTCTCTCTTATATCCACACTCCAGTGAATTCTTGCTTCTAACTCTGCCCTACAGA
The DNA here is from genome assembly GCA_004027375.1 of Macroglossus sobrinus. Classification (NCBI taxonomy): domain Eukaryota; kingdom Metazoa; phylum Chordata; class Mammalia; order Chiroptera; family Pteropodidae; genus Macroglossus; species Macroglossus sobrinus. The sequence continues at coordinate 161,058 of PVKZ01002650.1, read as the reverse complement.
TTTGCCAGATTGCTTGCTCTTCATTAAATACCTTCTTCATATTTCCACCTTTATACCTTTCCTTGGGCTGCCTTTTCTGCTGGCCATGCCCTCCTCCACCTCTACAGATCCGAACGTGACCACATCTTTCCAGGCCTAACTCAAACCCACAATGTCCTGAAAGCCTCATCTGGATGTCACTCATTCTTCATAGATTTCATTTGTAACATCTAGTAGTTTAAAAACATATTACAGTTTTATGTACACATCATCTCCCTGATTAGACCCAGGGTCAGCAAACTACAGCTCATGGGCTGAATGCAGCCACTGCATGTTTCTGTAAATAAAGTTTTATTGGAACAGAGCCGTGTTCATTTTTTTTTAATATATATTGTCTATGCCTACTTTTGCCCTGCAACATCAGATTTGAGCAGTTGCAACTGAGACAATCTTGGCCCACAACTACTGGCTCTTCACAGAAGTGTGCTGATCCTGTATTACTATAAGCTTCTGGAATGGACTACAGGAACTGATTCTTTTTTTAAATCTTCACAAAACCCAGTGTACTGCCCTACATATAGCAGTAACATGATAAATATTTTAAATACATTTTGGGTTTATAAGGAATTAATAGTGTCTGCTGATGTATATCAATTTTCTATTTGCAAACATTATCCTGCCCAATTTGTCATTTCCTTGTCAAGATAACTTCCAGACACAGAGAAAGTAGGTCTCGTGATCTGCATTTTTCATTGTGAGAAATTAAGGCACAAAGAGAGATTACCTTTGGACACAGAGCTTGTAAGGAATTGCAAAAGTAGGTCATAAACTTAAACCTTTTGATTTCTGGGTTTGAACTACTTCATTTTGCCACTTTATGCTTACCTGCTTTTCTTACATTGAATTAAGATACTGATGGAACCCAAAATAAAAATGTATATACATCTAGTTAGTAAATTAGTAATGATGGCCCAGGTAAGCCATGCTTACTTTTTAATAGAAATGCAACTATTTTTATGAGAACTTGCCATTTAGAATATTTTAATGTTTCTAGATTCAAAAACCAATTTTAACGTTAAATTTAAAAATTTAATTAAGAGGTAAAAAGCGTCACGGAAAAAATAATGTCTCCCCCAGAAAACAGAGGGAATTTTTTTTAAATTTCAAAAGATACAGAAAATGTACATTTCCCATGCCAATAGCACTGGTTCTCCCTGCTGTGTCCTTCTTCCAAAGGCAATTGCTCTCTTTTTCATTCCACATCTTAAAGCTATTGACTTCAAGTTAGTGACTATCAGATTAAACCATAAGTAAAAATAATACATCCCCATGGTATGTTCAGTCTGCCCAGGCCAAGTTTATCTAATTCAAGTCCATTATCTGCTCAGCAACACTTCTTTTCAGTATCCATTGTTTATACAACTGATATGAAACGTTGGGAAAAGGCAGAGTGGCGAGAATATAGGACATTTGTTTTATGCTTTCCTGTAAAAACCTCTGACTTTACTCTGAATGCATTAAACAGTAGACTCATACATTTTTAAAAAATATTTGTAATGTCTTTGCATTTATATTACACAACTACAATGTTTTTTGAAACACAAATAGGATTTTTTTTTAAATACCCCTTTCTCTGAAATGGGTCACATTCTTTACAGTTATCCAGCGTCTACTTTTTTCTGCTCAGGAGAAAGAATGGATGTGTTTTTAAGCCTCTTTGAGGTGTTGCAGTCGGTTTAAATTATGCATGCAACTTAATGCAAATGTAAGTTTCAATAGAAGCAGGTGGTTCTCTGAGCTGGAGGCTATCCTATTGGCAAAACACTTCCTGAAGCATACATTCAACTCTCTGTGGGCAACCAATAAATGCTTGTAGACTACAAAAAAAAACAAAAAGACATTTATTTTTTTTAAGACCAAACTTAACATTTTTAAAGCCACTGTAATAAGAGTTATTAAGATGCCTGTAAACTCAGAAACACTGCCTAATACAGATGTGACCTGGTTTCCTGGTCCATCACAGTAAAGGCTTTGGGAACTGGGCAAACTGGGGCTGGATCCCTAACTCTTAATTCTCATTAAACGGAGTTACTATGGTGCCTTTTACATTTGCTTTTATAACCTACCTTTGTGTATTTATTTATACTGTGCTTTGTAGGCATGACTGCAAGCAGCCTACAAAGGCACACATATTTGAGATTAAAATGTGTTTAAAATAAGAAAAATGGACCATCTCCTAGCCCACGTGACATGAGTGTGACATGATGCACGATGTGAATATTGCAAACTCAAACTGAGGTCTCTCCACAGCCTCTGTGCCTACTAGAGTTCAGATGTCAGCCAAAGCCAGTGACAGCTGATGGAGCCAGATCCCCTGGGAATGAATCTTGGCTCTGACCTGGGTTATGTATTTCCTTGCCATGTGACCCTGGCCAAGTGTCCTCCCCTAGACTCCTCAGTTTCCTCAGGCATAAACCAGGGATACTAACTAATACACGGATCTAAATTCATAGGGGTGTTGCAACAGTATCTGGCACAGAGAAAACCCTACTATGTCAGCAACTAGAGTATTAACATTCATCATAGTAATGCTTCAGCATCAGCCTGACAATTAAGGACTCAAGGGTATAGTCTCCCTTAGGACAAACCACCTAAATGTATTTTTGATGCCCTTCCATTTCCTGTTTCCTTCTCAGTATATCTCTCCTTCCTCTTCCTAGTGGTGAGTGTCCCCACCCTTGTAGCAATATTCAGAAAGGAACGATCCCATCCTGTGGCCACTGACAGGTCATTCCTTACTCTTAGCTGATTGTCAACTATTCCTGCTCAGAATTTAACAATGTCATAGATTTTAGCCACACCCTGAAAGTCATATTTATATCACCTAAGTGGGGATATAGAAGACCAAAAAGTTTTTAATCTTGATAAAAGCTTTCTGTTGGTATCATGACTAATTAGCAGCAGGTTGAAAATTCCAAGCTACTTCTCATTCTTGACCCCAAACACATTACTTGGCTGATGAGTGTACTTGGCTGATCAGTGGGCTCTGAATAAGAGCAGACAACAATGTGGATGATGGAGCTAAGGGAAGGTACAGAAAGCATTTGGATACGACACTTGCCAGGGAAAAGAACCAGATAGATACATCCAAGCCATACAGGGGTTGGCAAATTCCAGCAGGACCCTGCCTTGTCTCAGAGGCTCTGGCATTGGTTGGAGCCATTGCCTAGTCTTGGCAGTGTCTCTAAGGGCAGCTACAGAAATGAATTTTAAGAAAAGGAGACTCTTATTGTTCTGGATATCTACTGTTGCATAAAGAATGACTTCAAAACTTGGCACTTTAATATAACAAAAATCATTCATGTTGCCCTCCAATCTGCAAAGTGGGCAGGGCTTAGTGGGAAGGTTTGTCTCTATATCCCATAGCGGCAACTGGGCAGTTCTATTGAAGCTGGAAGATCCAGATCCAACACGGCTTATTCATATGGCTGTCAGATTTGTGTTAGCTGAACCTAGCCTCAGTCCTTTCCATGTGGGCCTTTCTACAGGGCTGCTCAGGCATCCTCACAGCACACTGGCTGGGTTCCAAGAACAGTGTCTTCTAAGAGAGAAGAATTAGAAACTTCATGTCTCTCAAGGCCCAGGCCCAGTAAATGGTACAGCGATGTTCCACTGTGTCCTATTGCTCAAGTCATCACAAAGCCCAGTCAGATTCAAGAGGGGTGGGGACACAGAACTTTCTCTCAATGAGAGACATGTCAAAGAATCTACAGCCATCTTAATTTTCCACACTCGATGTTCTTAAGTAGAAAAGAAGACTGACTGAGACTCATAAGCTCTCTCTCCTTCTCCATCACTTCACCAAAGCAGAGGAGCTGCAACTGGCTACCTCATAACGATGTGGCCCTTCCTCTAGACTCGAGAGCACAGAAACCATTTCGGTCGCCATATTTGGGGATCCTTTCCCTTTGGGCTTCCGGTATCCCTTTGGGGTCTCGTATCCCTTTGTAAAATCCATCTCCTGCTTGCCTAAAATTGATGGTCTCTGTCTCACTGAGTAAGAATAAATTCTAAAAATACAATGGTACAGCTGTGGGAAGGGAGGGATGCAACAGTATGTACCGTGTCCCTCCCAGGGGATGGCTGGGCCTTATCAGCCACCGGGTGATGATGAATTTTTGATGTGCTTCAAAATGACAACATTCCCAATTATACACTTACAGATACAACTTAATTAAAAACAGAAAGTGGCTATTTCGGTGGCTTTTCTAGTAGTGAACCCATTAACATCACATTTATTTAGCCCAAGGCAATGGCAACATTTTAAAAGTTCTTGTAATTTAGCTCAGACTTTGAAGATGAAATCTTGTTTTCTTGCTTCACTATAGATTATATCTGTTAAATCCTTCTGTTCTTAAGTGAAAATTTGTACATATCGAAACCAGAGGGCTAGTTTGCTAAGAATCAACTTTCATTGTGAGATTTTATAAAGGGCTTAAAAAGTAAATGTTCACTGTATGATATAATTTCTGAAATCTTAGGTTTGAGGGGGCCAGGAACTCCAGTCAGGGGATTCTCTAATAATATGTGAAAAGGCGAAGCTGATTTAGATGTAGGGACAAAGAGCAGTGACTCCTGTGGCAAGTCTGCCTTTGTTTGAAAGAGAAGCAAACGAGTTCATCATACCAAAGCTATAATCATCTTACCATTTCTTTTAACAGCCTGAAAATTTTCTTATAAAGATCAGGTTCTTAAATTTTACTCAAAGGGGGAAGAAAAAAAAAAAGCTTGCGAGAGTCTAATGACTAATGATTTCTTCTCTAAAAATAAAACCCAGTTTTGAATGTGGCAGCCTGGGAGGGGACAGACCCGCTCACACAAGCATGGAGGTGGGAAGCTTGAGTAACAAGCAACCGCTTTCTCACTCAGCCCCAGTCAAGGGGTTTTCAGTCACACATCCGGGAACCCTCCCAAATCAGAGCTGCTTCACGATGGCCATGCTGAAGCCATCGTTTCACATCAGATGCAAAGGCATATCAATTTTTCTCGCTGCAGAGCTCAGAAGGATGACATAATGCATTTGGTGAAGGCTCACATGTCTGTTAAAAGATGATTCATCGGGGTAAAAACTAGGACAATAAAGTTCTCCACAATGGTTCTGCATTTCCAGGTACTTGGGGATTAAAGGAAACATTGGAAATAAAATTAACTCTGTCTAGAATATAAATATAGACCTAATGCTAAAATAGAGAGAACCAAGCAAATGATTATATGGTCACAAATACTTCATGCTGGAGTTTCTCAATAGTGGTCAGGCTCAAGTTCAAATAGAAACTGCCAACCCAGGATGGGATATCTATGATGTAAGCCAGTGCTACTTCAAGTGTGGTCCATGGACCAGCAGCCTCAGCATCACCTGGCATGTCAGAAGTGCAAATTCTTGGGCCCTAAGCCAGATCTACTAAATCAGAATCGTTGGGGGCGGGGTCCAGCAATCTGTTTTGCAGCCCTACAGATAATTCTGAAGCATGCTATAGTGTAAGAAGCCTCAATTCAGACTGGGGTGACAAGGAAGAAGTAGCGCAGCGTGCTGAGCCGGCAGAACCTGCTTCTTGCTCCCACGATCAAGAACGCGGCCCCAGTACTGTGGTTCTGTGTTTCAGTTCCTGGAATGGGTGGGAGCTTCTAGTTGTCAGACTCCTACTTAATTAGTCCCTGCTTGTTTAACCAAAACTCCACCCAATGGTGTCTCAGGGTCTTTGAGAAAGGAACTCCCACCCACCCACCCTTGTTGGTGGGGCTGCAGAAATGTCTACCGTAGCAATTTTAGTAAATATGTATGTCAACGCGTCTACATGTTCCAAACTCTACGTCTCCAAGCTTGACAGACAAACACCCAGGATTCGATCTTGCATCCCCAATGCCTAACGTCATGAGATACATAGTAACTTCTTAATAGTGGTTTGCATGAATGAATGAATGAATGAATGAATGAATGAATGAATGCAGAGCTGACCCCTCAGGGAATTCCTTCTCCAGTTTCCAAGGGATTATTCCTATGCAGTCAACAAACATTTATTGAGCACCTACCATGTACCACGCACAATTCCAGGAAATGGGGATATAGCGATGTAACAAACCAAGGCTCAGCCGGCAACACTTCTGCACTGAGATTAAGAGCTTAGAAGTTGGACAAAGGTAGAGAGGAGTAAAAATGTAGTATAACCGCTTTTTCACTTCTAATATTACTTGGTTGTTCTTGGCTTTTCTGTTACACACTCGCTTTGAATCAGTCCGAGACACCATCCTGTGATTAGAAATACAATTCCGGGAGTAATGCTATTGAGTTTCCTGAAACTGCTGGCGTGACATGCAATCAAAGCCACCTGCCTGTGAGCCAGCTTGGGAAAGCAAAGGGTCCCCACACCCACACGAGCAGAAGCGGGCAGGCTATTGTGCCTGTACATCACTCGAGCTACATAAAGGGGAGTTAGGGGTCCAAGAACTCACCGGAGAGACAGAAAGTTAATTAAAATACATCCTTCATTGTCCAGAATTTGGATAATAAATGCACCGAGAAGGAAGTCCAGTGCTCCGTGGGACACATTCGGCATCTTCCTTTCCAGCATTATGAGAACGGGTCTCCAAGGAGCCGCCTAATCCTGTGTTTGAGGCAGAGCTTTGTATGTCAATGGATGCTCTACTAGCGCCTTGGACGACTGCGAGCCACAGTTATTATTAATTACTTCTTCCATTCTGGTTACGCACAGACATGGCCCCACTTATAGATTATATTTTCTGAACGCCTTGGCATTGGTTCTAGTCTGTTAACAATGGTAAGTCAATCTTTATTCAAAACCAGCGATCTTTGGGAAAAGATAGGGAGATGATTCATTCAATGGGCATTCTGAAGAATTCATTTACAAGGAACAATTCCAAAAGGACCGTTTCATTACAAAGATAAAATGCATCTCTTTTGCAGGTCAAGTTGTTCCAGCTAGCCTCTAACTCAGAGGGAAAAAATCAGCATTAAAAACTGGTGTTCTGAGTGTACCAGATAGGGTGACTTTTCCCTTCCTCGTTAATAGCTTGGTTGTTTTGTTTGTTATTTAACAATGTCAGTTTCTTTCTGTTGCAGGCACTCGGGGCTGGAGATGGTGCAGCATCATTGTTCTCCTAAATCAATATTGGTCCACACTCACAAAATATCTGAGAAGTAGATGGTCATTTATATGCTCCTTTCTTTCTCTAGGTTGCCTTCTTTCTTAATGTAAACAATCTGTCACCTATCACCTTCCTATATTTCCAATTACACTCCTGTGTGATTATCAAGTAAATCATCAGAAAAGGCAACTGGATTGAAACTCCTGCGCTGCCAACTCACTGCAATTTCACGTGGTCCACCTTAAAGGAATATTAGGCATCATATGATGGATGCGGTTGTCTCTCAGTCTTCATTACAACCACTGTTAACAGCCAACATTAACTAATGCAACCTTAACTAATCCACTCACTAAGAGTAGGTACTAGACCAGGGAGTCTTATGTAAATGGAGAGATCCACCGGCCTCTTTCTGAAACGCTTACAGTCCTATCTATACCCGAAGTCCTCCTTTTTCTTCTGATTTACAAAGGTAAACAAAGCATAGACCACTTATTACATAAGCCAACAGTAGAGTCCAGCACAGCACCTAATGATCGAGTGCATTTCTATTTCTGCAGCTAAATGCATGAATATTCACATCGGGCAAGATCAATAAAGGCTATAAATAGATGCATGTCAGTTTTTTAAATGTGTCCTATTAAGTCACAAATTGTATCAAGTAGAAAAGATTTACAGATAAAAGCACCATTCATTCAACAAACTTTTATGGTGCTAGGGGTTCAAGAAATGAAAGACGTAATTTTATAGGGAAGGAGCTCACAAATAAGTAAAGTAGGGTGCTTGAGTGTGATAAGGAGGCTGGCTTGAGGATGCTAGGGTCCCAGAGAGAAAAGACATCACATATACTTTGGAGTTCTGGGAACAGTTTCCAGGGAACAGCAATGGCTGAGACCAGTCTAGAAACGTGCGAACATGACCTGCAGAAGGAGAAGAATGCTCTGGGCAAGGAAAATCTATTCCAAGGCAACTACTGTGACCTGGAAGGAGCCAGCAGGGGATGCTCAGGGCAAGCTGAACGCAGTACCACGTTTGACCATTTCTCTACAAGCAAACCATCTATTTTTACTTTTCGTCTATTCTGATATTGAACTTCTTTTCTCCTATTGAACGTCACTGCATATTTATGTCAAAGTTGCCTTTTAATCAGACTCTTACTGGACCGTATCTTTATTTCTCCTGCATAATCCCAATTACTATTCTGGGTGTATAGAGCATAAAGAAATGGAGACATTTTGGACTTTACAAAATGGATTCCATGGAGCCATGGCAGTAGTCAACTTGCACATAAGGGAACGCCCTTAGGGTATAACTAGAAGACCCCAAACCACAGAACTGTCAGCCACGACTGCTCTGGCTGGATAAGCCCCCACTGCAGGGGCCAATAAGCATGAGGCTCCCATCTTATAAGGTGCATGTACACTGAACAACTGAGACAGATGATGCTCAAGCCTGACCCGATGGCATCGTGGGCGGTTCCAAGAGCCCAAGACTCTAACCTTCTGCCCGTCGTAGCCACAGGCTTGGGACCAACACGCAGCTCTCTGCGCTGACAGTCAGCTCAGCTCGCCTTGGCATCCCTTCGCTCTGTCACGTGAGCCTCTGTGCTTCCCTGCTCTGTGTGCTGTGTGTTAACCTGCGTGGGTACCTGATCGGTTTATCTGAGAAGGTTCCACTCAATAAACCTGGCTTTGAGGAAGGACAAACGCATTCAAAGGCATTAATTTGGTAGCCACTTCCCTTGCTTATAACACTGGGGATATTTTAAAATGAGTTGCAATCCAAATATGCTTCTTTGGCCTCTGCACTACCTTACTTCCTGTAACTCAAAATCTTCACAGGTATTTTCACAGCTCTACTCTATGTCAAATTAATTGGGGAAAAATAATCCAAACTCGTATCAAAATCTACAGAAGAGATCTCACGTGTGAGGAGCAGAGACAGGACAGAGCAGAGGTGGTTTTAAAAAAAACCCAAGTAGGTAAGATACAGTAAACTGGGTTTGTAAAACCTCATTGGAAGATGTGATTTGGTGTAATTAAAAAATAACATATCTGAGAAAGCATACCGGTAGTCTTATCACTTCAAACTTAATTCTCAAACAGATTTTTTAAATGTCAGTAAGCTGAGTCCTTTTCCTCAAAGAGTAGAAGAGAATTTAAAGCACAGACCATCTTTCCAGGATGTGATCTGTGTGTTGACAAAGAAAGGCTCATCTTTACCACTTTTTGAGTATCATTGATGGGCTCCAAGACAGACAGAGCCATCAACGGCATGCACAGATGCTAAGAATCATTTGAAGAGGTTTTTAGCTGGAGATGGTGTGCTCCCTTTGCTAATTGCTTCCTCTGCCTGCTTCTCTATAATCTCCCATTCAGACTAGCTTTCTGCTTTTGGAGTCTCAGACTGATCAGAGGGAGATTCAGACCCACTTCCTGTGCGATCGTTACAGGTGCAGCATCCCTTAGAACATGCACTAACTCATCATGCCACGTGAATATGTAACTTCCACCACTTCTCCCATCAAGTTTCAAACATGCCTTAATGACATCTTGAGGGAAGAGCTGCAATATACCCAACGTTATTGGTCTTAAAGTATGTCCTTTGTCAGGGTTGCTAAAAGAAAACTCTTATTCAACTTGAAAGCTTTCTGATTGAGCTGTTCGTGTTTTGGTATTAAAACCATATATTCTTTTATGGGGTTGGGCCATTTCCGAATCTCTTTCTTCCTTGAGTTTCTTTAGAACACTTACAGAGAAGTTGCAAGCTGAACTATTCGGTTTTGGTCTGGTCGAGCTAGCAATGTCTTTATTGCTTTTGGATTGAGTGGTGAGTCACGAACTAATATGGCAACTCTCAAAGGAGCCTTGTGCATGTAAGGAGAAGCAGGGTATTGGTACCCAGGATAAAGTTATGTGGTAGGCGGGGCAGTTCCATAGGGGACCATCTCCCAAGGCCTCTCCAGGTAGCAGCTTTCTAGATGAGATCCTCATTCACCTGCAATCCGATAATCGCTTTACTGTGTGTCCCGTAGACATATAGAATTATGCAAAGGTGAATAGCCCATTTAGTTAGGGATCCTGAGTTATCCCTGCTTTAAAAAACTGTAACAGATTTTTTTTATTAAACAAAGGAAAAACATTTCCCATACAAACCTAAAAGCACTTAGTCAACTAGTTCTTTTAGGGACTGTGCAGCTTGGTCCTGATGTAAGCTGTTTGGAAAGACAAGTTATTTCTAAAAAGAAATAACTTTTCATCGACATTAAGAAAAAACGGTTTTGGAGGTAGGATATGTCAAACTGATAATCATTTCTCTTCGGAATACAAACAATCACACATTTTCTATGATTTAGATATGACTTATACACTGAGTACAAAAAGACTTTTTAAAAAAATTCTCTTTTATGGCAGAACTTTCAAAATCTGGATTTTAGATGACAATTAGGCAGAAAAGACGTTATTACCATAGTTAAGAACTCCGTACAAATTGCAAAATTGGATTTTCTCTCCCAAACCGCTCACCTTTGCTCAAGTCACAGACTTTCAGCTATGGAGAACTAATTAGATGTCCTGCCCTCATCTCAAACCTAAAAAAGCCCAAAGGAAAAGCTCTTCTGATCCATCCATACAATAAAACAGAACAAAGAAATCCGTTGCTTCTGCTTCCTAAGTTCTCAATTCCTGCTAAGGTACTACCATTATCTTAGCCTCATTCAACCAACACATGCACGAGAGATATAGATGCACAAGCCACACATCCAACCTCCAAGGTACATCGTTAAAACATGTAGGTGTTGTGACCGAATTATGCATCAAGTATCAGGTGATAAAGGCAAGTGGCATCAATCACGGCCTTTCAAGGAATTTTGGAAGATGCTTTGAGAGAAGACAGGACTTAGGTTGAGTCTTGAAAGACTGAAAGAGGAGGGCATTCAAGGAAGAAATGAAGGAAGTGTGAAAACAAGGCATGAAATTTCATGATGAATTCCAAATAGGTCAGTGTGAATGGAGGAAAAGTTCGATGAGGGAACACAGTAGAACTCAATTTACTAAGAAGGTGACCTTAACCCAATAAGGAGCCACTTGAACGACTTGTCCAGATGCATTTTTAAAAAAATACCAGTTTTGAAAGTTTGGATTATTGCTCAGAAAATATTCACTCAGCCTTCCTTATATATTTGTCCCTGCGCTACTGACAGGTTTTTGTCATATGACTTACTTTGACCAAAGGAATATGACTCTCACCAAAGCTTTAAGTATACTTTGCCCTCAGACGATGACCATGAGAAGAGCATATTCTACATAGCCTCTGTCCCTTCAGCCTGGGCCCCATAATGAGACCCGCACTGTAGATGAGAGGCCTGGAGTTCAAAATGTGGTCCATGGATTCCAAAACCTGGAACCAAGTTGGAGCCTGAAAAAGAGCCACTTTAGCAAATCCACTATTATGCTTACCGTTATAAACCACTAAATCATTTGGGGGATGATTTGTTACACAGCATTACTGCAGCAGTCGCTGACTAACACATGTATGTTTAGAAATATGACAACGATTTTTGCCTCCCATTTAACGCTGTATGCCTCTTCTTCCAAATCTGAAACATCGAGAAGATACTCTTCAATTCTTCCTTAGAACTGGATTTCTGGAACCGCCTCCTAACCAACAGCCCCGAGTCTGGTTTTGCAGTTTCTATCCACCCTGACATCTAGCTCTTGACTATTCTTAAACATCACCATCTCATATCTCATCTCACAATCTGGAGGGCTTCCCATTACATAGCATTTCAGATTCAAATTCTGCTTTGTATCTAAACACCACCAAATGGTTTCATCTCTTCAGTATCTGCATCCCAGACTCATTATTTACGCCCTATCTTTATTCAGGCAAAAGAATCTCTCCCCCTGGACCTCTTTGAGAATATTCATTTCTTTTTATTCCAGCCACAAAGTTTCATGTTAAGCCACCTTTCATGTGGTAATCACCCTTCCCAGACATCCTACAGCTGCAGGGACTGTACTTTCCTATGACATTTTTAGTCTATACAGCATCTAGTTAAGCACTGATTCTGTAAATGTGCATAAACGCATATCATGCCTTCCTAACCACCCTGACATCTCCTTGAAAGCCGGAACGACATCAAACTTTACTCTATTCTCTTGCCCCTGCAAAGTTCTTTGCATGGCTGGACACAACAGGCAATGGATATTCGTTGGATACCCTGAACTCAGATCTCATTTGCTCAATATATATTGGTTAAACACTTGCTATACTATGTGCCAGGCACCGTGATATGCAATGACTGAAAAAAAAGGCCAATAAACCATCGTCTATGGTTTCAAGAGCTTTACAGTTTATAGCAACAACAAACAAATACACAAATGGAAGCATTATTATTTTTCTTTGAAGGAACTTCATTTTATCTCTTGTATATTTTTTCAATGTTGATATCTAGCGCCAGACTAAAAAGATAGAAGAAGAGCATGATGGATGTATTTCCCGAAGTCACAGTCATGTTTTACCCACAGGATTTTCTTAACCTAATTGCCAGCACTCTGGGAACATGATTGTCAATCCTTATTTATTTTCTTTGCAAAGGCAGTGAGGAAGGGCCAAGAGGGCATCTGGGCAGGGAACTGTCGGCCAGAGAACACTATTTATACTTTTCCAGTTTACCAGAAACAAATATTTAAATGTGTTTTCCTAATTTTCCCCTTGTCATCTGACAGAAATGTAGCAACTTTCATAATTTATCAAAGAGGCAGCCATATTATGTCACCAAATCAATGCGCTAATGGAATTGCATTTTCTAGGTACACTGTCTGCTTTTTTTCTTATCTTTTTTTTTTTAATAAATGGAGAGCCTATCTAAATAAGCGAATCTTTATACTGGCATATTTTTCAGTAAAATTTAACGTCCTATTGTTGATTATGAAACAGAACTCAGTAACGGAATTTTAAAGTTACTGTCAAAAGATTCTGAAAAACAGCTTTGATGCATTTATGAAAATCGAAATTTCACTGAAGGCCCCTTCCAGCCTCCAATATTTCAATCATGTCGTTACGAATATTAAAAGTTGGAGTGTCAGCTACTTCAAACGCAATCCGACACTAACCATGGGAGTGGGTGTTTAATAACCACATAAGTGAATGATTTTACCCACGCTTCTCGTCCAAGTCCAGGACTGTCCCCAGGAATGACAGATGCCAAATGAGAAGGGGAGCCGCTGACCCTATTGGAATGAAACAAGGATGACTACACGTTGATAATTATGGTGATGGACACAGTGAGATTTTTAACCATGTAAATAAGTTTCTCGTCGTACTTTAAATAACCGAATGTTTAAACATCTAACTGGTGAAAGGGCACCAACAAATTCCTTATCGTTAATTCTCCATCTTTCGATTTTAAGGAGTGTTTTCTAAGGAAAAGTAGAGTCTTCCCTTGTGCCTGCTGGTGGGACAGAGAAGTCTGAAATGTTGAAGATTCAAGCTATTTACAGCTCACTGGTAACTAAAATGGGAATCCTACGAAAATAAAGATAGCACAACCCAAGCAAAAGTGGAAAAGATTGGGATGACAAAATTAAATTTCTCTGGGACCTCTTCCAGGCTGAACTGTGACTAAAAAAAAAAAATTAATAAACTACTACAGTATGCCACTGCGAAGAAATAGATGCTAGGAAACGCAAGTTTTAGGGGAAGCTGTAGTGTGACATTCTTGGCAGTTGTCTTTGACCTTCAAATCACTTTTGAAAGTTTCTGCTCAACTCTTAGTACAACCCAACTTTCATCATCAAGAAGTACAATTTAGCCATGAGAAACATTTCAGTACACGGACAAAATACATAATCTGAGGAAGTGGGCATAAGGTCCAAAGACCATATATGTGAGCTGTTCTGGGAGAAAAAATATAAAGTGATTGGGGAAAAAGAATTTTGTAAAAGTGATACCAGTACTTCAAGTTAATGTGGGCCTACTTAAGAGCAGACATATGGCATTCAATATGCAAAAATGACAAGAAAACACAGAAGCAGAGCTGAAAAGAAGGACTAAGCATATAGAGCTTCCAACACAATGGAAGTCTTCTAGAAATCCTTGAACTAAATGTAAACTTTGAGGTGCTTGATTTATTGGGGTGAATGGGCCTCGTTACCACTATCTGGAGAACCAGCAAACATAGACATCTCGGTATAGGAAACACCTTTTAGACTTAATCTAAAATCCAACTCCTACACAAGAACGCACACACCCCTGAACAGTTTGCCATTTTGCTCCTGAAAACCACCGACCAGAAGAGAATGAAGCAGTAACAAAGTTCAACCTTACAGAATCCACAGCTCCTTCCAGCAGCTTCTCCATCACTGCAAAAGACTTCCCCCAGTCCCAAATGCACATGGCAAACAAAGTTGCTTTAGGTACTTGCTCTATCCTGAAATCCACTTGCCACAAGAGCAAATCATCTGGAAGATTCTGACCGTATTTCAGTAACTGGGTGTCTTACCTCTCCCGAGTCGATCTGCTCTGAACTCAAAGGAATGAAATCCCAAAGGCCAAAAGGGGAGGAATTTGGGGGACAAAATAACCTTCCTCTGACGCTCAAGTCACCTCATGTGATAAAGTGTTCCTTTCTCATTACGTGTCCACCAGGGTTTCTCAGCCTTGTAGGATGTTTAGCAGCATTCCCACTAGATGCCAACAGCATCCCTCCATTCAGTTGAGAACATCAAAATATCCCCAGACGATGACAAATGTCTTGGGGCGGGGGGTGGGGGTGGGGGATTGAGAATCACCCAACTGAGAACTGTTGGCATAGGTGAAGACGGGTCTAACTTATAAACACCAGTAATCTGAAATTCATTGCCTCAGATTTCATTTTTGATTTTGTGGAGTTGCTGTGAGTACGTAAATTACTCTTTGGAAAACAACAAAACAGAAAACCTGTTCATCACAAAATAATTAGTAGAATTGGACTCTAGTCAAGAGTTTTTGCTCTTGCTTCGGTGAAGAAAAATTTACACATGAATAATATTCTCAAGCAAGGACTCAGCACATTGTCACATTCTATGACTTCAGACTTATTTACAAATATCTACTTGAAAATATATTAAAGGGCAAAGAACTGATTGTATTCCTTTACATTCACTGTAGCCCTTGAATTTCCTGTATCACAAAGCAATTCAAATGAAAAAGAACTTTTAAGAACACATGAAGAGGCAGAGCCTTATTTTTATTACAAAATTATGAATATTAGATCTGTGACTTGTTATACATGTCTCTAGCCCTGTTTTTACAGAAAAAAATATGAATATTCCATCCGTTGTCTCTAGCTTAAGTTAGACACGGTAATCTACTCAACATATATATAGAACATATTGATTTTTAAATGAATGTTTATTTTTGCTATTTTTTTGTACGTCCCATCTCCATTCTCTATGGTTTCCTGAGACCAGTGGTTCTCACATTCTGTGCCCCACAGTGGGTATTTTTCAATGTTCTGATATGTTTTTGGTTGTCGCAACTGGGGAGCAGAAAGGAATGCGACTGACATCTAGTGGGTGGAAAACAGAGATGTTGCTAAACATCCTAAAATGCACAGGACAGCCCCCACCACAAACAATCATGCAGCCCCCCAAGTCCATAGTGCTAAGGCTGAGAAACCTCAGCCTAGACATATACTAAGAACTCCCACCCACAGCCCGATTCGGTTATAACCTATGGGAAAGGGACGGTACCTACATCTTCTCCCTTTGTTTAATGACCGTGAGGCTTAGCATAGGACTGAATCCACTGCAGGTACCACATGTGATGTGACCTGAAAATTCTGATTCTTTAGAAGAAGACAAACAAATAACTTGATTCTTTTTAGTCAAAACATTCTTGGTAAACCAAAATATTCAATATGGTTGGAATAAAATCCTATGTTTAGATGGGTGAATGGTAACATTTGCCAAATCAAGGACTATCAAAGTCACAAATCATTGCTTCCAGTTGGAACGCTACATTTGTTTGTCTTGCATTTAAAGGGCTCTTTTCCTCACCTTGAAGATCTAACTTTAACCTCTTATAATCCTCCGCCAAGAGGAGGCAGCTTCCTGAGGGGCAATAATGCTGAGGGGTCTTCTAAGGGCACAAGGAAGCCATCACGCTAGAGAGTCTGGGCAAACAGTGGCCAATAAAAAAACACTCCAATGGGGCTTCAACTTCCTCCCCCTTTAAGAAAATCTCTTCATCTATTTATTATCTCTTTGCATCTCTTTTCTGGAATTCCAGCTAAATTTTTGTGAATGAGAGCTATGATCTGACCAATTTTTTTGAAGATTTATGTAATCATATCCCATTGCTCCAAGTCCTCGAAAGACAATGAAATTCAAACAACAAAATCGAGCAGTCAAAATATTAAAGTAATATCCGAAAAGATATTTGCATACACCGACGTTCATAGCGGCATTATTCACAGTGGCCAAGACACAGAAGCAACCGAAGTGTCCTACGATACATGATTGGCTAAAGAAGCTGTGGTACATACAGACAATGGAGTATGACTCAGACATAAAAGATGAAATACTGCCATTTGTAACAACATGGATGGACCTCGAGATAATCATGCTAAGCGAAATGAGCCAGAGAAAGTTGAAAATCACATGTTATCACTTATATGTGGGATGTAAACCTAAAAGTGACAAAAGAACAGGACAAACAGAGACTCATGGACATGGACAATGGACTAGTGGTGACCAGACGGTAGGGGGTTGGGGAAGGGGGGAGGTAGACGGGATAAAAGGGGTCAAATATGTGATGACAGAAAGAGATGTAACTATGGGAGGTGAACACACAGTGTAAACATATATATGCCTTACTGTTAAGGTGTACAGCTGAAACTTATTGGATTTCGTTAACTAATGTCAACATTAAAAAAAATAAATTAAAAAACTATATTAAGGTACAAAATAAGAGTGGTGGTGAGATACTCCAGGAAGCACAGACCTTTTGTCCTTGGGACTCTGGGTAAGTGAAGCCACATTAGAGTCCAGACCACGCATGTGGCCACAGGAATAATGTTGGTTTTTGTAATAATCCTTGCAAGTGCATACATAAACCAAACCGCTGCAAATAGAAATCCTGCTAGCTCTTCTTTTGATTAAGAATTTAAAGGACCAATCTTCTCCTGGGTTCGGAGATTTTTAGAACAAAAAGTTTCAAGTGAAACTGAAAAGTAGTTAAATATCACTGATGCACCCAGATTATTGCTCATGTAATATTTATGAGCCGTGGAATGATCATTCTGATTATTCCCAGCTGATTTTAACAAGAGATTTTTTTGTCTCTCTCTTAATTAGGTGCCCTCATGCAAACAAAAGCCTATTCTAGCACTCAGAAAGAACACACTGAATAAAATTAGAGTAGATCTATCTTCTAAATCATTGGATAGTAGTCTAGATATAAAAATACAATGGTTCCCCGTGGTCTGGATGTGAGTGCACTTGCAATAAAACTCCAATATGATTTCAATTGCCACTCTGCAATTACAACAAACGAACCTAAAATCAAAACTCTTTTTGAATTCTTATAATGCATTTCAACTGAAATTCCCGCTTTATCAGTTTCAAAGGCAGTGTTGTCTCCTATTCTGTTTAGAGACAAAAATTTCTAAATGTTTTCAGGGGACTATAAGGCAAATGACAAATTTAAAGGAAATAATTTTCCCTATTGCTCAAAGCACTGAAGAAATATTTCATATTCAAGAGGATGTAAGAAGGGTGGGACTTTGCGAGCCATCATTATCCTTAAGCTTTAGAAGTATGCAACTTCAATTAGTGTCTAAATTTAACTCCCCGTCTGTTGTTAGAATAGAGGTACAAAGTTAGAATTTCTGCTGCAGCGTGCATCTCCGTGGTCTTTTATTGAGGCATTTTATTTATTCCTGTTTCTAAGATAAAGATAAAATAGATTCAAAGGCATGGGATCTTTACAGGAAACGATAAAAGGCTGGCTCCTTGGTTTACATGATAATTAGTTTATGGAATCAGAACTTGAAAGTGTTTATGCCTGAAACAGTGGACCTCATTTTGAAGTGCTGTTTAAGGATCAGACTCTGTCGCAGACAGACCCTAAGGTGACCCCAAATGAGTCCCAGCTCATGGTGTTGACAATATTTCACCATAATTAATTACAAAAGTGCCTCGTGTTACTAAGAATAAGGTGAATAAGAATAAGATGAAGATACTATTCTAGGGTGAGTTTTGGGGGGCAGGGGATGATGGCACAGAGAGGGGAGAAGACAGGGAACCTTGTGGTTCTGCATACACCAAGTTTCAAGAAAAGTACTGACCCTGCTGTGAACTAAGATCTTTAACATGCAGAGAGTTGACAAGACCTAAGTGCTGGATAAAGAAAATGTGAGATGCGCACGTGCGCGCATGCGCGCTGGAATCCTGCCATTTGTGACAACACAGATGAACCTAGAAGACACTGTGCCAAGTGTAATAAGCTAGACAGAAAGACAAATACTGCATGATCTCACTTACACGTGGCATCTCCACAAGCTGGACTCGAGCAGAGAGTGGAACAGTAATGACAAGGAGCCACACGGGGTGAGGGCATTGGGGAGATGGATGTTGGTCAAGGGTTTGCTAGGCAGGACGAGAAGGTTCTGGAGGTTGAATGTGCAGCATGCCGACTGTAACTAACAATACCGTACTGTATGCTTGAAATTTGCTATGAGAGTAAATCTTAAATGTTCTCAACACACGCACGCGATGGTAATTATGTAAAGTAACGAAAATATTAATTAGCTTGATTGTGGTGATAATTTCACAATGCATACGCGTATCAAAACATCAGGTCGTATACCTTAAATAACAAACATATATAATTTTATTTGTCAGTTATACCTGAATCAAGCTGGAAAAAATAAAATAAAAAACCTTAATGATGTTTGCTTATGGCCTCTCATCTCCTAATTGCTTCAAAATGTTCTGTATGTATGGGGTGTGATTTATTCTCCGCAGGCACACTCTACTCATTAAGATTCCATTTTTCCTAGTAGCCCTGACTTGCAACGCTCATAACCATTTCATTACTTCAGTGATTCAGTTTAGACTTCTCCTGCGGTAATTACCAGAAGGATTTGCTTCGCCCCTTGAAGATGGAAAGCATATTCTTTGAATCGTTTTTCAACTTCAAATGTATTTTGCTTTGTTTTAGGCAGTGTCCCAGATATCTCAATCTTGCTAAAGTAGATATGCCGCAGTATTCTTGGATACAGTTCTCTTCTCACATCTCCGACTGACACCATTTAACGGATCCTAGCCTTTTGAAAAAGGTAGCTGACCCCGTTTGTATCACAGAGAAGGACATCGGCCTTGGAGAGGTTTTCCAGAAGGAAGAACCAGTGTGAGGCCCCAGTGACATCAGATTGTTCTGAGTCCCCATCAGACTACAGGAGAATAAAAGCACATGGGCTGACAGATGTCCTTGCTTCCGTTCTGTACACACATCTCTTTTCTGAGACCCAAGGCCATTCTGAAATGGAACAATTTTAAAGAGCAAATTTATACAAATGCAGTCATTTGCTTGGAATCTGTTTTCCACTGTTTCAGCTACTTTTCAATAAGAAGCAGCAAAATGTATAGACCTAGATGCCTTCTTAACATTTTTTACTCATTATACAGGAGCAAAACACTACTATTTGCTTAGTAGTCAAGTACAATATGCCGGTATTTCCACGAAGCAAAATTATATATATATATATTTTTTTAAAAAGCCCTTCTGCAATCAATATAATCCTGTATAATGGAAAATTAAAATAAAAATCTGATGCAATAATAAAAGGGCAAAATAAAGTGAAAATGATCCCAGAACTGGGCACTTCAAAGCTGATGAGTCATGGTAAATAAGAAGCAAAGAGCTGGGTCTAATGAAGACCGTTGAATCACAGCCACTTAGGGGCACTCTCTTTGAGCAAGTTTAATCTCTTAAATTGGCTAATTATTGGTCATTTGCTTGGCATGAATTCTCATAAGGCAACAACTTGAATAGTCATGGGCTTGTCTGATACAAAACAGAAGTGTGTGATCTGAAGAATACCATTATAATTGATCAAGTGATCTAATTTTTAAAGCTCCCTCTTCCAATTCCTTCGACAACTGCAATGAACATATTCCAAGGGTCAGCCAGATTGATACCCTTGTCAGCGAAGGAGGGTTTCCTTCCCATTTAAATAAAAATCGATTTATTGATGAAGGCCACATCCTGAAAACGGACGTGTAGTCAAGAGTGTTGTTTGAAAGAGCTGGGTTTTTTTTAAGGGAACGCAGCTTCGGAACATCAAAGCTGCATGATTTTTTAAAGAAAAAATAGATTTTACAGTAAATAGTGAATTCACGATCAAAAGGCCAATAGACCCTTTCTTTTTTGGTTCCTTATTTTTTCATGGACAATTTGGCTTTCTACTTTTTGTGTGTGATGAGCTACAGATTATTCAGATACCTCTGCTGCAGAGCCTCATCTTGGGCCAGAAAACAGTAGATTCCAGAAGAATCTACTCCCCATGTCAACATCAGGGAAACTGAGGATTAACTTGGCAGAAGAGAGACTCACACAGAGGGACTCAGGAGCGCCCAGGATAGGACTATCACAGCCTCCCTGTCCCCAAACCGCTCTCCCATGGATGGACCTGCCACCACCTCGAACATTCCCAGTGTTGAGTCACTGCTTTGAACAACGGTATTTTTTTCTCTGGACATCCCTGTTAAAATGCAAACATCTTGTCCGGAATGGGTACAGTACTAACCTATGCCCACCCCCTCACTTCAATAGCATCTGGCCTTACACATAATTCACCAAATGAACAGCAGCGCTTTGAAGCTGAGATGTTGGCCACCATCATACGAACATGAACTTCAGGGACGAGCACTTATGCAGCTGTCCTTTTCCTTGAGACTCTCTGCCCAGCAGCAGGGAAATGGGCAGAAATGAGGGTGCCTGCCTAGGGATGTGCTGCGAACAACTTCTAGGTTAAGTTCAACCTCCCCTTTATCAATTATATTTTTAACTAAAAATTACATTTATCCTCATCCACCAACCCTCCTGTCACCATCACAACCTTCATCCCTTACCGAGTAGAAATAGAATTGTATCATCTTCTTTGTGCAGTAAATGTCAAACAAAAGTAGTACCCCCAAAATGCAAAGAGAAGGAAATGTCCACAAGGAGGCCAGAGTAGGGAAGAGGCTCATGGAATGAACAGCAATGCTTCCTTCTCCCCTTAACTAAGTTTCATCTTCTCCAGCCCCTGCTATGTGCTAGGTATCACTGCGCTAAGATGTTCTACATGTTTGAAACTATTCCAAAAACCCTGCAAAAGTAGCGTGTTCTCCATTTTATGGAAATGGAACTAAAACTCAAAGTAATTTTCCCAAGCCCCCATGCGTCTGATCTGACTGCAGTGTCTGCAAAATTTGACAGCATGCTTTGTCCTACATTTAAAATGGTATCTTCTTTGAATTAAGACTTAAGCAACTGAAAATACGACACGGAGTACAGTCCTCACTGGTCTGTGGTATCCTGCTCTCTTTCTCTGCAAGCCTCCGCCCTTCTCCGAGATGTGATTTTAGGCTCAGGATCCTCCATCCATGCCCATCTCAGGCTCTGGGAGAGAACAGAGATCCAACGGGCGCATCTCAGCATCCCAGGCCCACAGCATCGTCTGTCTGACCCTCTCACCTTTCTGACCTGAGCTGACCTACTTCTGTTGCTTTCCTGCACACCAACGATCCTTCAAGAACCCTCTGCTCCAGGGCCTGGCACCGTGGGGACACTGACCCCACTCCATTAACCTTACTCGTGTAGCTTCTCTGACCTCTGACTTCATCTTGTCTGCTCAGCCTTGCCCCACTGCCACCCACATCACAGAGGTCGGCCTGGGGCAACAGCTTCTGATCAGCAGCAGACTCGGTGACTCTCCTCACTCCAGCCAGGAGCTCTCATTTTGATAATAACCTCAGATTCCTGGCGAACCACCAGCAAGGTTCAATGTCCTGCACTCACACCAACAGTGAATCTCTGGCTGAGAAAGATTCTCATAAGCAAAGCTGTTCTCGGGCTGACACCCCGCTTTGCTTTCTTCCTACCTCTTCAACTGCCAGGGATCTGGTTTCTGATGATTGGCATGGACTTCTAACCTCTGTCTCTTAACTTTGACCTTCTCTCTCTACAAATTCAACTCCGTGCTGACCAGAGCTCCACTCCAAACCACTCACTCCAGA
The DNA here is from genome assembly GCA_004027375.1 of Macroglossus sobrinus. Classification (NCBI taxonomy): domain Eukaryota; kingdom Metazoa; phylum Chordata; class Mammalia; order Chiroptera; family Pteropodidae; genus Macroglossus; species Macroglossus sobrinus. The sequence continues at coordinate 138,649 of PVKZ01002650.1, read as the reverse complement.
TTCTCTAGTTCAGCCTGACTCCCAGCTTCCAGCCCCTCCTGGAACCCAACTCTGTGCCCACTTTTTGAGATGCGCCCCTTTGAGCTGTGTCCAGGGTCTGCAAACTCGCTTTCATCTCCAGGTGTACAGGAACCTTCAATCATTGCCAGTTGCTGCTGGATCAAATCCTGATTCTCAAGCCTTGAGCAGAATTCATTAACTGTCATTCTTACAGCCTTTGAGCTTTCTTTGGCAGGAGACACTTTTTACCGCCCACTCTCTAGTGTTTGTTATATCGCATCCCTTACCATCAGCGGCTCTCACTGCTTTAGTTTCTTTCTTAATAAATGGTTAGCTTTCTCTCTCAGTGAAAAAAAAGAATAAAACACCTGAAAGTAATATAAAATAGTATTAAACGTCAACTCTCATTGAAAAACAAAAACGAAAAAACACAAAAGACAGAGAAAACAAAGAATGAACACTTAGCTAAAATCACAGAAAGGCCTTTTTCTAATCTAAAGATGAGTTTTATCTCTGGCCAGAGCTTCTGCAGCTTTCACAGTCATTCAAGGTACCTGTTAAAATGCAGATTCTGGTTCGGTCGGTGGAAGAGCTGTGTTTCTAACAGGCTCCCAGGTGATGCTCTGGCTACTTCAAGGCCCACACCTTGAGCAGCAAAACCCTAGATGTCCCGATACCTACACGTGGATTTACACCTGGCCTTCTTCTTAAAGCAGTACACACAAGATGAAGCATCTCTGGTCTACGATTTAAGCCATAGCCCTGTTCCGTGAACCGTCATATTTCCTAATACATTGAAGCAAAACCAAATGTTTTCAAATATAACAATGATTTCTTTATTCATAGCTATGGATGGAAGCCTGAATTAATAGACACAGAAGTTGTTTCTTTCAACAAAGGCAAGAGAAAGGACAGAGAAAATGTGAACTAGAGAGAGGCACTGAAGTGGTGGTTACTGGGCAACCAGGCAAAATTGAAGTTACTGAATTCTGCTGCTGAAAGAATAACAGGCCCTCAAAGACATAATCCCATGGGAGAGAAAGGCAAAGTCAAACCCACTTTAGATGTGCTGGGTCCAACTTCAGGACCTCCCTGAAACCAGACAGGTAAGAACCTTACTTGTCTATTACCTATCTTGAGGTCAAACCACTTCTAACTGACTGAAGATTCCCCTTTCTTTTTAATCGACCTCGATCTTTGAGATTTAATACAAACTAATTTACATACCCATGCGGCTAAGGCTACCTGAATGCTATCTCTTCTGGATGTGGCCTATGAATGATAATGATTTCTACATTTTTCTGATAGTAATGACTAACATTTGTAAGGCGTTCATTGTGTGCTTTATATGGATTAATCGCATTTAATTCTCTTAATAATGCAAAGGGTAGGCACTCTACGTTTGGCAGATGAGGGAAGAGGAGAGGGAAAGTAAGCAACGTGTCTGAGGCCTTCGGAAGAGGCAACAGAGCCAGGATTTTGAACGCAGCCATCTTACTCCAGCCCTAAGCTGTCAAGAACTACGCTATCCTGCCTCTCTATTACTAGTAGTGCTTTCTTTCCCCAAACTGGACAATTCTAATTTATTTTCTTTCAAACTTTCCCTGCAAGACTCCTCTGGAATTCTAATAAAAAATTCTCCAAGTAGACCCAAGAGCAAGAACTAGTTACGGTCTGAAAATCTAGCTAAAAGGAGCGCACACAATGACTATTTTATTCCACTTACACGTTGTTTTTTCATTCACACTCCATAATGCATGTCGTTTTGATTTTTCCCTACAATTCTAATTGCTTGCTGGTCAGTGTATGGTCTGTCCGCCCTCAGCCAAGTATCCTTTATTAAAAGTCATAATTGACTTTAGATGCTTTAGGTACCAAATTTTAAAAATAAAACCGGAACCGGCTTGAATGATAAAAGGAATGCATTAATCCACATAACTGAAGAACTCTCAAGACAAGATGGTGCCAAGAATCCATGGCAACTGTTGGCCACATCCGGGGCCAGCCCCCTTGCCCCTAAGATTCGTAGGATGTTGATGGCCAGCGACCTCAGGGCTACTGGCTTCCTCATTTGCACTGAGAAAAGAGGCATCTCTTTCCCAAACTATCCATCAAAAGTCCCCAGCTCCACTGACTGAACCAGCTCACCTCACTGTATCCACTGGAAGATACATATTTTTTATGACAACATCTCTGACTACACATCATGTCAGGGGTTTTCCTCATTTCTTTCTCAATGGTGACTAAAGAATGTGCCATTTTTGGTATCTAACACTGGGACATACGCCTAGACCAGTCAGGAATGATCACTAGAGCGGGGGCTGAAGGATGGAATAACTGCACCAAATGCATTACTGCTATTCCCGTGCACAATGAATGATGGGAAGGCAATCGAAATGTTCTTTAAGGTACTAGGCACGTACTAATGCGGAAAAATCTAATAGTGCAGAGTCATTCGTTCTTTTATTCATTCACTTATTTATTCATTAAAATGAAAGCATTTAGTGAATTCCAACTCAGAGCTGGTACTAGCATATAAATGATTAATGAGCTACAGCGCCTGCCATCAACATGTTCACACTCCACGCTTATATTTACCTTGTTCAATATCGTACATTCCTATATAAGCAATAAAATTATAATATTGTAATAATTCCCGAGTCGTGTTCTATGAATAATAACCAAGTAATCAAACACGGGAAATGGCAAAGCCACACATATGTTCCACAGAACGCTGTACTCAAAGATTGCCCTGCCCAAGTGGGAGGAAGTCAGAGATGAAAGGTGGCGACTCAGATTCTGACTGGGACTCAAGAATGTTGGGTGGCCCATGGCTAAAATTGAATCCATGACTCACAGATTCCAGAAAGGCAGGAAATTAGCCCTGGGGATAAGATCGAGACCTGAAGAAATTTACTAAGCCCAGAGGAAAAACTTGCGACAAATTCAGACATCATCAACCATGTGAGACGCACAAATGATCCGGAAGAAGGGAAGAACGATTGCCAATTACACATACTGAGCAGCAGATCGATACTATATTTGTTTGTAGGGGAAGCTTAAGTCGGAAGACAATCACGTGGAATTGCACTGAACCAAGGAGTGATATCCAACTTCTGTGAGATTCTTGGATGGGAATAAATCCTCTGCCTCAGCTGTGTGTAAGTATGAGATGAATGACAGGCACTTGTGATCAGAGCCCTAGTGAGGTCAAATTAGCAAAACCAGCAAGTGTTTTAGGTCATCATTGAAACCCTCCTGGAAAAAATCATTTCACCCAGCCCAAGTGACAGAGATTTGCAGTCGGCAGAAATTTCACTCCTGACTTGGCTTAAATACCTTCTCTTTCTGTTCCCCTGGTGCTTCTTGCATAGCTCATAACTATGAAGAGCGGTGACATCCCGCGGCTCATGTGCTTCGAGCATTCTTAGTTAATTTTTGTGGTTGGGACATAGTTGGTTTGTGCCGGGGCTGAGCCCCTCTCCCATTCTCTAGTGATTAGTCATTTACCCCGACCATGATGTGTGGACTCTGGACAATGGAGAGATGAGTGATTAAAAAGCCTGCACACAATGTGACAGCAACAGACCCCATCTGGGAGCCCAAGTTCATGGCGGAAATGAGATCATGTACTACAAAGTGCAAAGGGCCTGCAAGAAGATCAGATCACCAGATGAGCCCCAGGAAGAGAAGCAAAAACATCACCGAAAGCTTTCTCTTTAGCCTCTCTTGATAATCACTGCATATTATGGGATGAAGGTTGTTATGGTGACAGGAGGGGCAAAGGTGACCAACTCGAAAGGAAAATGGATAAGAGCCCTAATAATATAAGCCTTTGGAAAAGCATCTCTCTTTGATCCGGACAGGACACCCAAACTTCCTACTCTCTTGGTGCCAACCAACGGGCACCACAAAATCAGTAACGTTTCCAAAAATACAGCAAGCTATAACTGTCTCTGGTTTTGCTACAGTATCCTAGGAACCCCTAAAATACCACAGCTACTAGATGTGAGGACAGAGAAGGAATGTACTAGTCACAGTTTATTGCTGGGACTCCATAATAACACTGGCTAGATGTTGGATACTGCAGCGAGAGTTAGCGGGAGTGGAGAGACGCAGGATGGAGAGTTAAAGCAACTCTTTTAGTCTACGCAGCTAATTACCTCGAGAGACAGAAGACTGAATTGACATGTTTCTTACATACGTTTAAATAGTCAAGACAATGTTTTCTTAAATCATAGAATTCCAGGCTTTCTGCATCTCCCCAGTCCCAAACTTAGCCTTTCACAGACCACGGCACTTCACACATAAATTCATTAAGGGGTCTGTATCAAGATGGCCTTGGGCTTTTGCTTGAAGTGGATGATCACTGCCCTTTAACAAAGCAACTTTAGACTCACACCCGATTTCCAAGCTGCAGGGTAAGCCCCTACAACTGTTTGAAGGCCATTTGGAATCTTAACACCCGTGATTCATTGATTCCATTATCCAAGTCGCTGATAAAAGGCTCCCATTTTTAGGTCTAAGGCCTAATCCCAAGGAAGTCCTCTGGTGCCTTAGCACTCAGGATAGCACTGTCTCATCAGCAATATTCTCAGGCCATGCTCCCTCACAGCTGAATTCATCACTATTGAGCAGAAAGTCCAGCAACTCAGCCTGGTTTCAGTGAATGGATTAGGGGCTGTGCGAGCGTTGTCACTCAAGAAGACTCCCAAGGCACTCTGGCACACTGAGAGAGCTGAGAAGGGGTCCCATACCCGCCTTAACAGTCCTGGTGCAAAGAGAAGTGTTGATAAGAAACAGCCTATTTCCAGACAATACCCCACTGACTTCAGACAGCTGGAGATCAGAGCCAGTCACCCAGATTACACGCCAAAGTTTACTGCTTTCACACCAATTCAAAGTGGGCCTGGTTGCAAGCTCTGCTTTAGGTAACAGACTTGCCCGCAGTGATCTCATACACTGTCTTCCCATCCCAGCATCCTGTTATACGTTTCTTTTTATAACCCCAAGGCCAGTAATTATCCCAAATTGTGATCCAAGCTCTATGAGACTGATGGTTGGGGATGGTCTTTCTCTGCTTCACAATTACTGTCATAGGAGATAAAGGATGGGCATGTTGACCAAAGCACAGCGAGTTCAATACTAGCAGGTGATTGAGGTAATCACCAAAACTTTCGGGGAAAACATTTCAACAACCCTAAACTTCTTCGTGGAACAATAAGAGCTTCGTACTCCCATCTCCTTCCTGCCAACAAACTCATGGCTGTCTCATCTTCCTTGGGACTACCACCCTTTAAAAATATTTCCCTATATTGACTGAACAATAGCTAATAGCACCTCCCTGAACTCTCATTTATAGTAATATTTATGAGGGTAGCATATGTCAGTTGAAGGACCATCTGGGTTGGAATGAATATGATATAGACAGGGAAAAAGACTAACTATACTCAGCCTACATTTTGGAAAGTGAATTCCCCACTGAGTCCTTATTTTCTCTGACCAGAGAATAAGAAAGTGGTTGAAATGAAGCAAATGGAATTTTGCTTGGTCTATTTGTCACATGGTTGCAAGTGGCAAGAAATAAAGAGCTTTATTGCCTTCCATACCTAGGAAGGATGGGGCAGAGATGGCATGTGGCACACTGAGTGACAGTGTAGATTGTAGGGTGAGAACACTGGTGGTGGAGACAGGTTGCCTGGATATGAATCTTCTCTGCCACCCATGACCCATGTGTGACTTTGGACAGGTTACTAAACCTATCTGTTCTTCAACTGCCTTATCTTAGAAAAGAGAAAATACCAGTACCTCCTCACTGAGCTGTTTGCCAATATTAGCACAGTGCCTGGCATAAAAGAGTAGCTCTTACTGTTGTGGAAAAATCCCAAAACCAATCCAGTGAAAAACCAAGCAGTAACTTGGAGAGATAGGAGAACTCAGATTTATTATGCGCGGTCCCAGAGGAGCCAGCGCTCTGAATATCTGGAATATCTGGGCGGTGTGCTCAGAGGCAACATTCCATATATGCAAAGATTTTACACAAGCTGATTGGTCAGTCTGAACTTGAACTGTTACAAACGGTGGGAGTTGCTATGGGTTACAGGCAGCTCAAACAGGAACTTAGGTAATACATCTGTTATCTAGACAGGACAATCCAAGGGGAGGGTGAGTCTTCAGTTGATTTTGAGACCACTCTGCCCCTTGGCCCATGCAGCAAGCATGTCTACAGAAGGAGAACAGAGAGCTGATGACAAGGTTAGTCATTTGAGTGGAAAATTCCTGAAGTTTCCTCTTCATTATCAGGAACTAGACCCAAGGCTAAAACAATGGCGGAAGGAGGGAGGGGCAAGGGCGTCCCAGAAAAAGGGAATGCAAGAGAAGATGGAATGAATGGAAAGAACTGGTGGACCCATGTGGTCAAATAGAGAGAAAAGGGGATACAGAATTCTAGCTGTTAGCCACCACCCTCCGTGAAGATTCCCACGAATCTTCCATCTCTCCTTCTCAGAGAAAACCTAGAGGACAGTGACAGTACCATCTGCAAAACAAAACAAAACAAAAATAAAAACAAAAACAAAACAAACAACACAAAAAACCCACAATTCTAGCTGTCACTAGTCAGCTTCCTAAAGAAACCACTACAATGGCCAAGGAGTCATTCTCAGCGCAGCCCAGGCTTTTGCCAGTCCAGGTCTCAGCTGAAGGCAGCTGGTGAGTTTCCCCTCCATTCCTGAGTTTGTCAGACCAGGTGCTCACGGTAAAAACACAAAGGACAAAGGACGAGGTCGTGTGGGAAGGGCTCGAGGCATTGGAAATTTACAAATTCCCAAGCATTGTGCAAATAAATCATTCAGGTACTCAGTTCTAATGGAATCAGTAAATTGTGACCCTAAAGCTAAACTTAACAACAAAGCATCCATCAGCACCTCACAACACATCATCCTGTAACAGCGCCCCCTCCCCCCAAGTAAAACAGTTCATTACTGAGTATGTTTCAGTAGTTCGGAGGGGCAGTACAGCGTCTCCAACCCCAGAAGACAATGAAATGGGAAGCCGCCACGTAGATAAATATATTTACATCTAAGGTCTCTGCACAGTGCAAACTCCAGAAAAGCGATAGCATTCTTTTGTTGTTCTAGTTACCTCTGGCCCAGAAAAACAGAAAAGAAATCCAGATAAGCGATTAAAACTCACACTTAAGCCCTTAGTCCCTGATGGCTGGGGAAGGGTTACCAAAATGAACGTAACCGGAAGAGAATCCTCCAATGTCATCCACATATAAATGGAACCGGAGATTGTAGGCATGAAGCATTCAGGATTTTGGATCAAAACAAGAGTCTGTACGAAAAAGGACTTGTCACTCGGCATTATTGGAAATGTTAAAGGGAGAAAGTGAAATTCAACTTATTTGGTTTCACTTGTTGATTTTGCTCTAGAAAAATACTAGATTTGTGAGAAAAGTAAGCCTTGGTTTAAAACTCTTGAGATCACAGATGATTTTTACATATCCATGCTCTCTTTTCAACCCATTACTATGGCAAATAGAAGCAAATTAAAGCTAAAATAGTAACATTATTATGATTATACATGCAAATATGTTTCATGGCATAGAAAAAGTGCAATTAAATCTATTCTTCATATAGAAACTTCTAACTGTATATGTATTTCCACTGGATGTTTAAGCCGCTTTTAAGTGGGGTCTTGGTCTTAGATGTCTTTTATCAAGCTCAGTGCTTAAAAGAAATACCCCCAGATTGATTCACTAAATATTAAAATACAGAGTTCAGGAAGTATGACAATATTCTGAGAGACTTATAAGAAAACTATTATTTCCTCCTTGCTAGACAAGAAAGAACTTCTTGCCTCCCAAGACTATGCAACATAAGGAAGTGGCTTCTACATAACAATCAAATCAAGACACTATTCAAGTTCTATACTGGAACAAAAATAGCTAATATCATTTCTTTTGTACGCAAACGTATTTTTTAAAGATGCTGAGAGAGTAGAACGCGACAGACAGGAACCATGTACGACTGACAAAAGAATACTGATTCCTTTTCCCAACAACGGTGACTAAACAGGAAGATGGATTTGCTAGCCCCATCCTGCCACGCGTTCCGGGGATGCTTGGAGTGAAACATTTACAGAATCAAACAATGAGAAAACCGTGGTTCTGGAGAACTGACGACAGCTCTGTAGCATGCGCATCGCTCTATCACAGAAAAACCATCTTTTTGGAAAGAATTCTAGTGAATTGCTAAGGCTTATTCCTGATTAAATATACTTAATAAAATGATTCTAGAGTATGAACTCAGTCACATGAGGGAATCATTTTCAGAGGACCGCGTGGACTTCCCAGTGGCAGAGTGAACACACAATCACCCAGAAGGAAGAATCTGCTAACTGGTCAACCCCTGGTTGCGAAAGAACTTGTCTTACTTCTCAGCCTTTAAAATCCAAAGGGTCCCTTGTCAACACCCACAGGAGCTGGAGAGGAAAGCTAGGGTGTAGCGTGGGGCGGGATGAACAGAAATCATAAAGACTCCATAAGGAAACAGCTCGGCATTGGCGTGTTACCCCTGACCTCTGTCAGAACCAGTGCTGGGCCGATTCTGGGACACACACCCAGTCTGTCGGAAACACTCTCTGTGCGTGCTGTTCCTTTTCAACACGGTGGATTAGGGTTTCTAGAATGTTTAGTGATGTCCCATCATTTGAGACACTTGATCCTCCAACAGAGCTAGCTTTGGCATCACCGATTCCTACTTATTGAGGTGGCTTCTTCCCCGCTATGAGATAGAGCATATGTCAATTAAGGGTTTTTACATCCTTTACACAAAGTAATGTTAGGAAAGCAAGGCATGCCTGCTACACTTATGGAAAGTGTCTAAAGAAATACTGTAAGAAAAACACACTCCCGTGTCTCCTTATTCTCACTAGAGCAATGCTGCTTCACTTCTGGAACCACATGTGTGTTTTGCACACATCAAGCAATTCTGTGACACCAGCTGGGTGTCCTACAATTGAACTCAATTCTGATACCATCCACCTGGAAGTAGCATCATATCCCACAGGTTAAAAGCCTGGGTCCCACAAGACAGCAGACACACAACCCCGTCCCACGCGCGCAAGCACACACACTCGGGCACATGTACTTCAAACGCCAATAGCGAGTCCAAGTTCCTACCTGTGCTTCTGATCGACTGGAGGTCTCCACTGCTCCCTCCTCGGATTCGATTAATTTGCCAAAGTAGCTCACAGAACAGGAAACCAGTTATACTAGATCACTGGTTTCTTACACATGTATGATACGCAGGGACACGAATGGCAGCCAAATTGATACATAGGTCCAGAAGGGTCCTGAGCACTGGAGCTTCTGTCCTCCGGAGTTTAGGGGGGTCACCCTCCTGGCACAAGGACGCTTCTCATTCGGCAACTTGGACGCTCTCGGAACCCAGTCCTTCTATGGTTTTTATGGAGGCTTCATTACATTGGCCTGGCGGATTAAATCCTAGGTTCTGATGACTGATTCAACCTCTAGCACTTCTTCCCCTTCCCGGAGCTTGGGGGTGGGGCTGAAAGTTCTAACCCATTGATGGAGATAGGTTCCCAGGGCAACCAGCCCGCAAGCTTAGTTTACCCGGGACTTTCTAAAAGTCCCCTCATTAACATAAACTCTTGTGTGCCTGGAAGGGGCTTGTTATGAATAACAAAAACACCTTGGAGGCCCTAAACTCAGGAAATGACACAAATTTAGGAGCTCAGTGCCAGGAACAAGGACAAAGAAGATCAATTATATTTATTATAAGCCACAGATGCACATAGGACACATTCCTCAAATATGGCTCCTTGGCATATTGACACTGAACTTCTGGAGACAACAGCAGCGGGAAGGTCGTTCTGACCGCTCCCTTTTATCCCCTGAAACAGGTCATAAAACCCTCAACCAAAGGGGCCCTCCCTACATTCGGGGTGCAAGAGCATCCTTCTGTTTGAAGACAGGGAGAAGAATGTGAACGAACAGGCCTGGCTAAGTCCCCTCACCCCCATCCAATCCTCCCATCTACCAGTTTCTTCGGCTCTTCGTCTCCTTATGAGGGTTCCCAAATCACGCACAGCTGATATTAAATCAATGTGGTTTTGCTTTTCACCTGTTAACATCTTTGTCAGTTTAATTATCAGACCGTCGGGGACCTTAAGAGAGTGGAGAAAAACTCTCCTCTCCAGCATCACAATATCACAAACACAACCCGCGATAATAGTTTGGGCTTTTAAGATTTCCGAACACGAACTACATTTTAATTTTTTTTTTTGCATTATGATTTTAATGCCCATTTAATTAAACTTAATGGAGTCTAAAACTACCAAAACATATCCTTTATTTACATATTGGTACAGAGAATGATATCCCATCACAAAACGCAGCTTTCTAAAGTGATGGAAAACGCTGGAATTGATTCCAGACTGGGGGTGGAGGAAAAGCTATACTAAAGTGAGAGTCTTAATGGTTTAAGAATGATAAAACATAAAGGGCTTCGCCACTATCCAAAAGTTCTCAATGACTAGAAATCAATTTCAACTCGTGAAAATGCCTCCTCTCCCACCATCCATTACAATGTTCGATTGCTCACTAGATCTGGCCAATCTCACTTGAAATAGTCCTCTAGCCCCACCGTCCTCTTCATCAGTGGTGACATTTCCTCCTTTCAGGCCCTTGTAGTACATCCACAGACTCCTAACACGAATTTTTCGTAAAGACATGTATATCCCAAGGCTCCGATCCTCAAGAACCCGGATCAGAAAGTCTAGAGTGGGCCTCTAGGTGATTCTGATCATCCAGGTTTGGGAATCAGCATATTACGTGCTTAATTTGAATTGCACAAAAGACCAGTTGAAGGATCCTTTAAATAATAAAAGCGACTTTCTTAGGGTGTATTGTTAAGGAGCCTTAGTGGTTGGCTGGTGAAGGAGAAAGGAGGGAAAAAAAGGTGTCTCAAGGTCAGGAGAAATCATTCCTACTAATGACCTTCAAGATAATGGCTGTTATTCAAAAGAAGACCTTAACAGTTTATAAGAATTTGGACTAAGCAAAATGATCACTGGGTATGTCTGATGGGAACCAAAGCTTTGGGTAGAGCAAAACCTTCTAGGTTATCTGATTTGTTTCCTTTGAGGTATTTCACAACTCTGTAAGTTGCAGATAATAACAATGGAAAATAATTCTTTCCCGTAGACATGCAAATAAATTGTCTGGTGACAGTTCAATCAACTCCCTAAACAACATCCCTGGAGGAAAAACCAGTTTTATGTCTGTTTGTAAGTTCATGTCAACATTTCTTTACTCGATACAAATCAGTGGTTCATTAACTCTCATTTGAACTGGTTGTAATGCCTTGCTAGGGCGCTCATTTAATTAATGAGTTGCATAAAATATTTTGTGTATTCGTTTTGTATTTGTACGAGTCATGATGTTGCCTTTTGTTAAAAATGATCCTTTAACAGGTTGTATTCAGGAAGCTGTTAATATTCACGGGGTTTAGATGGAGGTGACATCAGTCAGTGAGTTTATCTCACTCTTTCTACTTTTATTTCTCTAGCTTACCAAAAACAACCGATTTTCTTTAAGGGAAAAAACGTGATGCCCAGATACAACAAGAATTCCAGTCTTCTTGCAAACCGAATTTCTCAGTGTAAACAACTAAGTTATAACCATAATGACAAACCAACCTCTATATGCATAGGCTACATTTAAGGCTGATAAACTCTTGAGCAGTACACAATTCCCTTTTCTGAAACTCCAAACCCGTGGACCAGATCCTGAAACATATGTTAGTGCCAGTCTGTCTCCTTTGGTGACAATTCTATTGCAATGCTCTCATTTCAAAACAGGAGAAAATAGTCTAATGCTCTTGAAACGTTCTAAGTGTATTTTCTGAGACCAAGGATAACAGAGAAAAATAAAGATCCTAATTAAAACCAGTACAAAAGAATGTTTCCAAGAGTTTTCTTAGGCAAAAGGAAGTGTATTGATGTTAGAGGACTTGGCCATCATCAAGGAAGAACTAGGTGACACCAGATGGTCATTTTTAAAGTTCCTACATTTATCATGGGACCGTAGCATCCATGAATCCCATTAAGGGTTAATCTAACTATATACTAACAGTGAAGTGAGCTCTTCGTTACTATATTCAGCATCCTCTAACGTAATGGCTTTACATCATATTTGAGCAGCTAATGTACTCTAAAGCAGTCCTCCTCTCTCCAAACCTCACATACATCTTTAATTGAATTTAATCCCCTTCTGGAAAGCAAGAAATAGAGTAGAGTTAGGGCAGCCTCCAGTCCCAGTGGTGAAAACGGCATGCTAATAAGGACACTGAGTAGAACTGGGCAATGAGTTCTCTGTGCGTGGAGAGCTAAATGGGGAAGGCTCTCGCTTGGTGGTGATCAAGCCCATGACAGACAGTAAGACCTCCAGAGTCATCTTACAGAAGGGACGAGCCATCGTAGGGTGGGAAAAATGTCTTCTCCTTCTACCCTTCTAGGTTTCTCAGCAGGGGCCCTATAGCAAAAAGATGGATTAACAAGAGAAAAGCATCTGAATTTATTTGATATGAGTTTTATATGACCCAGGAGCCTTTATGAAGAAATGAAGACTTGAAGGTGCAAATAAACCTGCGTGTCCGTATGCTAGCCTTGACTGAAAGTGGAAAGTAATGGAAACTCATGGGCAAATATGAAAAAACCAAAGGGTATGAGCTTAGGGGAGTAAACCAGGAAAAACAGAGCAAAGCCTGTTTGTCCGGATTGCTCTCAGTGTCTCTCCATCTTCAGAGATAAGGATGTTCCTTTCTCCTGGGCACAGAAAAGGCATCTCATCCTTGGAGGTCTTATGACCCACTTCAGGGGAAGGTCTGAAAGCCTTTCCTGCATCTGTGGTTTCACAAATTCCTTCGGCTTATTCCATATGCTATGGTGCCATTTTCTGGGGTAGCAAGGCCTGCTTGATCAAAGCCCTCTCTCTATCCCACCGCTAAAGAGAGCCCAGCCTTTTTCTTTTACCAAATATCTGCTTTTTCTATCTCCACGTCAATTGCCTTTCTGCCCTTAGAAGTGTCAAACCACTACCCCACCCCACCTCTTCTCCTTCACCCTAGATGTCACATAAGCCCTAACTATTCAATCTGTCCAGCCCACATATTTTTATGGAACCCTCGTATATACATACATAATAAATTTGGTCATTTTCTCCTGTTAACCCATCTCATGTTAATTTGATTATTAGTTCAGCCAAAAGAACTTAGAATGGTAGAATTAATTCCTTCCCTCCCCATTGGGCAAGAGTGAGTATTCTAGAATGTTAGCATTGGCAACTTGGAAACAGGGTATGACTGGCTACCAGGTCAGGGATTTCTTTCGGAGGCTAGCAGGTCCTATTTTCCAGGGCATGGTGAGCTAGCTAAAGCTGAGTTGGAGGGCTGTCACTGGCATTAAGTCATCCTGACAAGGAGGCATGTCCTGTAAGTTCAAGCTGAGTCAAGTTTAGTTTTGTAGCATGGACTGGGCCACTAGCAGCCTCCATTCTGTGGGGCCCGATGTACAAATGAACTTTATCGCTGCCTAAGACAGGGTGTGATTCTTAAATGGTTTCATTGTTATTGCTGTCATTGTGTTTGTTCTGGAGGCGGTTTAGATTCATTCCTGGTGATAACGCTTTCCTACTCCGCTGAAAAGCCCTCGAGGACATCGACATAGTCAAGAACAAATCCTCAGTGAATAATTAGCAGTTCCTACAATTAATTTATCATCCCACAATGAAAGCACGATAGAAAACAGTGCAGAACTGTACAACACTATGGCAATAGTCCAGGGTTTTAGAAAGGATTTGCATTATCTTATAGAAGTTGTGATGGTCTGATGATCATAGTGGACCACAGCACTAAAAGAATATAATGATCAAAAATTATCCTTTTTTCCTCCTTCAACTATACTTAAAGATTCTCATACTCTTAGTTGTTTTAATTATTAAGTTTCCACATCAAAAAAGCACTTCAGCCATGATGATGATTTTTGGAAAGTGCTAATGGGACAACCTGTGAACACCTTCTTAGCCACACTGTTCTCTCAGTACTGTAATTAAGGACTTCTCAGCATTTATGTGTTCACCAAAGTCACGTATTGTGTATACCAGATTTACTGACATGAGAAAAAAATATGTAGTATCTTTTTCAATTGCAACTCATATCGTTTTAAATACTTCACTCATTTCTATCTTCAAAGTCCTTTTTGAAAAATCGATGCTAAGTATTTGAATGTGTTTAATGCTAAGTTTGGTTATTGGTTCCTCTTTTAAAAGAGAAGTTTCGCATCTATCCAACAAAGTAAATTCTCTCTTTAATTACAAAACACTTAATCAAATTGAAGTTGATAAGTGTATTTTGTATTGAAGAGAACTGCTTTATTACATAAATGCTAAGAGCTTTGTGATTTTAAGTGTTTCAATGATTATACAGTGACATGATTATACTGAGCCCTGGGTGCCTGGAAAACAGCAAAGATTAAGAAATCCCTCCTTCGTTTTGTGTTGTGGGGAAATGGCTTACAACTGAGAACCACCTTCCCCAGATGACTTCAGGAAGACTTGTGAATGAACTACCTAGGACAAGGCCAGACACAGACCATCCACATTCACGTTCTTTACCACAAATGATCAGCTGACCTGGTTGTACCCACTGACCAGTCTGAACAAAAGATGTACTAATAGCATCGAAATGCTGACCAATCAATTCCGCTTGAGGAGAAACAGCTGACCCTAAGGAAACACATCTGCTCAACAGCTGGATCTTCCCACCTGCTCATTCTGCTCTCCCATACGTGGTGCTTGCTAGCCTTTTCACTTTTAATAAAAGAGACTTCCTCTCTGCACAGCCTTTGAAATGCTTGCAGATCCAATGATGCAACTGTTCTCCCCCATGATGCAGTTCTCTCTCTGTGTTGTGGTTGTCCCCTGCCGTATTGCCGTCATCATTTGGAATAAGGTCTTCCTCACCTAACTTTGCAAGAAAAGTTTTAAACAGTTACAACAGTTAGGAATCTTAGACTCTGAAATCCCAGCATCAAAAAAAAAAAATTCTTCTCACTCCCTCTCTGCTCTTTTTTTTGTCTTTTCTTTATTTAATCTATTTGCACTGAAGATAACAATGAAGAGATTGTTAAAGGAAGAAGGACATCACCACATAATGAAACAACAGATGCAGGCAGGAGAGGGGAAGTCCCATCCATTTTTAGCCGATATAAAAATGGTACAACGTGTGGGTATTTGTGGCCCGCATACGCAACCTTCAGAGGTTTGGAGCTGATCACCTGATTTCTTTTTGTTGGTTTTGCATAGCTTTCAGAGCCATCTATTTTGCCTAGCCGTCCAAGCCCCACCTGAGCAGCTATCTTCTCAGTGCATAGCAAATGTTAACGTGCAAAAGAATCTCCTGGAGGGCTTGTTAAGACTCGATGCTGGACATCACCTCACTTCTGATTTTGATGGAGCAGGAAATTTTGCATTTTGAACAAGCTTCAGGGCAATGCTGATACTGCTGATGGTCCCTACTATGAACAGCACTGTTCTAGTATATTCCACCATCCTCAGCCAAGAAGTCCCAAGCCCCTTGGCCATGGCGGCCATCCCCAAGGAAAGTCTTGGTCTCTGTGGAGGATGTGATAGGATGTGGGTAGGGTAATGGCTACACATACGTCCCTAGGGTTAGCTTTGCCCCTCCTAGAGACTCTAGGACCAGAAGAAATGCAAAAGAAGCAGGGCCCTTAAAATACATTCTTTTGAGCTTTGAGTAACTGCTTCAGTATCAAGCATCCCGCTCCTTCAATGCCGGGAGAGGGAGGCATCGGCTGGACAGTTGCCAGTTCCCACTGCCTTTCAAAGATAACAATTGGGCTCTGGGGAAGGCAGATTAGGTTTCGCTCCCCTGGGATGCAAACTGCAGCATCTGAGATAAACTGAAGAAGGAGGCTACCTGATAAATACGACTTCCTTTGCACAGCTCCGGCTGTGATTTAATGCTCCTATCCTGATGCCCTCAGAAGTGTCGATTTTGCAGCTTCAAGAAATAAAAGCAGCAAACTCAGCCTAACCCAGAAGGAACGTGCATCCTGTTATCCTCTTAAAGCTCCCCTTAGGGAGAAAGGCGCCCGTGGGTCCTGGGTCCACCCGTATCTCTGACCAGTGGCTAGAGTATTCATAAAAGTTGGGCCGACTCACCCACTCGACACAGGAGACTTCGTGCCCAGGGCCCAATCTCGTGAGCATTCTAAGCACCACTGGATTAGACACTTTAAAAAGGTGAATGTTATGATAAGTGAATTATATCTCGATTTTAAAAAAGAAATACAATTGCCATCAAATAGTTACACATCTAAAAACACAAAGCCGAAATTGAGCAACTTCTGTCAGTCTAAAAGTTGAATGTGACATTCTCTCAGCCACCAGGCAAGTCATGGGCAAGTGGAGAGTCCTCAGATTCTGCCCAGCCACAGCTCACCTGCCACGCTTGGACTCTGGGTCAGTGAGCGCGTGAATGTCCCTTTGAGCAACCAGTCTCCAGCCATTTAGAAACAATCAAACGGATAATGATACCTATATCTTACAAGTCACTTTATCTCTCTTCTCCAGAGAGTGTCAGATAAAGCCTCTTAAAAACCCACTTCTCAAAAACAAACAAAATCCATTTCTCTTTAGCAGGCAATTGTAGAGTGGGATAGTGAACAAAACTAACACTAGAAATAGTAGCCAAAAATGGTGTCCCCAAACCAAGGACACCTATAAAAAGTCTGCTTGATTTGATTAGACCTACACACTCTTAGGATGCATGATTTCCGTGTTATTAAGAGGCCCCGGTGTAGACATCACCAACAGAATTCACACAATTGAATAGGAAATATTTTCAGTTGTGTTTCAGACGTAAGAATGATTTTTCATGACAGACAAAAATGACAGAACTTGGCATCAGACATTTTGAGTTTAAACTTAAGTTCTGTCATTTCGACTCTCAAAATCTTTCTTTGACTATTAAATGACAATATTAATAATTAGCATTAAAGAGACCTAGAGGAGATGTGAAAATTTCTGGCACCGATTCCTTCCTTCATGGAGCTGAGTGCTTGTTCCAAAAGTCTATTTTTAACCAGTGTGGGCCCAGGTTGCTCTTCTCTCCATCCTGTAACCATGTATCCCTGGACAACCGTGGTCCTAGGCCAAGTGCCACCCTACTTGACCAAAAACCAGCATGTCGCATCTATCACATTAATGACACCTCAGAAATGGAATCCGTGTGACAGCCTTTTCTCGAAGTCTCTAATTTTACCTTAAATCAGAGCTACTCATTCATGAGGCAGGAGGAGATTCGAGGAGCTTTAAGGAATAGCTCATTAAGTTCTAGCGTAGCAAAGCTCTCAGGCGATGGATCTACAAATTTCCAAATCGATCATTTGGTTTTTGAAGTAGAGAAAATGTCATAAGGACCCAAATAGGCTCATGACTGCTACAGCATTATATATTTTTTAAAATGTTTCTTCACGATGCTACATTAATACCATCATTAGCCAGAGTACCAGGCACTATGAATGATTTATGTTAAATAAAATCATTTTATTTTAAAATGCAATTTATCAAAAAGCCTTGGTTGAAGACACTTGTTGCCAAAGGTCTTTCTAAAATATAGTTTCCTAATGGCTTTCAAGGTCGTTTTGATCCACAGGACCCTTCCTTCAAACAGAATCTTATGTGGAAGCAAATACCTGATGGCTACAAAGCGGAGCCATGGGGGGGGGGGATGGAGCAGGTGCTTTGGGTTGAGGCCCCACCCACTCCGCAGCTGCCTGCCCTCCCCAGATTTCACACCCTAGGGGCACTCAACAGGCACTTCTGAATCCATTGAACGCAACAAAGCTCTATTTTAAAGCCATAGTGTTGGCCAATTTCCCCTCTCCTACAGTTTACTACAGCTTCACTATAAGCCAGTTCTGTGCGAAGAGCCTCACTTGTTCAAATCATCTCAGTTAATCTTAACTTCCACCCATAAGCATTGACTAACAGCCACTACACCGTCCTTTCAAGCAGGATCTGCTGCGCCTCCGGTTCATGGCAAAACTGTGAACTAGATGAAGAAGATAACTTTTGCCTTCACTTCTCGCATCTCCTTCTGCTCTTTCCCCTGGAGCCTTGAGCACCAGGTATTAAACTGTCTTGGGACCATCCATTTTTCTCAGCACCTATTTGCAAAGTGTTCACTCCACATCGGGTGTTGAGGTGACCAAGATAAATGCCCTGACTTTCAAGAGCCAGTCCAGCAGGCTTGTTTACTAGTTTACTCTTTCCAGGAAATGGCTGTGCTCAAAGAAATGATGCCTTTTACATTTTCTTGGGAAAAATCCTCATTCGAAATATTCAAATCCAGATCCCACGGTCTCTGATCTGAAACCATTGATGTCAGATCTGTTTCAGAATTGAGACTCAGATTCTAGAATGGTAAGGTAGAACTTAAAACATTGTAGCTGTCAGGACAAACTAGATTACAATCCGGTAACGAACATCTCCCAAACCCAAGCTCTGCATCTCTTCCAGGTCCTGGGCTAGCAGAACAGCCCTGGCAGGAATCCCAGAAGTCCAGAGAGCTACAGCTGATTTCAAGCTGCCTCTTAAAACTTCTGCTCAGAAGCGACATATACATCTGTTCACATTTCATTGGCCAAGTCAAGTCACGTGGTCATCCACAACTTCAAAGAGGAAGGGAAGTCAATCCCACAACGTGCTCAGGGAATGGACAGCTGGAAACATTTGCTACGCAGCCCTTTCGATTTCCACAGCCATATGTCCTGTCATGAACCCAGCAGAGTCCACCATAGCAAAGAGTAGTAAAATGCAATAACCCCACCACACACACGCAAAGTGAGTATTTATACTATGGGGGGTAAAAAGAAATTTTGCATAACCTCACACTGCTTCACTTCAGATCTTGTAGACAGTTTATAAAACTTTACCAACCTTATAAAACTGTTTCTGTTTTTTTCAGGCTTTGCGCATTTCAGAATTAAGATAAAGGATTGTGAACATGTGCTGTGCTCAGATTCATAGCTTTTGCCTCAGTTTTATATTTTATTATAATTTGATTTTTTTTTTTTTCGTAAAGACATCATCCATTTGTAAAATTGAACGTAGAGGCAGTGTAGCCATGGCTTTGAACCCCGCAGATGGACTGCCAGCTCTGCCACTTACTTCCTATGTGTGACTTTGTACAAGTAACTGAACCTTCTTGTGCCTCGGTTTCCTTTTTGGTAAAAGTGTAAAAAAAATAACAACAGGGTTGTTCTAAGGATTAATTGAGATAGTATGTGGAAAGTACTTAACACAGTTATAAATCTGAGCTATTAAATGACATAATTCTCACATTCTTACATTTTAAAAATCTTGTTGTAAAACTAAAATTATACTCTATACTTTTCTCACTTCCTCTCCCAAGTCAAAATATTGTGTTACATCCTGGTGTCAATTGATTATTGCTGAGGAAAGGAAGCGATCAGCAAACCCAATGCCTCTCACTCCATCCCAGGCCATTTACACTTTTAAATAGGGTGCAGTGGTTCTTGAGAATGTATCTGAGTCACCTGGAGGGCTTGTTAAGAATCAAAGAACTGGTCTCTACCCCAGTTTGATTCAGTAGCTCTGGGTGGGGCCTAAGATTGTGTCTCACAAATACTCAGGTGATGCTAAGCTGCTGGTCAGGTGGTGACCTTTTGCGACCCACTGCTCTAAAGGAACTTCTGGGATTACAGGCAAGACAGCAGTCTTGTGCAGAGACAAACTCCAACAGAAATACTTCACAAATAAGGCCGTGTTTTAAAACACAAAGTTTCAACCTTGCTGTGCCCTAGAATTTCCCAAGGAACATTATTTTTTACCTTTTATACTTTTGAATTTGCTTTATTGTGGTAAGAACAGTTAACGTGAGATCTACCTGCTTACATTTTTAAGCATATGATACATTATTATCTTATAGGCATGATGTGCAGATTTCTAGAACTTACTTGTTTTGCAGCACTGAAACTTTATACCATCTCCCCATCTTCCCCTCTCCCCAACCCTTGGAATCCACCATGCCGCCCTCTGCTTCTATGAGGATTCATGCATTATCTGTCCTTCTGTGACTGGCTGATTTCACTCAGCACAATGCCCTCCAGGTTCATCCTTGTTGTTGTATATGGCAAGATTTTCTTCTTCTTTTAGGGCTGAAGAATATTCAATTGGATACACATGTACCACACGTTCTTAATCCATTCATCCATCATTGGATATTTAGGGTGTTTCCATATCTTGGCTATTATGAATAACACAGCAATTAAAATGAGTGCAAATCTCTTCAGGATCTTCAGTTCTTTTGGATTTACCCCCAGAAATGGGATTGCTGAATCGTACAGTAGCTCTATTATTCATTCTTTCACGAACCTTCATATTGTTTTCCATAGTGGTTGTACCGTTTCACATTCCCACCAACAATGCACGAGGGTTCTGACTTCACAGCCTCTCCCACATTTTTATTTTTTTGATAAAAGCCATCCTAACAAGTATGAAGTGATAGCTCATTATAGTTTTGATTTGCATTTCCCTTGATGTTGAGCGCCTTTTCATATATTGCTCTTGGTGGCCATTTGCATGTCCTCTTTGAAGAGATGTCTATTTAAATCATTAATTTGACAGTATGGTAGTGGTGGAAAGGCAGACATATGGACCAATGGAACAGAACAGAGTCCAGAAATAAATCCATGCATATACGGGGAGCCAAAAATGCACAATGAGAAAGATACTTTCTGCAACAAATGGTATTAGAGAAACCGGATGTCCACATGCAAAAGAATGGAACTGGACCCTTATTCTACGGCATACACAGAAATCAGCTCAACGTGAAATAAAGACTTAAACATAAGACCTGAAGCTAGAAAACGCCCAGAAGAAAACATAGAGGAAGCGCTTCTTGGCAATTGGTCTTGGCAACGATTTCTTGGATGTGACACCAAAAGCACAGGCAACAGAAGCGAAGTAGACAAGTGGGATTACATCGAACAAAAAAGTTTCTGCATAGTGAGAAAAAGCATCGACAAAATGAAAAAACGACCTACGGAATGGAAGAAAATATTAGCAAATCGTACATGTGATAAAAGGTGAATATTGAAAATATATAAGGAACTCCCACGGGGGAGCTTTAAAATGCTAAAACCTGGGATCTGCACCCTGAGAGTCTGGGGTGGGGCCTGGATAACGGGATTTCTCAAAGCCCTTCAAGTGACACCAGTGTGTGATCACCTTAGAAAGCCACTGTTCCCAGGGCATTTCCTGAAATATTGAACCAGGATTCTCTAGTTTGAAAAAACAATGGCTATATTCCTCAGCTCTCTTTCCTCAGCAGGAACACCCTGAAAACTTTTGTTTCACTCTAGGAGAGGAAGAGAAAAAACATTTTGCAGCCTGATCATGCTTTAGAAACATATGCGCTGCTACCCTCAGCTTATTGGGAAGTGTTGGCTCAGAGAGTGGCTTCCTGTCCTATTTGCCACCATGGCTCAAGGTTCAGGGTATAAGGACTAGCTACTGCACTTGGTGGCCTTCATTTTACCTCTGATGAGTGGTCATAGAAGCAGCAGCCTCCAGATGTCTAAGGATATTGGGCTGGTGCTGGCATCATCCTGGAAGATGTTTTTTCTCACCTTCCATTTGCAAGTTAGCTTCATATTTTGACTGCACTGCTGAAAATCTATGTTCCGTTAATTTGACATGAAATTACAAATGCTAAGATTTCACCAATTGCTGGAAACAGATTTTGAGATAAAGGCTGAAATGAGAATAAAACTTGTGTCACAAGAAAGGAAAACAAAGCTGAGAGGACTCTAATTAGTGGTTGAAGCAAGTAAAATCATTTAAATGGCCTAGAGTGTCTGGGCCAAGTTACAGAAATAACCAATGGAAATGCCTCACATTATTACCCTTTATTAATGCTTGACTGTGGTGTCCAGGTAAAAATGATGGAGGAAACCAGATATTTACTTATTTTTGCTCCCGAAACTCCAGTAAAACAACTGTCAAAGCATTAAAACATTTCACCTCAGAATAACAAGAAGCGGAGAAAGACAAATGACAGTAGCAAATATCTGGCAGCTGAAAAGCAGGTGGATGAGATCAGTAAATTAGCAGAGCAAAAGAAGGTCAATCCTACAGGAGCAGCGAGGAAAGCCACAAGGCAGGTTGATTTATATCACAGACCAGGGGTCAGGAAATAAAGTTTGACTGGAACACAGCCACGCCCATTTATTTAGGTATTGTCGATGGCCACACTGATGATACAGCTGCAGAGTGGAACAGTTATGATTTGACAGATGAGCAGCTGTAAAGTCCACAGAGCCTAAACTATTTAGTATGTGGCCTTTTAGATGTTTGTTGATCCCTGCCATAGATTAGTTCATGGGCTCAAGAACTGGTAATATCGAGTGGCTTGGAGAGTTGGGGAGAAGATGAAGTTATATAAAGGGAAGGGGGAACTTAAAAGTATGTTCGAGAAGCAATTAGATTTCTAGTTTCCCAGATGCAATACAAAAGGAACATTGAGATTCAATGAAAAAGGAAGGGTGGGTCATAGAAATTAAAAATAAAAAACTCAATGGATGGGTGAGAAAATAATAAAACCAAGCATATAATTTCCCAAAAACAGAAGGGGAAAAAAAGGATAAGTACGGTAGTCCAATATCTGAATGTGATAAGATACCCAGAAAGCGAAAAGACAACAGCGACAGGAAATCACGGATGAAATTATTTTTTAAATTTCAGGTGCTCAAGAGGGTGAGTGTTGAGCCCAGGGAGTGCCCAGCAAAATGGATGACCAGAGACCCCCACCAAGGCGCGTCATGAAAGAGCAGAACAGAGACGATCCCTCCAGCTTCCAGAGAGAAAATCCAGGTAAAGCAAGGGACCAAAAATCAGAATGGCGTTGGTCCTCTCAACAGCACTCCCAGGACCTAGAAAATACTCATGGGAGCGATACCTTCAAAATTCTGAAGAAAAATGGTGCCATCTTCCACTTGGCACAGAGAGAAATTCAATACCATTTGGTAAACTATAACAAATTACCATCTTTAGTCCTCATTGGTATTTTGTTTCCAAGTTCCCTAGGAGGATGTTATATGGACAAAATATCCCAAGAATGTAAACATCATGCCCCTTCCATTTTCCCTAACACAGCCATAGGATTCCATACGTGACCACTGTATAATCAGGTCTGTCTCCATCTCATCCAGGCCACCGCCATCTCTCACTCAAACCATTCCATGACTCTCCTAAGCGATCTCCCTGAGTCTACTTTTGCCTCCTCAATCTTATCTCCTGATAGCGGCAAGTGAATTTCTTTTTAATGGATCAAGTCCATCTCCCAGCTGAGACTGGCCAATGACTGGCCATTGCTTTTATCATAAATTCCGCACCATGGACTCTAAATGCCTGCATGACTGGGCCCTCAGCTCCTTCTCCAGCCTCATCCCACTCACTGGTTTCTGGTCTTTCTGGGTGGAACGTGCTGTGCTCCTTCTTGCCACCGTGCCTCTACACATGGCGCTTCTTCTGCCTGAAACTTCTACACACCGCTGTTCACATGGCTGCCTCCGCCATCCTCACAGACACATTCCTGACCATGGGGTCGAAAGGATCTGCCCACTGCTGTTCTTCTCAGTCACAACAGAGTTCTCTTCATTCGCATTTACAGAACAGTGTAGCTACTTGTTTTCTTGTCTGTCTCCACACAAGTATAGACTCTATGAGGGCAGAGATAATGTCTGCTTCGTACACCATGTTCCCACACCGTCGGCCATACTATGTGCTCAGTAAAGCTTGTTTTTTATAAAGAAAGGACAGAAGAGATGGAGCTAGTTAAATTCTCACAGTTCAGCAGTGGTAATATCGAGTTCTAGACTTAGGTTACTGTAATAATGAGATTCCACTACGGAATGCTGCCCAAATTTCTGGTTTTGGAATGTAGGAATTCAGCTGACATTCTAGATTTTCATCTATAGTACCCAAGTATTCCAACACTGGTTTCTTCTCAATGAGCATCATTCTCCAGCTTGTCCTTCACTTCCGGTGTAGCCAGTTGGCAGAAGCAAGGGACCCAGACTGCAAAATCCAACCATTTGCTTTACCCCACTTATCAAAGGATGGCTATTGATGGCTTAAGAGTTTCCCGTTGGAAAAACTGATCCCACTTATATGAAATGTTCAGAACAGACAGAAAGCAGATTTTACTCATTGCTTAAGTCTGGTCCTTGATTGCAGGAACTGGAAGGAGGGGAAAACAGGAAGTGACTGTTTAATGGGTTTTCTTTCGGGCTGATAAAAACGTCCTGGGAAAAGCTAGCTCTGACGGTTGCACAGCACTGTGAATACTAAGTGCTCCTGAACTGGACACTTTAAAATGCTTATGATGGTAAATTATGTATATTTTACCACAATAAAGAAATTGATACCGGATGCTTTGCTTTTACTCATTCTAAAAATAAGGGACCATTAATAATGGAAGACAACCTTTTTTTTTTTTTTTTTTTTTTTTTTAGGCAAGGCAACCCTCGGTTGACCTCATAGATTGCAAGGACCTTGTCAGCTTATAATCTTTTATCTTTTACACCTACAGCACCTGGTCTTCCTAGGTGGTCTCCCATCCAAGCACTAACCAGGCCCAACCCTGCTTAGCTTCCGAGATCAGATGGGATTGGGCATGTTCAGGGTGGCATGGCCGTAGATGGCAACCTAATTTTTAATACTCCTTTTTCAGACACAAAATCTGGTCCTAAATTTCTTTCTTAAAAAAACTGTCACTGGTTTGGGGAAACTCCTACTTCCTCATCTCCCGTTGATTTCATGATGGGCAAGGATACTATTTCTTCCTAAATTCTATGATAACCAGAATTCTACTTGTGCTTCCTCTGTGCCTTTTTATTTAAGACATTTTAAATTAAGTACTTTTACTGAACTGATGATACATTTTTAAAATGCATCTTGCAACTAGAATAATAATCAATATAATCACCCATTAAATTTCCATAGGGTAAGAGTTTGAAGCAAAATTACTCTCAAAATGCAAAATCAAGCATAAATTTCCATGCAAATACAACTCTTTCAAAGACAGGTTTACACTGGGCAGGATAAGTGGAGGCCTTTACTTTGTTATTTGATATGCATCAAAACCAGAAGCCAACTTGCAATAATGTTTAGCCTTTGTCCATCTTAAAACTTTAGCACCGATAACCATCTGGGTGGTGTGTTTTCTTCACTTCTCCACGGCACTTGTCCTTCCTGGAAGTCTGTGTCACGATTGAGGATTAATAACTGATGATTATAGGGTCACACACACTACCTAAGGAAGGAGGAGGAAAACTTGATGTTTTCAGCACAGCAGAGAAGCCTTCTTAACTTGCAGGGTGAAAATAACTTCCATGCCTTCGATCAGCCTTGCCTATGTCTTTTAAACGAGGGGTCAAACCTAGAAGCTTGCTTACAGCCAATTGTATTTTCTCAACCTTTGAACAGTGGATTTATTCCGACAAAGGTACTGCTGTGTTTAAGCTTTTAAAAAGTTGAGACTGAAATATTTCTTAAAGAAATTAAACACTGTCCATGTTTCTCATTTTGAAATGAGCCTTCAGATAAGGGAGCTGGTTTTCCTTCCCAAGAGACAGCGACGTGTAAGAGTTACCTGTGGGTATGAAGCGACATATGGCTAACTGTGGGAGAGGAAGGGCAGAATGCTTCTATATTTCACTAAGTGCCGGGGACCTGGGGAATGAAGGTTCCAGCAAATACCAGAATGGCCTACAGGTAAACATATGGCATTTCTCATAATCATCATCTCTTAAAATCTCCCAAAAGCACTATAAAAAATTCACCAATAGTTTATTGTACTGCTGGAAATCCAGTGTCACAATAGGTCAAAGTTTGTCGACATACTGGTATATATGAATGAACTTGACCTTTTCGACATTTACAAGGAAAGACCAGTTGCGTGTTATTTGTCTCACCCACGTTTTGTTGTTCACAGAATAGAGTGTAGGTTCTTCTTCCTCTACAAATTGAACAAAAACAAATAATGATCATGGGTAGTAAAATGCTATTAACTTCACGGATATCATTCATCCTTTCATCATTCGATCTAGCAAAACCTACTGATACCCTGGCAGGTGTCAGACCTTGTCGTAGGTTTGTGATATATAAGTGGGAGGGACAGACATTGTTTATAACTTCAAAGAATTTATAATCTCACAGCAACACACACACACACACAGAATTACAGACAAGTAACCATTTTAGAAAACACAAAGGTTTTCTTCATCAAGTAATTTTCTCTAAATACAAAATACTACCTAATTATATTTGGCAAGAACACATTACTTTTTTTTCACTTTTTCGATTTCAACTAGCGTTGACATTCAACGTTGTTTTAGATTAGTTTCAGGTGCACAGCATAGTGGTGAGACATTTCTATAATTTACGAAGTGAACCCCCAATTAGCCTAGTCCCCACCTGGCACCATACACGGTTATTACAATATTATTGACTCTATTCCCTATGCTGTACTTCACTTCCTTGTAACTATTTTGTAACTGCCAATTTGTACTTCTTAATCCCTTGACCTTTTCCCCCCCAACCCCCAATCTCCCTCCCATGTGACAATCACCAGTTTGTTCTCCGTATCTATGAGTCTGCTTTCATTTTGTTTGTTCATTTACAAGAACTCATTACTTCTTAATATAGGAACAGAAAATGTGCCCCCAGCCACTCTCTTTACACATATAATAAAGGTCGATCTCTCTCCTGAGTTAAATAAACCACGCCTTCCTGGGAGTAGCAATGGTCTAGAAACCAGTGTCGCAAGCAGCCAGGGGAATGTTCTCCATTTCTTGATAAGCTTTGATTTGGTGCTCCACTTGGTGAAACTGGGACCCAAGATTTTCTTTCCAGCTCTTCTATGCAGACCAACTGCCATGTGGGTTGGCAGAAGCGTGCTTATGCGAGAACTCAAGCACACTTTCCTTTTTTAAAAGTTAGGGAGGCCTAAGTAGGGCAAGCAGACAAAATGCCCAAAAGTTCAAGTCTTAGTATCCAATGCAGTGACCCAGTAAGCAGGCAGTATCCTCCCATCTACCCAGCACAGTAGACTAATTCAATACTTCTTGAAATTCTTTGAAACGGAGATTATCAGTTAATAGACTAGTTGCCTGGCATTACAAAACCATCTCGATCAGCTCAGCCACCTTTTAAGTGTGACAAGCAATGGGCCAAGAGAGCTGGGAATATGCCATGAATGAGCCAGGTCTATTAAACTGAAATAAAAATTCTACACCTTAAGCTCTCTTCTAAAAAGCTTAATTTAAAAAGCAAATTAGCACAGAGACAAACATAAACGAAGAGGCAAGGTTATTGCATACTTAGCACCAGATTTATCAACTGAATCATAATTAGAAGTCCTGTCACTGAAATAATGCAATTTGATGCTACATTTATTCCAGCGAGATATTGATCGCTCCTAAAGACACAAAGCTAACCTCAATAACGTCACCAAACATTGTAGAAACTCACTTGCAATCCTACCATTGTGTACAATTATTTTCTCCAATGGAGAGTGGGTGGGTACCACTGGTTCCTGAAATAGGATCGATGGTGGAGGCACTGAGAAGCGATGAAATTTCTGATCCTTTGGAATTTCTGAGCACTGATTTGAGGGTCCGAAGAACTAAAAAATAATTTCTCGGCAATAAAATAAGATGTTTGATTTTCTGTTTTTTTCTGATTTACTACAACTCTTTGTATCTGGAAAACTCTGATCTAAATAAAAGGTATTTCCAAATAATCATTTGAGGCTGAGATAGTTCATAGCTTAAACACACAAAAGGAGGACAGCCTGGTGGGGAGACAGGGAGTGTCACGCAAGGTAGGACACCTGTGTTCATGAAGAACATTGCAAGGGTATGATTAGTACAAAAGGATAAATACTGATGATGAGCTATCTTCCAAAAGGAACAATCTTTTGTTTATAATCCACGAACAATGAGGACAATCTGGAACTGGCAGCCTTTTCCACAATTGGCGATGTCCCCAACTTTGAAACCAGCAGTGTTTGTCTTTCTCTTTTGTGAAAACGTGTACCTGAGTTTGGAGTGTCTAAGCCCTCGACTCTTGTGCACTATATTAAGCTGACATTTCGGGACTTGGTCTTATAAATAATACATAGATATTGACTGAGCAACTGCTATGTGCCAGGCACTGTAGGGTGGCAGTGAGAAAGAAATGTCTTGTTCTCCATGGAGAGAGATAAATTAGAAACAGGAAACCAACCACTCAATGTGCACGCCATGAAGAAACAGAATAATGGGGATGCTATAATAGCAAGGGTGGTCAGAAAGGGTGGCTCTGGTGAGAAAGGCAGAATTTGAATGGGCCTCTGAATGGAATCGGGTGTAAAACCTGCCAATAACGTGACTTCCAGGTAGAGAAAAATATGGAGAGAGAGAGTGGGCCTGGTGGAGGCCACTAGGAACAGGCTTACTGAGTTCAAAACCTTTTTGGATGATTCTTGTTTTATTCTTTGGTCCTCTTAAAGACCTCTCTTTTTTCAAACAGGACAACAGTACTTGATTTGGGTATTTAATCCGTGGTACATGGCTCAAGACATGCAACTCAAAGAAGTAAATGTTGAAGAATTTCATCACACATCGCACAGCTGGAAATCCCTGCTTTAAAATGACATAGCCGTTTAGAAAGTGGACCAATCTCTTCATTTGAATGGCATTTTCCAAAATGGTTATTCATAGATTCCCCCAGCGTTTGGATACACTTTTTGTGTGCTTCCTGAACCATGAATATAACCAGTAGCACTTCATTTATAATACTAAAGCAATCACGGTATCTCAAGTTCAAAAATTTATGACTTTCAGGATTCCAATCACAGGAAAGAGCGAAAGGTAAAAATTAGGAAAAATTAAGCAAAGGAAATCATTTGATTTATGAACGTAGAATTATTCAGTAAAGATGAAATGCCTATATTGATTTAAAAGCTTTTTGATTTTATGAAGTTTTTAAATAAATAGCTCATCTTTCTTAATTCATGCCTTTAGCAGTTTTATCTGCTAGATTCATGAAAAAAAAAACTAAGTGTCATTAATTTTTCTTCATAACAAGGCTCCTAAGTGGCAAGGGACAAACACAGTACTTTTCCTGAGCTCAGCATTCTAGCATATATAGTCACCCTGCAATTAACAACACGATTTTATTAATAACACCATTTCTTGCTGACATTATACTCTTAACCAGACAAGAAGCTTTTCTCTATCTTCTAATCAAACCCTTAAACTATATTTCTGGACAATTTCAGTATCATATCCTTGCTATTATCCACTCCACTCTTTAAAGTGACTTAGGAATTCCAAAATGTAGCGGACTGTTTGCATGTGTGCATTTGTGTATTCACTCAGTCTATTCATCTGATAGTCACTAAATACCTACACTTTGCCTCATCCACTCCCATTTGTTCTGCTTAAGGAAAATGGCAAAAGTGCAACTTTTCGAAAATAGACTTGAGATGATTTAAAGATGGCTGCCAATTCTTTGTTTTCTCCCATCAAGAAATGGAGGTTATTTCTCTTTCCTTGAATCTGCTTTACTGTGACTGCTTTAACCAACAGAACGCAACAGAAGTCAGGCTGTCCCAATTTCAGAGCTGGCTTTTAAGAGTTCTAACAGTTTCCATTGCTCCCTCTTGGAATGCTCATTTTTAGAATTCCAAAGCCACCATGAAGAAAGTCCCACTCCCCTTCTCGAGAGACCACATGGAGAAGCCATGTGGAGAGGGAGAGAAGCACAGCCATTCCAGTGTCCCAAGCAAGTCTCCAGAAGACTCTAGACCCAGTCGTTATCTGATTACAACTCTGAGACCCCATGGAAGAGTAGAAGGAAGGCTGCCCAGCTGAGCCTGGCCAACTCACAGAACTATGAGAGAAGACAGAAGGGCTGTTGCTCTAAGCCACTACGTTTTGGGATGGTTGGTTATACAGTACTAAATAAATGAATGAGCCTCAGTGGAATCTGGGACTCAGCAATAGGATACTCCACACATACCCTATACTCCCAATATTTCTGAGGTCAGCATTCCCACAGAGGCAATGCATGGTCAGATGATTGCAAAATGTCTGCCTATTTTCAGAAAAGAATCACTGCAAAGGATTCATTCCCCTCTAGTGATGAGCTGGTTCTTCAGGGAGCTAGATAAAGGTAGCCCATTAAGTACTCTCTGAGAGGGTACTGGGGTGATTCACAGGTTGGGAAAACTACAGTTCCCACTGGCCAGGGCACAGCCAGTGTCTCTGGAGACAGATGTTCCAGCCTCAGTTCCGCTGTGCCTCAGGGCTCACCCATAGTTCATCATTATCCCCGCCCCAAGCACAAGCAGACTGATAATAATTGCCCAACACTCTTCAGAGACAACAGAGTTGCCTTTCTGATGTATGAAGCAGGCCACACCAATCAAATCTTAAAGATCAATACTGCCTCTTCTGCCCATCACTTGCTTCCAGGGTGATGTCCAAAACTCCTCAGCAAGACACAGAATAGACTCCTCATAACCTCGTGTATTAGTTTTCTATGGTTGTCATAACAATGCAACATAAACTTCATGGCTTAACACTACAGAAATTTATTCTCTCACAGTTTTAGAAGCCAGAAGTCTAAAATTGACGTATCAGAAAGGCCCTTCTCCTTCTGAAGGCTCCAGGGAAGAATCCTCTGCTCGCTTCAGTTTCTGGTGGCTCCATCACTCCAATCTCTGCCTCTTCACGTGGCCTTCTCTGTGAATCTATGTGTTTACCTTTTCTTATAAGGACACTTGTCACTACATTTAGGACCTACCTGGATAATCCAAGATTATCTCATTTGGAAACAATTTATTTGCAAATGCAAAGATCCCTTTTCCAAATAAGGTCATATCTGCAGGTTCCAGATGGCTGTATCCTTTGGGGACCACCATTCAACTCACAACACCACATTTCTCCATGTCATCACATTTCCCCCTTGTCCCTAACCCAATGCATGCTGCGATCTGCATGTTCTTTGCCAATTGTACTTCCCATGACACACTGTTCTTTCATGTGTCTGTATAATTGTGATCACATGACAATGCCTTTTCAACTAGAATGTCATGTGCTGGTGGAACAGTCTTCGAGACCAGTTCAGCTGTCACCTCTTCCATACAACTTTTCCAATACCTCACACTCATTGTTCTGCGTTTCACACAGACACAGCTAAGTGATTAATACTCACTGAATAACTTGGGTCCAGCGTGGCTTGAGAATAGATGTATATTGGTTCTCTCCTCATCTATCAGGTAGATTACTGGGCTCTTATTACTTTGGGATCACAAGGCTTTCTGATCTTTAAAAGACCTTTGTTAAAACAGACATGTATCAAACACTTTATCCCCCAGTGTCAGTTAATATACTTGAAGTATAATTAACAACTGGAGGAAAGAACCCCTCTCAGAATTAAAGATGAGGATAAGTGCTTAAGCAGAGGGTGACAAAATGCTCACCAACATTTCCTTTTCCTGGAGATTCTGGAAAATTATATTTTTAAGTCCCCTGTGCATTTAAATTTGGACCATGAGACAAATGTTCATCAAAGAAATGGAGACAAAGTAATATACTCTATTTCTAGGTCTGTTCACTAAAATCTCTTGAGATTATCAGCTTTCTCATTTCCCTCTGTATGGCTAGAAATGAGGACTTCAAGATGACAGAAACCTATAATGGAAGGAGCTCAGATTCCTGAGTCACTATTTGAGAAGAGAAACATAAAAATATCCAATCTGTATCAGGCTGTAACAGAGCAGGAAATACATTTTTATGTTGTTGCATGTATCGGTCAGCATATCTTATGTTATGCAATAGTAACAAACACCCCCCAAAATCTCAGTAGCTTATAGTGGCAAAGGTTTATTTATAGTTCTTATTACATAACTGCTGTGTGACTGTGGCTATGTTCCTTGTATTTTTTTATTCCCCAATCCAGACTGAAGGATCAGCCACCTATTTGGGATGTGCTGTTTTCATGGCACAGGGGAAAATGAACCAACAACAAAGCCACTATACAAGGCTCTTAAAGCTTCTGCTCATATGCGCCATCCATCACATTTGTTCACATTCCATTGGCGAAAGCCTGTCATATGGCCAAGCCTCAGTTAGCAGGGTGGACACTCGACTTCCCCTGTTACGGACTGAATTACATCTCCCCAAATTCATAGGTTTAAGCTCTAGCCACCAATATGACCATATTTGAAGATAAAGCCTTTAAAAAGGGAATTAAAGATAAAGGAGGTCATAAGGGTGGGGCCCTTGTCCCATAAGACTGGTGTCCCTATAACAAAAAAGGAAAACACACCAGGAGTAGGCCGTGTGAGGACACAATCAGAAAGTGGCCATATGCAAGTCAAGGAGAGAGGCCTCAGGAGAAACCAAATGTGACTGCACCTTAACTTCAGACTTCCAGCCTCTAGAACTGTGAGACTACAAATTTCTATTGTTTAAGCAGCCCAGTCTGTGCCATTTTGTTACAGCAGCCCTAGCAAACTCATACACCCCCATAAATAGGCATTCCAAGTTACCTGGATGAGGATGATTGATTGCCTTCTTGCATAGTAAAAGACTAAACAATCAGAGACGATTAAACCATCTACCACATTGTGCCACTGAAGTTGGGGGATGTTTGTTATGGCAGTTGGTCAGTATTACCCTGACTTCTCAGAAGCATCTGGACGGTAGATCAGGAAACTTGGAAGATAAAACATCCTTCTCTCCTTTTGTCCAGGGCTGACTCTGCTCCTAGGTTTCACAGAATGAGCAGCAGCTGCCCCCAGTGGAACAGATGGGTGTCATAGCTACAGCACTTTGTCCTTGGAACCTAATTTCAACATTTAGGAGTGTTGTGGCCTTGGGCAAATTTCATGAACTCTTTGAGTTTTACTTTGTTTGTCAAATAAGAATACTGCTGACTGCTTCCCAGGGCCGCTGTGAGAGGTGAGAGAAAATCCTAGCACACAGTAGGTTTTCATTAAATATTATTTTGCTTTCTTCCTATAGTCTTCTCAGAAACTGAAGAAATTCATCCTGAGGGGAGTTTAAAGCTTAGCATGTATCAGTTTTATCCAAAGAGATATTTTCCTTTGTTCCATGAATCATTATTTCAAATCAGAGCTCATCTTACAGGACGAATGACTGTACAGACGATATTGTGATTAATTGTTTGGGGATTGTAGAGACTGGAGATGGAAAAGGAAGAATAGAGGCTGTGGGGGCCCACCAGCAGGCAAGGAAAGGTTCCCCGCATTTATTTAATAGGGCCAGTGTGCAGCTTACTGGAGCTTACTTGTCATGACAATACTGGCATTTAAATGAAGATGTTAGCATAATCATCCATTGTGATTAAAGCTCACAGTTACTGCAAAAGCTGAAAACACGCTTGGCTTTTCTTCCTCCCTTATTTTCCCCCTGATCTTAGCAATGCAGAATCTCAATGGTCCAGAAGAAAAATCTCTATTTTTATTAGAAACAAAAAGCAGGGTGTGGGGGCTCCTGAAATTATATCAGGAATTAGATGGTGGGAGGAAGGAGAGTCTGGTGTGTTTCTGTCATGTTTCATAAAAGAAAGGCAGCTGTGTTGTTTTTAATACAGGAATTGCAGAGCTAAAAAGAGATGTACTCACTAATAAATATCCATTTCCTTATTCTTCATGGCCATATTGTCTTTCGGTAATTCAGGACTAATTCTAGAACAGTTTAATAGTTACCCAGCAGATAGCATGCAGTGCTGTCACAGATGCTGAGCTCTGTACCATGTGTAAACTGGTACAGGGGCCCTGTCCTCCCCACCCTCCAATCCATTAGGCTGTTTGCTGGATTCTCATTGACTCACCAGTGGTTCATAACAGATATCTCTGTAGTCTCTGTTATCTGCTCTTTTGATTTTGATATAACCAAAGCATTGGCCTAGAACAGCAGTTCTCAATGAGGGGCGAGTTTGCCTCCCAGAAGACATGAGCGAGAGAACACTTATTTTAACTTCCATGTTTGGTTTAGGGCTTCAACAATATCAGGTGCAGACTCATCTTCTAATGGTCTATTCATATTAGCCTCATTGTGACAATATGGCGGCCACAGCTCTAATTGTTCCATTTTCACAGAACAATGTCCTAAAGCAGGAAGCGGAGAGAAGCTTCCCATCTTGCTCTGTCAAGAAAGGAAGTTTTTACCCAGCCTCAGCCCCAATAGTTCTCATTCACATTGGCTAGGACTGAATTACAAGTCCATTCCTTAGTGGCAAGGGAAGCTGGGGACGCAAGGATCTGGCATTTTAGTATGAGGGCATGTCTGCTGGTAAGAAAGAGGATGGGAGCACATCCACAAGATGGCACATGGCGGTGCCCACACTGTCTGGTCCTGTCCTCATGGAACTCACAGCCCATCGTGTCACAGTGTGATTGAGATAAGCACAAGGCAGTGCTTAGCTGATAGCTGCTGTCATCTAGAGCTAGAATGTAAGACAAAACA
The DNA here is from genome assembly GCA_004027375.1 of Macroglossus sobrinus. NCBI lineage: Eukaryota > Metazoa > Chordata > Mammalia > Chiroptera > Pteropodidae > Macroglossus > Macroglossus sobrinus. Next base: position 103,966 of record PVKZ01002650.1, on the reverse strand, counting down.
GGAGCTGTCATCACTGTCTGGTGAGGTCACAGAAGGCATGATGGGAGATGCCTATCCAGCCCTTCTCCTAAAATCCCTGTTTTAGTAAGAGCATGTCTACCCAAGTCAGAAGCTCAACGAACTGTCTCTGAAGCCCCCTTTCCCATCTCTTCACAGGTAATTAAGCCCCAAGATTTATCGACATTCCTCTCTCCTCTCCCTCCATACTTTCTCGGCCTTAGTTCAAGATCTCACGATCTCCCTTGTTCCTTCCCGAGTGCCACACCCCCACTTTAACCCATGTTCCACAATATCACCACAATAGTTATCGTTCCAAAACTTAGATACGGTCACGTCGAAATCCCTTGCTGGCTCCCAATTTTATAAAATCAAATCTGGCCTCTTTAGTGTGGCATGCATGACAAAGCATAATCTATCTCCTCCCTTTGCAGCCTCGCCTTGGGTCTTCCCCCTTTTTCCACAGACAAATTGGGCAATTGGCCATTGCCTAGATGCACCACAAAATGTCATGTCCCCCTGCTTTTGCGTGGGCGGGACACCCTTCCTTTCCAGCCACTTTCTGTCTTGTTGAAATTCATCATGCTAGGTCCACGTGCTATATCTTCCAGGTGTTCAGAACATTCTACGGAACCTCAACCGAGGAATGCTCCACTGTATCTACCATACATTTCCCATAGGCCAGGAACTTATAAAAAGATCTTATCTGATAAACTCAGTTAATCCTCGGGGTGATCCTCTTATAAGCATCCTCCCCCATTTGACACAGGGGGATCACAAAGAACTCTTCTTGGTTTGAATCCTCGCCACTCTAACTCCAGAGGTGAGCTCCTGATTTTCTTCTACAGCAGTGCCATCCAATGGAACTTTCTATGATGACAGATATAATCTATATCTTTGCTATCATACATGGTAGTTACCGCATGTGGCTACTGAGCACTTGCAAGGTGGCCAGTGTGACTGACAAACTGGGTTTCACATTTTATTTAATTTTCATTAAACAGCTACGTGTGGCTTTTGGCCGCCACATTGGACAACATAGCTCTGTATCACTTCCTCTTCATATGAGTGCAGGGACCAGGGGCTGTTCATGATCACCAGATGCCCCAAGACCCAGCTCTGATGTCTGTTAGATTGAAATAGGTCTATTTCCCTTTCTGCCACAAAAAAGTAGGGTAACTTTTCTACCCTTACAACTGAGGGACTGTGTTGCCACGTTCTCATTCTGTAGCACATGCTGAACAATTCCTAGCGTTGGAAAATTTGCTGAACTACTCTAATTGAAAATGTTTCTCAAAAACTGTTTCATGACTTTTTGATACTATAAGCTCACAAAGCAACCTCATGCAGCTTCGAGGAGAATCTGACCTCGGTGTTCAGAAATATAATTCCACTTCTTGACGATTCTTATTTATATTTACAGGTCAACATCTAACAACATTTATAAGGTCAGCATACTGTGCCACTTTTGTTAAGAAATAAAAGTCAGCTCCAGAAAGACAGGCACGTCCTGAAAGCTATTTGTTTCATGCTGCTAGAAAGCTTTCTTTCTTTTATCCCTAAATAAATAAATCCATATCCTATGGAGATGTATGCTTAGAAACTATGGCAGATATCTGCATCAAGAAGTTGCATTAGTTTAAATTTCTGAACGTGATTCCCAACTCGATGTGAAAATATCTAAGTGACAAAGGCAGCATATGTTGTGTCTACACCATGTTATTTAACGTATCTATGCAAAAAAAGGTTTATTTTTCTTCCCCATTCTGCATAGTACACAGAGAATAACAGTATCCATAGAAATAATAGTCCCATATGTTTAGCCACCAGTTGCTACAGTTTAAAGAACACACAAGGTTGTTTATGTGTTTTGAGTTTTGTTTTCTTTCTCAAGAAGAGAAGAGAGCCTGGTGACCAAGTGATATGTTAAAAGTTGTAAATAATTTTCAAATAATTCAAAGGATTATGACTTTGAAGCTGTAGACTATAAGACTGTATCAGGATACTAATTGGTTTTATTTGGATCAGGGGTTATAAAGTGATGGCTCTTGGATGTGTTTTATTCCACCAACACATTGTTTTTTTAGAAATGTGGATTTAAATGCTTTCAGATACGATTTGCATGTTCAAATGGTTCCGTTGTTTCCCATTATCCCTTCTTGTTTTACATCTGCTCAGTACTCCTATCTAGTTTACCTGCCTAGCCCGCTGTGGGTATTCGAGCTTGTGACCCCTGGCTAGGCGTTGTTCTGCTCCAGGAACTCAGTGCACTCATATGATTTTTTTAAAAACACAAATTCTTACTGAATTATTCAGATACCAGAATTGAAGGACACTGTTCAACGTGCCATGTAGAGGCAACAAACCATGCTAAAGCAGTAACCCGTTAAACAAAAAGGACAAATTCACTTTTCACATCTATGAGTCTTCTATAAGTCTGGAAAATTAATTCATCCAGGAAATATTTATGGAGTATAGAGTTGTTGGCTGGTGTTCTTCGAGTCACAGTGTTCTTCAAGTCATAGAATTCTAGCAGAACTAGAATTCTAGGATGTATTGGCAGCTCTCACTGTCTTAGTTAAAATGACTGTAATTATCAATTCTAAACTGCCATTGTCTTTTCTCTGTATCTGTTTTCACCAGAGTTCACTGGGAGTCTCATTGAAAAACGTGACCCAACCCCTGCTCATTCTACCGACTGTCTTCGGCCCTTGTCCTTTTTCTCTCATTCTATTTCATAGCTTTGGGAAAATTCTTGATCTTCATTCTACAGAAAGTGCTGAAACACAATCAGATTTTACTTGCAAATACTGTGTTTTTCCTTATTTGCCAAAGTGAAAACATGTAAATTTTTAATTCTAAAAGTAAACATATATATTTAGGGGTTTTACTAAGCAATGAATAATGCATCCAATATCAACTAGTTTGCCTCAAAGACCCAGGTATCTTAAACAGATACTGAAGGTAGAGTCTATGTCTTAATCAGAGTTCTCCAGAGAAACAGAATCAATAGGAGATACGCACGCGCGCACGCACACACGTGCACGCACACACACACGGAGATTTATTATAAGAGTTGGCTCATGTGGTTATGGAGGCTGACAATTCCTCCTTCCTCTGCCTTTTTGTTCTCTTCCGGGTCATCCTACAGAATTGAATTAATGAGACCTCATCTTCTTTATTCAGTCCACTGATTCAAATGCTAATCTCTTCCGGAAACACCCTCACAGACATAATCCCAAATAATGTTTTATCAGCTAGCTGGGCATCCCTTAACCTCAAGTTGGCACATAATTTTAATCATCCCAGTCCAATACGTTATGGAGAAGCAAGGGAGGTCAGTAATCATGCAGTTACCCGATGATGAAAATAAGACCAGAAACATCTAGACCAGAGATTCACAACCTTCACTGTTCATCAGAATGACTAGGGTCCAGAGCGGGTGGGACCATACTTTTACATATTGATGCCTGGGTCTAACTCCAGAATCTGGAGTGAGGCACCAAGCATTGGTGCTTTGTAAACCTCAGGGCCAGACCAGCAGCCCTCCAAGTATCATCTTCAGACAGTCAGCATAATTATAGGCCATGCCTGGGAAAATGGGAATTCCAGACCACATCTACCCAAAAGCAACAGAATTATGAACTCTGAAGCCAGGGTTCAGGAATCTGCATATTCTAAGCTCTCTCTTAAGTACAAAGGCCCAACAAAGACTGTGAACCAGAGGCTGAACAAAAGTAGAGAACTATAAGGACCATTGGCTTTGGATGCAGCAGACATGAATACTAATCCCGATTTAGCCACTTAAAAGCTATAGGCCCCTTTAAGGGTCAGTTTCTTATTCTCCTTTACCATTAGTTTCTTTATCTCTAAATCTTAGTCATGATAATCATCTTGGAATTAAATGAAATATAAAGTAATAAAACTACAGCACCCAGTCCTACGCCTGGGGCAGAGCTGGCAGTCTGTAAATTCCCTTTTTGGTTTTCCTATTATCTAGAAGCCTCTTTTTTTGTAATCTCATTGTGTGTGTATGTGTGTGTGTGTGTGTGTGATAAAGTAAGCAATTTGTTGTTCTGTCCTACAGCTGTGAGTGTACAACAAAGTACTTCCACACATAAAAATTTACAAGAATCAATAAGGCATTTTAAAATTGTATGTTAGATCATAAGGAAATCCACAGGCAGAGTCCCAAATCTCATTTTGTCATCATGTATACATAAGATTTTTTTTTTCCTCTGTAGGTCAAGATAAGTTCACTAGCTTGTCAGGCCAGTGGACTCATCTGTCAAGTGACGTTTTTGTCCTCAGAGGAATCTGAGCTTTTATATTTCTTTTATGTGTTATTATCCCAAGAAGCCATTTGCTATCTAACCTATGAGAGCAGCAGTGAACTAAAACTGTCCGATCATTGTGTCAACCATTTAGATGGAAGACAGGGAGAAAAATCTTTCTGGTAAATGATCTCCTTTTTCATTCTGAGAAGAGAAGAATGTGTCTTGTGTTAAGCATGAGTTTCCATTTCTAAGGGCAACCTTCTAAGGCTGAGCTACATAGAAAAATGTGGGGCCAACCTGGCTATACTTTCAAACTAAGAGGCAAAGAATAATAAAAGAGGCTGGGAATAGCTTCCAAAAAACTCACTTTCCCCTTAACTGCCAGCTTCCATTGACAAGACCAAGGGCATATTCTTCCTCTGCCTTGGAGGCTTCTGATTAGGGAGGACCCAGCCTCTGCAGTTGAAGGAGCCTGTGAAAGGCTTTTCCTCTCTCTGCACTGATGATCTCTTACTGATAACTACCCAGTCAGTTAATAAACCCGCAAGCAGAGCCACGCTACCACCTCCATGCTACCATCAAAACACCTTGAAGGAAGGAATATGGGTCTTGCCTGCCCATCTTCTATTCTCTGGTCAGATCTGGCTGTGGCATGACTTGGGCTTATCTCAGCTATTTCCCCTTGTGACTTCAATATCCTCTAGCTCAGTAGCTCTCACTTGTAAAGCAGCTGGACTATTCTCAAGATGATGCTTACATGTGTCCATAATATGTTTGCCTGATGCACTCTATCGCAGATGTCTACCCTGGTCTCCTTTCTTGTTCTTGCTAACCTCATCTTCATCCCTTGTCTACTCTATCTCCAGGAGGAGCCTCCCTGCTGCCAGCACCTATCAGGCCCCACCAAAATTATGCCCAAGAGTCTCTCTGTGGCTGCTCTCCAAGGTGTCAAAATGGAGCTGGAGTTCATTCAGAAGGGCAGAGAAGCCCTTTTGCCACAACATGGCGCCACACTTTGGCAGTCAGCCCCACAAGGCTTCCATAATTGTGGTCAGGGTCTCCTAAAGTACTTGAATAATTCTATTAACCTTGGCTTCTATATTGTTTTCATTATAGGGAGTTCAACATCAGCCCAAATGACCATCCTCATTTCTTTCATCTTTCTATCCTTTTTACCTGTCACTCTCCCTGAAGAAAATATCTTCTCACATTTCTCAGTTATCAAATCTATGTATAGAGATCAACAAACGTAGTATTTGAATCAGAGAAAGCGAAACTGAGGTTGTTATCTACATCAGGGGTTGGCAAACTATGGCCCACAGGCCAAAACAAGGCCACCAGCTGCTTTTGTCAATAAAGTTTTATTGGAGCACAGCTATGGTTATTCCTTCACATATTATCTATGGATGCCTTTGCATTACAATAGTAGAATTAATTAGTTGAGATAGAGACTGTAATGTCTATTTACTATCTGCCCCTTTACAGAAAATGTTTGCTGACCCTTGTGTTAGACCAACAACAATGAGCCAAAACTAATGCTGTTACAACTAAAGAGAATAGACAGTCTCTCTACAGGGATTCTTGGCAAATTTAAGGGTTACATTTTTACTTCTTTCTAACAGCAAAAGTAACTATATTTCTAGAGAAATGATGATGAAAATGGTGATGCTGAAAATCTATTATGGATGTTTAATATTAATTCACAAAAGACAAATGCCTAAGTCCTACCAGGCATTATCCCATGTCTTGACATGAGCATATCTACAAATGGCTTGAGATTTTGGTAGGAGAGTCACATTACAAATGTAAAGTCATGTGTACTATTACTATATTATGGTAAATTATGTTTATGTTTATGGAATGCCGCAACATGGGAAGTAATGAGATAACATAGTAGTATATAGTTTACAAAGCTTTTTCCTGATTTATCCATTTTGGTGAATAAAACAACCCTCTGAGGTGGGAAGAGAGAAAATAAGTATTTTAATTATGAAGAAACTGAGTCCCATGAGCTTAACGAGTTTGTTTACAATCACGTGGCTAGTGAATGGAGAAGTTTCATACCTTGAAGATTTCTTGAAATGGACTAATAAAAAATTACAATTGGAAGTTTCAAAATTCCTTTCCCGGAAGTTGATTGAATAGGTAAGCAATAAATCAGTAGTGATATAAAAGACTTGGCAAACATTATCAACCAACTTGATATCATTATAATGTATAGAACATTCAGTCTAACAACAAAAGAATACACATACTTTTAAAGTATGTATAATGCTCGCTTTGGCAGCACATATACTAAAGTATGTACACAACATTTACCAAGGTAGAACATATCCTGGGACATAAAAACAAATCTCAATACATTTCAGATTAAAAGTATGTCCTCTGACTATAACAAAACTAAATTAGAAAACAATAAAAGATACTAGCAAAATCTCTTATATTTAGAAATTAGGCAAGTGTCGGTCAAGATGGCAGGCTAGGTAAAAGTAGGGTTCACCTCCTCCCAGGACTGCATTAAAATTACAACCAAATGATAAGAAACGACTTGGAGAACCACCAGAAATCTAGCTGATTATAGAAATTAGGCAATAAAATTCAAAATAAGGCATAGGTTGAAGGGAAAATCACAAAGGATATTAGAAAATACTTAAGAGAATTTTAAAAATGAGAACACGACATTAAAATCTGTGGGCTGAAGCTAAAGCAGGTTTAGAAAATTATAGCATTAAAGGAATATATTAGAAAAGAAGAAAGATCTGAAATTAGTGTCCCAAGCTTTCACTCAAGAAAACCTGAAAAAGAAAAGCAAATGAAACCCAAAGCAAGCAGCAGAATAAAGAGCAGGAATATGTCAAACAAAATAGACAGACAATAAACTCAATGAAACCATTATTGAGAAGATAAATAAAATTTAAAAAGAATTTAGCCAGGCTGATCAAGATATTAAGGGAATATATATAGGTATGAACAACATCAGGAATGAAAAAGGAGACATCACCATAGATCCCACAGACATTAGGGGATATAAAGAGAATAGTATGACCAATGTTATAGCAATAAACTTCAAAATTTAGGTAAAATGGACACATTTCTTGAGAGACGCAAACTATCAAAGCTCATTCAGGAAGAAAAATGAAATAGCCTGTATCTATTAAAGTAACAGAATTTGTTATTTAAAATCATCCCCAAAAGGAAATGCCAGACCCAGATAGGTTCAATGGTGAATTCTACCCAATATTTAAAGAAGAAATTAGACCATTTATACACAAACTTTTCCAAAAAGTAGAAGGTGGGGGAATATTTTGAATTAATTTTTTGAATCTAACATTACTCTGATACTGAAATGAAACAATGATATTACAAGAAAACAAGAAATATCAGTTGTAAACACAGATAGGACAATTCTTAATAAAATGTTAGTAAATCAAATGTAGCGATACATAAAAAGTATATGCCATGATCAAGTCAGATTTATTCTAGGAATGAAAGATCTAACATTCAAAAACTAATAATAAATATAAAAGCAAGATCTTCAGTAAGAGCAGAGTAAGAGCAGCAAATCTCTCCCCAAAACCAATTCTAAAACTGGACCATTGCCAAACCATTTCAAATCTCTCAAAATAAACTGAAGGCAGACAACAAATTGAGATGTATTTATTCATGAAAAACTGGTGAACTTTGAGTAAAATAGTGAGTCTGTGGCATTCCTCCCTGGAACTGATCATATACACTGCCATCTACTCACCCAGATTAATCAGCAAAGTAATGATACTTTGCAGTAGGGTGAGGTAGGGCTGGTAATGTAAAACAGAACATTTGCTGCTAGAGGGAGCTGCCTGGATTTGGAGTAGAGGGTGAAAAATCCATGATCAGGTTATTATTATCAGCCAAAATGACAAATTCGCTTGGGGGAAAAAGGAAAAAGGAAGAGTCCATAGTTCTGTTAGCCTGAGGTGGTAATCCCGCTGGAGGTGAGTGACAGACCAGATGGAAAGCCAGAAATCTATCAGGGAGAACTAGAAAATTAGAGACCCATAAAGGGGCTAGAAATGCTCCCTACACATCCTTGGATAATTGGAAGGCTATATGCAAGTACAGGGCCGACTTGGGTGGGTCCCCACTGTCCACACATTGCTGGATAACTGGGAGGTTGCTCACACATGCGAGGAAGGCCCAAGAAGACCCAGTAAAAAATTAAAGAAGACTGAAAACCGCCTAAACTTTGAAAGTGCTTACACACCCACACACAGATCCATCAAGCAGAAAGTAGACTCCATACTGACATAAACTATCCTAGCACAATTTCTATCTCATCACCAACTGAAAACTAAGCTACACAGACAAAAGAATGATACACAGGAAGCCAGGTTAAAAATAAAAACACCCAACTCAACAAATAGTAAAAACAGCAGAGACATCATAGTCACAAATATGGGGATTGCGGGAAAGGTGGGGAAGATTCCACAGATCAAAGCAAAGCAAGTTACTAAACAGAATATAACAAAAACAACAACAAAATCAGCAAAACACCAACAACCTTAAGAAGAAAAACTGCAGAATTCACAGTTTCTACAATATATTCTCTAAAACATCTAGCTTTCAATCTATATGTCAACAACGAAATGAGACAAAGAAACAGGAAGTCTAAGCCATACATAAGAATACAAAAGGAGGAGAAAAAAAAAGACAGTGTTCAGATTCAGATGCTGGATTCAGCAAAGACTTCAAAGCAGTTGTCATTATAAACACGTTCTTTGAGTTAAGAGAAACCATGTTTTTTGAAGAATTAAATAAAAATGTCATGTTAATGATTCAAGAAATTCGGAACATCAATATAGCAATAGAAGCCATAGTAAAAATAACCAAATGAAAACTCTGGAGTTAAAACTCCAATAGTGAAATGATAAATTCACTGGATGGGCTTAGCAGCAGACTTGAGACAGCAGAAAATGACGGTAAACTTGAAAATTAATTAATAGAATTACCAATCTGAACAATAGTGGAAAAATGAAAAAAAAATTAGCAAACTCAGAGACTTGTGGAATAATATCTGGTGTACCAAGTTACATGTAATGGAAGTGCCAGGAGAGGAGAGAGAGAAATAGAATACTTGAAGAAATAATTGTTGCAACCTTCCCAAATTTGATAATATACGTTAATCTACAGACTCAAGAAGCTCACTAAATCCTAAATAGAATACACACACACAGATCTGGACCTAGATACACCGTAGTCAAACTGTTAAAAGCTGTGGAAAATCTTGAAAGCAGCAAAAGGAAAACAACTTTATATACAGTATAAAAATCTAATTAAAAAGCTGACTTCTTATTATAAATAATAAATACCAAAAAGCAAAAAAAAAAAAAAGCTGTTAACCAAAAATTGAAATCTAGCAAAACTAACTTTGAAAATGAGAGGAAACTAAACACTTTGATTTCATGCTCTAGAAAAGGCAAGACTATAGGAACAGAATGAAAGCTAGAGTTTGCCAGGAACAGAAGATTTGGAAAGAGGATTAACTGTAAAAGAAACTTTTCAGAGTGATGTACATATTCCATATTTTGAATTTAGTGGCTGTGACACAATTGTACATGAAATTTACATATAAAACTGGTGAACTTCATTGTTTGTAAATTATGCCTCTAAACTTTTTAAGATTGCCTTTTGTTCAGAAGCTTTCTCTGTATCTCACAAAATAAAGTCCATAACCCCAGTTTTTGTTCCAATAACTAGTAGTTGATACCTCTGTTGTTTTACTTGACTCACTGTATCAAACTTATCTATTTAAAGGAATCTCTGACTTGTTTCTAAGATCCTTTGGGGTTAAGACCACATATTAGCAATCTTAATATTCCCAGGATGCAGCACAGAACCTGATGAATAGTTGGCATTCAAATCTAAGTGTTCTAAGACTAGAGCCCAAGCTTGAGCTAATTCAGGGCTCTTTCTAGCGGACCAAGCTCACTTCCACAAAGTGAAGCGTGTGGATGGTTTGCTTGAAGAATACAATGGAAGCTAAATTAGTACGGCATGCTTCTTATTGATAACTAGAATTATTAACAATAAAGAAAATATATGTTATCATCTCAAAATATAAGGTAGGGAGTTGCTGGTTTGATGCCTTGGGTCGACAAAATCACCAATGACTCACGATCATTTTTAACTTTCCACTTTGCCACTCTCAGCATTTTGTCTGAATTTGTAACCTCATGATTTCAAGATGGATGCTGCGAACCTAGGCACACACCTTATAACCACATTCAAGACTGGAGGAAAGAAAAAAGTGTGGGACAGAGAAGGTGTCCTTCCAAACTCTCTCTCTGTTGTCAGGAGTAAAATCTCTCCTGGTTATCTCTCAGCCTTACCCTCATGTCTCATTGACCAAAAGTCACGTGGCCGCCTAATTTACAAGAGGGTCTGGAAAAGGGAGTATTTGTCCAAGAGAAATGGAATCACCATGCACTTATTTAGACCACCAGTGTAGACCACTGGTTTAGACTTATCACCGAGGGTTGGACTCATTGCAACCTGAATAAAAGTGAGATCTTGGTGGCAAGGAAAAGGGCAAACGTCTGTCTACCGCAGAAAGTAATAGAAAAAAACCCAGTCTTACTATTTGAGGAGCTACTTCCATTATCACCCAAAATAGATTTATTCTCTACATGTCAATAATACTGTTGTATCTTTAAAAATAAACATATGCTAAAAGCTCAAGAGCTATGGGGACAAGGTCAAGACTTTGGAGTCTTAACATTAAAGTGAGAACGGTAATTGAAGATCAATAATGACACTGTCCTACTATGGCCATTGCTGATATTCCTACAAGGTGGCTAGGGAGCATTGCCCTCCCATGGGTCTTGGAGGTCAAGGCTGACGCAGAGTCGATTCCAACTTGCTTCCTGAGAAGGGTGGGAGTCGGGGCCAAGACAGGAAACTCGATATCGGTTTCAGCTAATTGTGTAAAACCACTTGACTCGATGTTGGTAGGACAAAATTGAATGTTAATAAAACCCAAATCAAGCTCTTTCCTTCCTCGAAGCCAACATCTTAAGTGTCCCTTGCCCTTCAAACAAAAAGGTCAAGGATCAACAGGGCTTGATGAAGACACATACACCCTCCCTAGCCTAGAGCTTATTGGAAAAGTCTCCCCTTAATTACTTGGGTTCAGTAAGGCAGCACATCCTGAAACCTCCCTTTTATGATGGAGAGCTCTGTCTGGTTGTTCTTGAAAAACATACCATAAAAAATAAAAATGACAATCCTTCAAACCAGATGATAACTATTTGTACCCACCCACTTGAAAGAGAAAGGGAGCAATGTGACCCTTTCAAAATAAATTGACAATGCTTCCACAATATCCTGATGTTTCGCTTAATATTCTCAAAATTAGACTCAAAACAGCAGGATGTTTTAAAATCCAAATAGGATTTCAAATAACAGTAATTTAAAAAAGACAAACTAGAAGGCTACAAAGAGAAATTTCTATAGAGCTTTGGCTGGAGAACATAAAATCTAAATTTACAACTATGATTCGAGTACTGGGTTTCTGATATAAGTTAATGACTTTTAAATTTGTCATTTTAAAAAGCCTTGACTTCAAAGAAGAGGGTATGGAATTTAAAAGATGGAACTCAAAACAAAATGGAATTGTGATTTGGGGAATTAGGGCTGTAAAAAATGGAGAACGGGTTTCCGTGTGGTTTATTAATCAGCATCATTATTTGATCGCTACACTGAATATTCTGATGTTCTGAATCAAGAAATTTAGACTACATATAAATGTAGTTTGCTTCAATTTGTTCTTCAACCGAAGTCTGATTCAATTGTTCTTCAATAGGAGTGTTGCATTAGCATCAATTTTAAAATTGAAAATATCATAGTTGAGAAAACTAGGGCAATACGGTTCATTGTGGAGTTAAAGTCTATGCTCAATACTGACATAAAATCACACACCATTCATCTTTTGTAGCATTTTTCATTTACCAGAAAACTTTGGATAATGTAAATAAAATGAAAAATGGCAGCTATGTCCTGCTCAATTCTACTTCATTCGACCAAATCCTGCTTGCCTCAGTTTCCTTTCTATGCCCCTCCAAGAACACCCTACCTATCGATTACATCCTTCCAGTTATTCAGGCCAAAAACCTTGGAGTTAACGTGACCCAAATAAATTATGTATTAATGCCTTTAGTAAATCCTGTCAGCCCCATCATTTAAAATCCCAAATCTACCTGCCTCCCACGAGCTCCACAGCCAGCCCCGTGGTGCCAGGCTCCCTCATCACTCCCCTGGATCACTGCAGTAACCTCCCCGCCATTCGCCTGGCCCTCACCTCTGCTCTTTGCTCAGCCATTCATTTTTCTTCTGGAAATCTGACCTCATAGTGGGTGAGAGGGTGAGAGAGGGTGAGAGAGGGTGAGAGAGGGTGAGAGAGGGTGAGAGAGAGAGAGAGAGAGAGAGAGAGAGAGAGAGAGAGAGAGAGAGAGAGATAAGAGGCCATCACCATTTCCATCTCAGTTCTGGTCTAAGAGATGACTTCCCACGCCAAGCGTTAGCAGCCACAGAGCATACTCCTACTAATTGTTTCTTTCTGGGGTGAGAGTTAAATAACAAATCTCACTGAAAGGCAATTTAATAATCTGTCAATTATATCTTTCATATAGGATTGCTTACAATTAGATGAAAAGGCAAAAGAGAAACAAGGAACTCGGCTCCTAACAGACCTGAGAAAAATTCCTCTAACCAAAGCTGTTCAGAAGCCTGTAGCATTAATAATTTTTCGAAAGACCAGGCATTTGGATAATTCTTTAATACCCAACACTTTTGTATTATTATGGAGTTGTGGTAATAGCGGAAAATGATTTAGGGAATCATATACTGATGGCGAATAACAAATTGGTGACAAGGAAGGAATACTGTCCATTTGAAATTGTGCTCCCTAATGTGGCTACAAAATGACCCAGGAGTCAACGTAAAAAAGTCTTTCACCTAATAGTCCATTTAAGTGAATGTGTACTTACATCCAAAACTCTACAGAAAAATGAATGTATTATTGGGTAATTCAGTAACCAGGGCTAAATAATCATTAACATGTTATGTTATCTGTCATTTAAACTCTAACCCTTAGCCCTCCTGAGAAGAGAAAGATGTCAGTGAGTGACAATAAAATATATATATAAGGGGGAAATTGGCGGCACAAAGCGTCAGTTGCAAACAAAGCCAGCATCACTCCTGAGTCAAGGCAAGCGAAAAAAACTTTTAGGGTTGATGTCAGGTTTTAGTCTATAATAAACTCTCCAGTCATTTTCTTCTGTACTAAAATTATTCTGCAACATTCCTCTTCTTGTAGTCACCAGCCACATCCTGAAAGGAAGCAAATACATCCTCAATGACCCAGGTGCATTTTCGGCATAAAAAATCAGGACGCCACAGAGAGGCATGGAGAACCTATTGCCATTAGCTGCTAGCATCACACAAAATACCCTACGAATTTATCGTTCAGACTTCCTGCATTCTCCATTACCCCTTCAAATTTACTTTGATGGAAAAGCCATTTTGTAGTTTTTATGAAGCTATCGTACAACCATGAGTCTGTCTTTATGGAGTTAGACGGTGTGTTCACTGCAGAGTGAAGGGTTTGTCAAACAAGCTTGAAACCCTTAACTCAGACATCCAAATCCGTCTTCCCATCGCAAAGGGAACTCCATTTTTCCATTTACTTGGGCTCCAACCTTGGAGACATCTTTCACTCACTGGTACTCTCACGGTCTACATCAAATTCGTCCGAAAATCCTGTCAGCTCTATTTTTAAATTATTTCCAGAATCTGGCTTCTTCCCATCTGCAAAGCTCCCACCTCCTCTGACTCTCTCGTAGTCTCTCACTTGGATTAGTGATGGGGCATCACTGAGGCTCCTCCCAACTGAGGTTGATGCTGCCCGTACAGGGACCACACTTGGGTAGCAAGGTTCTGGAGTGTGTTTCAAACTGAAGGATGTTTCAGAGGAGGAGGGAGAGAGGAAAAGAGGAGGGTATCTTTGGTTGTGAATAGGGTAGGGAGCCATCTACACACAGTGCCTGAGAGAAGGCACTGGAGACAGTCCAAGCAAAAAGAGACACCCCTTTACTTTCACCCTTACCCCCTAAAATCTATTCTCAACACAGCAGTCAGGTCATGCCACGCTGCTCAAAACTCTCACGTGCCTCTATCTAAGAGCGCCTGTCACTGCAGTGACTGATCTGGACCCATTACTGCCTTGGTCTCCCTTCTTCCGGCCCCTCCCCTCCCATGCACACCACACCCCTCGCAGTCACAGGGGCCTCTTCCTTTATGCTTGAGCCTCCGAATGCTTCTGCCCGAGACCTTCTCACTGACTTTGCTCTTTGCCTAAAATGTTCTGTCCTATTATCCGCATGGGCTGAAGCCCTCACTTCCTTTGGGACTTGATGTAAATGTCCTCATCTCAAAAAAAGGTACCCAGAGCACCTACCCCTTCAATGAGCCCTCACTTGTACCTCTAACCCTCATTCTTCCACAGCTTCTGATCGCCTCACCCTGTTCTAGCTCTCCCACAGTACTTACGTCTGACATACTATGTGATTCATTTACATATCTATTGTTAAGCAGTTACTGCCTGTCTTCTGCACTAGAATGCAAGTGCAGTGACACTATTTTTTTTTCAGCTTCATCCACTGATGTCTCCCCGTTATGTAGCACAGTGTGTGGCACATAGTAAGTGCACAATGAATGTATGTTGAATAAATGAATAAAAGCAATCTTTGGTGATAACATCTCCTATATTTGTAAAAAACATTCATCATAAGAAACATCCCAACAGAAAAAATTCACTTTTTTTGTATAAGTTCGTATTCTGGTCACACACACACACACACACACACACACAGAGTAAGGAATAGTACAATGAGGGCCATGCAGCCAACACCCAGCTTCAACAATTATCAACACAGGGCCACTCTTGTTTTAACTATACCTCCACCCATTTCCCCCAGCAGATCATTTTGAAGCTGTTCTAGAAATCATATTGTTTCTACCAGTATTATCTCTAAAAATATAAGGACCATTAACATCCCTAACGGATTTAGACAACCCCACCATCGCCACCCACCCCAGCCCCAGGAAATCACTGATCTAATTTCTGTCACTCTAGATCAGTTTCGCTTGTTCTGGAATTTCCTGTAAACGGAATCAGACTCTTTTTGTGTCTGGCTTCTTTGCTCAACATAATGTTTTTGGAATTCTTCCATGTTTCATATATTTTACAGCAGAAAACTGAAACAGTAATTGTCAAGCTTTTCGAGGAAAGCTAGGTGAAGGGAATGTTAAGTAACTTGCATCCAGAGTCACTCAGATTCTGACTTTAGCAGCTTCCAAACCTCCAATCACAAGACTGTGTTATGTCCTCAGTATTCAAAGTGCCATCTGTCCCCAGGGACCAGCAGCATCAGCATCCTCTGGGAGCTTACTAGAAATGCAGAGTCACGGGCCCTGTTGGAGACCTACTGAATTGGCATCTGCTTCTGAACGAGAGGCCCAGGTGACTGATGGGTACCTGCCAGTTCCAGAAGCGCCTGTTTAAATACCCTTTGGGGAGCAGTTAGTTCAGCAGCCCGGCCCTGTGCCACACGCTGACTGCTGTGTCGGGGCTCAGCCAGAGTGTATTTCACTGCTACTGGCCACTTGATGTGAAATAAGCAAGGACTCTTAATATCACCTTGGCCTCTTTACAAACACCGGTTTGGCACTAAAGTAGGGATCCCCAACTCCCGGGCTGTGGACTGGTACCAGTCATCAGCCTGTTAGGAACTGGGCTGCACAGCAGGAGGTGAGCAGTGGGCCAGCGAGCAAAGCGTCATGTGTATTTGCAGCCGCTCCCCAGCGCTAGCATCACCGCCTCAGTTCCGCCTCAGATCCTCAGGCATTAGATTCTTGTAGGGGCACCAGTCCCTGGTGCCATAAGGGTTGGGGACCGCTGCACTAGGGGGTACAACGATAAGAGAGGAACACTGCAGGAGAAAGTCTGAATTCCCTTCTTAAAAATACATATGGCTGCGAGATTCAGGAAAGCTAACTGGAGTATCCAAACTATGACAGCCTGAAAGGTTCGAGAAGAGTGTCTGTCCAATTACATAGAAGTCATTCGGAACTCAATAGCTAGAAGCCTGAACTTGAGAACTCACATCATAGAGCATCAATGAGGAACAGTTCCTTTAAAGGAACAGATCCTTGAATTCTTACATATTCATCTAAAGCAGAAGGGTAACTTGATTAGAGAAGATTTAAAAATACCGGAAAAAGCATTCAGGTGCAAATATAAATAGTGACTTAAAATGGCTATAAAATCTCAGGATGCTTACACAACTGTCAGAAGCAAAAATTGACCCAGCTGCAGGAAGAAAACAACCTATGCACGGTGGAGCGCTCCCTATTACACGGTTGAGAGCCTTCCAGAACAACAAGGCACACAGGCCTTGGGTAGGCACTAAGGGAAGACTCAAAGGCAGATGCTCTCCATCTTAATATAAAGTAAAATGAACTTACACCCTGCAACAGTTTATCTGCCCATCCATGGGTCTGTTCGATACTACCACCAGCAGGAGGGTTATTCCCTTGTGTTCTCCTAAAGTTGTCTAATTCTTAAATTCAGAAATAATCTGTGTTGATTTTAACAAAGTCATGCTTGTTACATTGGATGAACCCAAGGCCCTGTGTCCTAATTTCCTTCTCCCGCTTGCCCAAGTGCACCCTGTTCTCTGCAATGGCGACTGGATCTGTCATTCATTCTTTCTAAAAGTTTTCATTCATGCTCTAAAGATTGGATCTTGAAGCCCAGCTCAACAGCCCTCTGCTAATTTTCGGTCTATTCCAGTGGATCTCAGCTGAGTGTCATTTTGTCCCCCAGGGCACGTTTGGCAGTGTCTGGAGATTTTTTTAGTTATTATAACTCAGGGGTGCTACTGCCATTTAGTGGCATTTGGTGGCAGCTGCTAAACATCCTACAATATACAAGATAGCTCCACAAAGTAGAATTGTCCGGTCCCCAATATCAATTAGTTAAGAAACTGTAATTTGTCATACAAGCAAGAACAAGTATCGCCTTGTCCAAAACAACCATCTGGAACTCTCTCTGGTCCTTTTGAGTTCATATTTCTCAGACTGTAGTTAAGCCTAGCCAAGTCGACACATCCAAAGCCATCACAGAGTTAAATGCATCGCCATACCTAACTCACCGAGGACAGGACCTCACTGACAGCACTCAATAAGTGTGATTACTGTCCTTATCAAAACCACAAACGTTTGCTTAGTCAAAGATTCTCATACTAAAATGCATTTGGATAAGGTCAATCTCAATTTTGAATTTACGTTAAAACTACTGTAGTCAAAACATATTTTCATCGCTAGCCAAAAGTAGGTTATTTGTCATCAAAATGTCATAGATAATTTGACAGGCAGGAAGAAATCTTAATAAAACCTTTAAGAACTCTTGGGGGGGATATAAAACAAAATGTAAGCTCAGGCACCTATATAAGAAAGAGTTCCTAACAGCAGTGCCCTTATCAGAGTCAACTTGGGATTCCTCAAACCTGTCAAGTCACAAAAAAACAAGGGAAGACAGACAAACTGTCACAGACCAGAAAAGACTAGGAAGACATGACAATTAAATGCAATGTGGCATCCCGGACGGGACTGGCGAACAGAAAAGGAATGGTAGAAAAACTGGTGAGATCTAAATAGAGTCTGGAATTTAATTAATAGAAATATACCAATGTATCATGGAAACCTAAGGTGTGAAAAATGGGACGAGTTGGGTGAAGGCTACATGGGAACCACCTGGGCTATCTTTGTAACTTTGTAAATCTGAAATTATTCTAGAACCTAAAGGGTTATTTAACAGCATGGTAAACGAGCCTGGATGGACCTCCAGAAATTTTGCTCAAAATGCTGACGTCCAGACACGTGTATCTTCAGAAAGCTCTCATCGATTCTGAAGCAAACCCCAGGATTGAGACCCATCGCCTACTTGTTTCTACAAGAAAATATTCTATTCCCAATTATTGCTGTACAAACATCCCTTCAGGAAAACACATTATCTGCTTTTATTCTTCGCCCTTTCTTTAACTGTGAAAAGTCCCCTCACTGCCATCCCAGAACTTAATTATTGAACAGAATAAGTCCACCCTCTGCATGGCAGATGTTTATGTACTGTTTCTGGTGACACTGGTTATATCACGGTGCATGGGTCTTCTCGCTCATCCCGTCTTCCTTCCAACACATGTGGGAGCTAAGGAGCAGGTGGTGGTTAGAACCTCCAGCCCCCAACAGGCCCAGATGGAGAGGTGTCCCACCCCTGCCGACTGCCCGTTCACCCAAGGAGGACTGTGGAAGGGCTGTCCTGTAGCTTGGCTGGAATGACAACAAAAGCAAGCACATTCTTGAAGACCATCTTTAGAGCAGAAAGGCTGTACTATTGCACTTGGCAAAGCCCTTGGGTCTCTATCCAAGTGAGTCTTTTCTGCTCTACTGTGAGCATGAAAGCAACCTATTTAGAAAGGCTCTGAGGCAGGATTTTATCACCAAAGGCAAAACAGGAATAGGAAGGGAGGAAAGAAAGGGAGAGGAAGAGGAGGAGAGGGAGGGAGGGAGGGAGGGAGGAAGTTAGCTAGCTCCATAACAAAAAAAGGCAGTATCATTTCTGACCAATTGAGCAGTATCTGAAAAATCTCTCTCTATATATACATCTTCTACACACACACACACACACACAAACACACACAAATAAGTGCTCAACCTTCTACATCTAAAGCCACTGAGTCTTCTGATCAAGCACAAAAATAACTGTTAGGGTCTTATAGAATTTGTTCATTAATTCATTCATCAAATCATTCATTCATTCATTCATTAAATAATGAATACCTGCTCTGTGCCAGGAACTCTTCTGGGAGTTTTGGATACAACAGTAGACAAGACAAAGTTCCTACCCTCACAACAACTTGAACATTACTAAATAACATTTATCCAATGCATAGTAAATGACAGTTACTGGGCTTTGTGATTTTTTTACATGTATTTTATCACTTATTTCTCACAACGACCTTATGATGAGATAGAGAAGAGTGGGAGGGACGGAGGGAACTCCCAGTTTCTAAATGAGAAACCTGCAGTATATCAAGATCAAGTGATTTACCCAAAGAAAGTGATAGTGGTCTACGGCCATGGCACCCTGAACAAGCCTGATGTCTGATGTCGGAAGCTAAGCAGGGTCGGGCCTGGTTATAGTACTTGGATGGGAGACCATCTAGGAAGACCAAGTAATGTAGGGATAAAAAGTAAGGGATTGTAAGCTGACAAGGGCCTTGCAACCTGTGAGGTTGACCAAGGGTTGCCTCATCTAAAAAAAATTGTAAAAAATAAAAAGAGAAAGTGATAGCACAGATTTTAATCCAACGAGGGTAAGGGTAGCGCCTGAGCCAGCTAAGACTGTATATTCAGTATTAGATGTCAACCATTAACCTATCCACATAAAGTGCTGACCACACTAAAGCAGATATAAATAGCACTCTATTCCAATGTGGACAGATTCTAGAATTTCGATCTTGCACCTCTCTTCCCATGGCTGCAGGTCATATAGGAAGAGGAATGCCTCTGCTTGAGCTTGCTGCTTACTTTTTACCCCTTCCTCTCTCGTTCCTGGTAAGAGAGCAGCAAAGAGGGAACGGCCCACTTCTGGATGAGCTTCGGCCACCTGCCACCTGTTATGTGCAGCACTGGTCCCCATCAGAAACCAAACAGCGCCCTCTGCTCCAGGCGAGACCCAAGGAGCAAGAGAAGTGTGTCAACAAAGGAAAAGCAGAGAAAACAATGGACCACACTCAGAGCAACAGCCCTGGAGACACCTCAAGAGGTGGCTGCCCAACTGGCAAGGTCTGTGTCAGGCAGCTGCGTGCCCAGGAATGGGGAGCAGCATACATATGGCAGAGCAGGGCCAAACCATCTGTCACATGTCCATGCCAGCTTTTTCGCTTCAGGCGAGGTGAGAGTGGGAGGCACCAGGAAAGAGGCAGCGGCTCACCAAGCCAGACACCCGCTATGGCCCCTAACAGCTCTCCCCTTAGACATTTAGACTCTGTGACTGCTGCCGCGTGGCATTTGCTAGTGTATATGTCCCATAATTAAGAGCATGGAGTGTGGAGGCAGAAAACCCCGGGTTTGAATTGTGGTCCATGTACGAGTGTTGGTTTCTGAGCACCAGTTTCCTCTTCTGGAAAATGGAGATTATAATAATGGCCTCTCAATGAAAATGGTGAACAGACTGAGCAGCAGAAATTGCCAGTTATAAAAATAGCCATGGGATGTAAAGTATAACATGGGAGATATCATCAGCAATACTGTAATAACTATGTATGGTATCAGGTGGGTACTAGACTTATCGGGGGGATCACTTCGTAAATTATATAAATGTCTCACCACTATGCTGTACACCTGAAACTAATACATTGTCTATCAATTATAATTTTAAAAAAACGTTTTTAAAAATTGTAAAAACATTTACCCCTCAAGGTTGCTGTGAGTATTAAATTCTATAATAATTATAAAGAGCTAAAGGCAGTACTTAAAAAAAACAATAGGTTTCAAGTAAACAAAGCCTTTTCTGTCACGTCTCTGGCTATAGAACATTCTTTCATAGGTGATGGGTGTTTATCTCAGTTTTGGAAGTGAAAAGAACAATGGAGCTTCTCAGGGCGCTTTACCAAACATTCAGAGACCGTGGGAAAAGACCAGACTATGGTTCAGTAGGTCTATGGTGGGGCCTGAGAATCTGCATTGCTAATGAGCTCTCAGTGATGCTGATGCCACTGGTCCAGGGACCACCCTTCATGTAGCAAAGGTCCAGGAAACCAACTGTGGTCCCCTGGGCAAGCCATCTCACTTGTCTAGGCTTTGGCTTTCTGAGATGCAAAATCTTTAAAGTTTATTTACATAACTTCATATTCCTTTCACACTACCTTGTTGTGACAGATTACCTGAAAAATGGCCACCGCCAGTTCCTCCCACTCTACCTGCCCTTCTGCAATGTGACTTTGCTGTTCCTCCCAACAAGAAGCGAGTCCCAGCCCTTGGATCTGATGGAATTTTGTTTGGGCTAAGAGAACAGAGTGGAAGTGAAGCTATACGACTTCCGGGTGGGGACCTGAGGAAACTTGGTGGCTTTCCTTTTTACCTTCTCAGCACCCAGTTGCCATGCGCAGAAGCCTGGGCTAACCTGCTGAATGAGAAGAGGGAGAAGGCCAGCCGGCTCCGGCTCCAGGCCCTGCAGCCGAGGGGCCAGACACGTGAGCATAGCTGCCTTGGACATTCTAGCCCAAGCTGACCTCCTAGCTTCATGTAGCAGCCAAGATCTCATGCAGTGGATGAACCGCCCTGCTGAGCACAATCCTCAGAATGATGAGAAATAATGAATCTCTGTTTTAAGCCATTATGTTTTGGGGTAGTTTGCCATATAGGAATTGATAGCTGATATAAACATTCTACTCACTCCGAAGATAAATGAAATTTCAAAAGCCAGAATGCTTGGAAGAACTATAAAGAAACAGGTCTACCAACAGGAGGGCAGAATATATGCCAAGAGTTGTCTTTACATCTAGAGAGTTCTTGATGAAGATGTCTCTTTTGTATTTGACTCAATTTAATAAGTATTCATTCAAAGCTACTGAGTAATGTGAGATAAGTTAGAGGCATAATTCCAAGGAACTTATAATATAGTAGGGAATATTATTATGTTACACAGAAACTATTAGAAAACATGCACCGATAATAAGCACAAATTTGAGAATAAAAAGATTTTAACTTTACAATAAAATTCTGTGGACACTTTGAAGTTCAGTCCGTGTATTCTGGAGTTATGAGAGAACAGTTCACCAGAGAAGTACAAATTAAACCTGGATAAATAGAAGAGTATAAAGAGGTATGTAATAACTGAGTAATAGTGTTCAACTTTGCTATACAACTTTGCTATTGACAAAGACATTCTAGAAAGCTCAAAGTCCTTCATAGAGAGAATTACAATTTTTTAACCTTTTTTAGACCTTGAAAATTTGTATTTGCTATAGCACACGGCACACATAATTTCACTAAATCAGTAAATTGCAGGGATTCAAGAATATTATAGAATATATGCTACAGAAATAGAAATATTAAAATTTCAGAGATGTACTATAGGAAAAAATTGTAAAGGTATAATGTGAAAGCCAAAAGATATGACATAGAACTTTAATGGTAAAGAGTGTACACAAAATAAAATGGAGAAATATAAACAATTTGATGTATGCAGAGATCAGATTTAGCTCTCTCACCCACATCCCAGTTATAATGTGCTTCATTTTGGAAAACATTCTCTATTAAGTGGTTCCCATTGGTAATGCGAACACTCAATTAAAAGTTTCCAATGATATTCCAATAAAACGAGTTCAATGTTTAAGAATAAGATGTAAGAAAAATAAAATTCTATTTATTTTTATAATACTCTTTATAAGCATTTTCTATAAGGAAATTATGCACTTATAAACATTTAAACTGTACTGCATAATAAATCAATAAATCTATTTTTTTTAGGACAGGAAAATTAATATCGTAGGCAACTTCTCAAAGCTCATTTATCTACATTATTATTTTGCTGCTTCTTTCCCCAGGAAAATCCAAGAGGAAAGAACACAATCCTGATGTACTTGGTAACATGAGATCTCAGAATAGTTTGCATATTAGATGAAAGCTGCAGCCCCAAATCATAGTCAAGTGTTGAAGTATTCACCAAGAGACAAAAGACTGGCTTAGTAATGGTATAATAGTACCCTTCCACTAACACATAGCTCAGTGCCAGGTACACAGCACTGGATAGGCATTAAATAAACAAGATTTCTCAAGGACAGTCTTGGAAAGCAAAAGTAAAAAAGTACAGGGCTTTTTTCTTTAATCTCTTATAGTTAAATCTCCCTCTGAACATTCCTTTATGTATTAACTTAACGATGAAGTGAAAAGGCCAATATTGAAAAAGTTGGGATAACTTAAAATCACAATAAAGGATATTTGTTGAGGACCTATACCTTACTGGGAATAAAGAGATAATAAACTAATAAATGCTTAAAAATACTAGATGACTGCAAGTACTGTAAAGAAAATTAAAGCTATGTCAGGAGGAAGAGAGCAGTGAGCAGGAACAAATTTGGGGGTAAGATATTCAAGAAAAAGTTTCTCCAAGGAGACATTTGAGCCGAGACATAAGCAAAAGACCCTTCTAGAGAAAGGGTACAATAAGCATGAAAATCTCGAGTCATAAAGGAGAGTTGGTTTTAAAAAGTGATTATCAGATAACAACATATTAAAAAAGAGCTAAATTGAATAAACAGAAGACTTAAACAACAAGAAATGCAAGATGTGATTATTAGAGCTCGCTGTGTATGCGTGTTTCCCACTGTAGGGGTCTGAGTTCTGGACTGAGATGGGAAGATCCCAACAAGCATCTTAAAGACAGACAACTTCTAGCCCATTAACTGCAGTCCCCCGAGAGGATTGTGTTCAACCCCGTCAGCAACAATTTAGAATACAGGATAACCATCGGTACCTGAGAGAGGGTTTTCCAAGGGCAAAGCACAGTCCTTGTCCCAGAAGGGTCCTTCAAGTGCAAGTTGAACTGCCTAGGGAAAGACCTCCTGACATCTCTGTTTGCTTTTCAAAGCACCGAGTTTGTCTGTGCCTTGTATTAAAAAAAAAAAAAAAAAACTAACCATAAATCAATTTCCTCTGTAATTCCACAGGCTTCCCAGCTGTTTCCTTCTAGAAATCCACTTTATTGAGAGAGCAGACTCCCTAATTGTCACCAAAAAAAAAAAATCTTCAGAAAGTAGGAATGCATATTGGAGGAAAATTATGAAGGGGCAGCACAGATCGGTGGGGTTACTACCAGATACACCTTCTTGATTTGTGTGGGAAGAGCTGGGAAACGAACAAAACTGATTCCTGGAGGGCGTGCACATCCCTGAAGAATAAAGCATTCCCTAAGCTGGCACCTCCCAAGGGCACCTGGGTTTTATCCCAGCAACTGAAAGTAGAGGAGGAATAATCAATTGCATAAATGAGCCTGGATAAGATTTTGCTTTGAGTATATGTTCGACTCCAAGGTGTGAAATAATAGCTTTTGTGCGTAGTTCATTTAATGAAGTCTATTGAATAGAGACAATGCATTGGCCAGCACTTCTTAATCTTCCTTCCTCCTGGAGGGGAGAGACTTATGCCTCTTTGAGAAATTGAAGAAAGTGATGCACCCTCTTCCCCAGAAAAATACTTAAACAGATGAGACTTTGCATTGAGAACGGAGGAGTTCATAAATGCCCTAGGTTTACTCTTAAAGGCTCCTGCCACAAAGAATGTGACAGCAGTAACACCTCAGGTCGACATGGTATTAGAAGAGTTTTGATTTTATAGGTCATGTGTACACACCCAAGCAGGCTGGGTTGACAAAACAACCTTTCTTTAAACATTAAAAAGAAAAAAAAATTAATTGTGGTAAAATACACACAAAATTTACCATCTTAACCATTTTTTAGCTTCCAATTCGGTTGTGCTAAGTACAGACGCCTTATTGCACAAGCAATCTCCAAAACTCCTTCCAAACTCTTGCAAAACAAACTTTATACCCATTAAACAACTCCCTATTTCCCTCTCCCAACATTCCCTGGCGAGCGCCATTCTACTTTCTATTGCTATGAATTTGGCTACTCTAGAGACCTCACGTAACAGGAATCACACAGTATGTGTCTTTTTGTGACTGGCTTATTTCATTTAGCATAATGTCCTGAAGGTTCATCCAGCTTCTAGTAGGAGTCAGAATGTCCCTCCTTTTAAAGGCTGAATATATATTTCATCGTACAGCTATGCCACATTTGGTAGTCCAGTCAACCATCAATGGACACTTGAGTTGCTTCCACCTCTTGGCTACTGTAAATAATTTTGCTATAAATATGGGTGTACAGAGATCTCTTTCAGATCCCACTTTTAATTCTCTTGGATGCATACCCAGAAGTGGAATGACACAATGGTTTTGAGGCGGCCATTCTGATGGACCCTTTGGAT
Source organism: Macroglossus sobrinus (assembly GCA_004027375.1). Classification (NCBI taxonomy): domain Eukaryota; kingdom Metazoa; phylum Chordata; class Mammalia; order Chiroptera; family Pteropodidae; genus Macroglossus; species Macroglossus sobrinus. Next base: position 78,548 of record PVKZ01002650.1, on the reverse strand, counting down.
GCAGGGAACTCTATGACTTGGCAATTCTGAGTCAAGTTCCTTGTCAAGAGAATCTCTTCAAAATGTGAAATTGCCATTTCACTACTAAGTCACGCACACAACGCACTTGCCTGACTCTTGTTCTATACTTAACTCCTCCAATTATGCAGCTTTCATGTTCTACTTCATTCATGTTAGTATTTAAAAAAAATTACATGTAATTTTATAACAAGGCAATAAAGATTTTTTAAACTCTGTTATAATTCTCTGAGTACCTCGACTCTCAAGACTACCAATTCAAAGGAAATTTATAATATAAATTTTGGTAAATATATATATTAGAAGATCTGTTAGAAAGTCCTGTAAAATCTTTCTTTGCAGTATGGAGCTGAGAATAAGGACACAAATTCCTCCTCCTCTTCCTCCTTAGTGTCCAGCGTAATACTGATCAATAAAACTAAAGAAGCCTTCAACATAGCAGAGGTATCTATCCCCAGAATTATCAAATGGAAAATGAAACAGGTTAAAATTTTAAGTAAGTATAATTCTTTATTGAATATTAACAAGTAGAACTATTGTGATTTTAAAGGTGAAATTAATTAACAGGAGGCACAGACCATTCAAGATGTCCACACGGGCTCCAAGAATGATCAGTCACTCAGTTTAAAATAACAAAAAGTCCTTTATGAGCCAAGGACAATGGTTAGCATATAATTCCCTGTCATGGGTAGTTTTCCTACCAGATGGTGACTGACCCTATCCCTTCGACTCCCCCATTTCTAACTTCCGCCTTGTCCCAAGCCCACCGCAGGGGAGATGAGGCCCTCGGATGGAGAAAGAAAATCCATTTGTTTATTTCCTGGTTTTCAGAACAGGGAGAATTTTAATGATTTGGTTTTAAAGCCACATCCACATAGTGGCATCGATAGGTACCTGAGTCACAGTAGCTCTAACGACACCGCTGGGTCAAAACTTTCATTAAAATAATGTCTTTGCAACACCGTGAGCTCATGTACGGTGTCCAAAGTCAAAGCCCAGAACTTGGCCTATGTCATTCCAAGCTGCTGTGGATTCGGGTCATCAACAAGTGGCTTCAGAACATACTCCTTTCAGAAGACTCTTCAATGATTACTTTACAACTCTGCCCGTGCATATGTACTGGGAGATTAAGTCCCCTTAGCAACCCCGGATTTTCTGCTTGTTTGGTCATAGCTGTTGCCAAGCACCACGAACCCTTATAAAGGGCACAGGAGCTATCTCACTTGAGACAAAGTGTTTTCAGAAGAGGGGTCAGGTCTACTCTTTCTTATCCACACCCTCCCCCACCACCCCAAGCTTATAGTGTTCTGCATGTCAGACATTTGTTATTTTTAAGACAGTCTCTTCTAGAAAGTTTAGAGGGCCCTTTACCAGGATATCATAACAAAGGGATGAGGATGGGTAGGTGAACAAGCACTCTTGAGATTATAATGTAAACTAGACGTACCTCTCCTCTCACAGAAGGACCAGTCTTGATGGCAAATCACTGAGAATTTTGGTGAAATTAGATTTTTTCCAGCTTTAGCGAAGTATACAAAGCTGATCATTTAACCAATTTCTAAGGCTCCAATTTCCATCTTGGTGCCAGTGATTCCCAATTTGTGCCAATGAGGCATTTTCACACCAGACTGCTCTTTGTAGCACCCACCTACTAGGGGTTATTACAGGAGTCCCTTCATACTTCCAAAGTGTCTAAATCTGAGCTCATTTAGAAGCTCCATAAGACTTTCTGTTCAGTGTTGGATTCCCAAGACCTAACACAGTGAAGAGCAAGCAGGTAGGTGCTCAATAAAGATATGTTGAATGAATTGATGATGAATGAATGAAATAACCTTCTTAGGAGGCAGAACCTTCCATTAATGCTACACATGTTACAAGAATGTTCTTCAGCATTTGACAGTTAAGACTAAACTCTATACCTCTTTCATTATCTCATCCGGCCAGCCTTCTTTTATTAAACTGCCCTCTCGGCTGCATATTCCCCATCTACCCCTAAATGTGCTCAGAATCTACTATCAGAAAACAAAATATCCCTCTATTATACAAGGTTATCTATAACTCTGTTCAGTCTCACTTCTCCGGCGCCATCTTAAATTTTGTATTCCTGTCATTTTGAGTACCTCTGAGCTCCCAACTCATACCCAAGTCTTTCCCAGGCAAGAAATGGCTTTCCTGAAATGCCCTCTCACTCCCCTGGAGAAGCCCTCCTCTGCCCAGCTATCTCCTTCTCATCTTTTAACTCCCATTGCATGTATTATCCATCTCCTCAATGAAGCCTTTCCTGGTACCAACCCCTGTCCTCTCAGGCAGTGTCCTTCCTCTGTGCCCTCACAATTCTTGAAGCCAGGACTTCCCAAACCTTTTCACATCTTAGTACACATAGAAAATGGCTGAAGGTAAATGAACAGGGCTGTACATGGCCATCAGTAACTGGCCTAGGTCTCAGGCTGCCACAGTCCTTGTGTAGCAACATCTGGGTACACTTGTGACCCAGCCACAGCACACTAGGATGACCTGTCATGCTGGATGGCAGCTCTTCTGTCAGTATCCACATCACTACATCCACCCCACTGCATTATGATGACGTGTTTGTCCCTCATGGCACCTCTGAACACCTCATGGGCAAGAATCTCGTGTTCTCATCTTCATGTTTTTTATCATCACATAGTAAAACTTGTTAAAAAATAAATATTATCACATCTAGATGCTTATAACCATGTCCACCATTAGAATATAGAAAGGTTCCATCACATAAGGTGCCAGCGTACCCTCCCCCGACCCCTAACACCCAGTGATCTGTTCTGTCTCAATAGTTTTCTTTTGGAGAACATCGTATAAATATAATCACAGAGTATGTAACCTTTGGAAAGTTGCTTCTTTCACTCAGCCTAATGCCTTTGACATTCATCCAAATCGTGTATACCAATAGGCTGTTCCTTTTTATTGCCGACTAGTATTTCATTGTGAAGATTGAATACTGCTTACCCATTCATCCACTGAAGGATGACTGGGGCTGTTTCCAGTTTGGGGTGATTTTGAAAATAACTGCTATACACATTTGTGAAAGGTTTTTTTCTGTGAACATGAGTTTTCAGTTCTCTAGGGTAAATATCCAAGAGTGGGATCGTATGGGTTTTATGGCGAATGTATATTTAGCTTTATGAGAAACTACCAAATGGTCTCCAAAGCAGCTATGGCATTTTGCGGGTACATTGCACTGGCAACGTACGAGCGTTCCAATCATGCCACATCCTTGCTAGGATTCGCCATTGCCAGCACTGTTCATTTTTGCCATTCCAGTAGGTGTGGTTTTCTCATTGAAGCTTTGATTTCTCCCTTTGTACCCAGCACTTAGCACATGGTAGGTTCTCAAGAAATAGTTGAACTGAAATAAACGCATCTCATTTTTTTATTCCTGTTTTAAAATTCACCAATGTTTACATTATACTTTCTACCAAGCTTTGTGTTTAAAACCAAAGAAATTGCACAGAAATATAAACTCCCTCCAACCTTCCTGTACTCACTCCCTCTCCTAAGTCTTCAATGAATCCTTCTTCCTACTAGACGATTCAGATAGCAAAAGAACCTATAATGTTCACTACAACTGACACTGTACTTGAAGGTTTGCAAACAAGATTGCTTTTGAAAGGCTCTACTATCACGGCTACTGGTACTAATAATAAGAATCACCATCAGTAATTAGACAATTGGCCGAGCCAGGCACTGAGCTTAGGGGAGCGGTTTCTATAGTAACTCACTCACCCCTCCAACTCCAGGAGGCATTATCCTCATGGTACCGACGGTACTGACACGAGGGCCAAGGTACAGTGAAGCTGACAAACTTGCCCGAAGTCACGTAGCCGATAAGTAAAGGCACCAGGGTGCGCATCCAGGTCAGGCTGGTGTGGACCCCAGAGTCCTCACCATTCCGTGTGGCTGCTCTACTGGTCAGAGGAAGCAGTTGCTCTTTAATTAACAGCAAAAACAACAAGAACGATCTCAAGGCACTTTAATCTTGAAGGGTTATGAAACTTCAGCAAAGGGAACCATTCTTTCCACATCAGTCTTATGCTAGCTCCTTCAGATCAGCAGTGAGGCAAATGAATGAGGGGTGCGGGCCCCTCGTCTGAGCAGCCTGCACTGCCTCATTGGAGGGCAGCCTAAGGATTTCAGATCTTATTCCTATGAAGCCAGCAGCACGAGTGAGACTCAGTTAAACAAACTGGACCAACATCAGTCGTCGCTCTATGAAAAGTATCCCTCGTTCATTAAATCTTGAACCTGTTCACTAGTTCTATACTTGAGAGCACCCTGGACCGGAGACATAGGCTGAAGTTATAATAATGGTTGCTTTTTATATTGCGTCATAACAATAAAATAGCATTTTACATGTAAAAATTCATAATATACTACCTGAATCATCTCATGGCTAAGCACATCAGGGATAACACAGAACTTCAGTCTTTAGAGACCAACCCAGCACTAATTCTAATCAAATGAGACACACAGACTAGTCACTGGGTACATGTAGCTGAAACTATGGCCAGCAGACAATCAAAATGGAATTCGGTGGTTCGGCTTTAGTATTTTAATGTAAAATATTTCTGATCTCTTTTATCCCCTGCTTTTTCCCAAACCCATAAACATGCTTCTATGAACTTGGAGCTGAATCTCTCTTCATGTTACTGACAAGGTAAGCAAGAGACACAAATCCCAGGATCCTATGTCTTAAGTGGTCACTTTCCTTAGCCCAAATATGCAATCGTTTCATGCTTCAAGTATGAAATCAGGAGGAAAATATGTGCATTAAAAATAAAAGTTATTCAATAAAATTGTATCACAAGCAAAGTCGTTTGGGGAGGGGGATAATAGCTCTAAGTCCCAAAATGTCAGACTATTTTGTATGCGTCAGTCTCCTACAATGAACTACATAACAGAAAGAGGTTTCACATGCTCTCGTGAAAACTCTCCAGGCTGTTTTTAAAACAAATAGTGCCACCAAGTGATTACTGTCATGGAAAATTATGACAACTCTAAAGAATATTTGGCTCGAAGTCCCAAGCAGTAAAACTCAAGGGTATTATTGAATCGGATCCATTTGGAGCGCTTTCTTAACCTTTACACGCAGGCCTCTTCATAATGTATTTATTGCAATGTTTTAACACTCGATAATCATAAAATCTACTGAAAGAACATCATTTATACAAATTCATAAGAGGCTCATAATACAGTGTCAGTGATTGATAAGAAAGCATTCAATAGAGTGACTGGAAACTCTGATCAGCATTCCAAAATATATGCATTACTGACAAATTTCTCAGACTTGAACCCTAGACCATCCCAAGAAAGAATTATATATTTGTACAAACCATAAGCCACTCAGCAACGATGTGAACTTTCTGTAAAATTGTGGTTTTCCCCAGAGGAGAAAAACTTATCTATCGAGACCATCAAATATAAAGAAGCAATGAAATACAAACCAATTTGCATAAGCAACGTAATATTTCCCGTTGAAAAGCAAAACTTTTCAACCTGACAGATACATCTGTCACTGAAAAGACACCATTTTTAAAAGAAAAAAATAAAAACACACAGCACAAATCAATTTCCCTCACCGAAAGCGCAGTCAAAAGTTTACTGTAAATTATAGCTTATTACAATACCATATATATGGACAAGCAGCTAAAATCAGCTTCTCTTTTCCCAAAAGTACCTCTGGACATCTAGTCTCGAGAAAATAAAGAACCAAGGTTGTATATGATTTTGTACTTTTCTTTTGCAGAACATTCCTGCTTCACCTTCAGTATTCTTTTTAAATATCAGAAGTGCCTGAACAAACCTCAGAAGGATCATCATCACTATTCCATCAAAGGCATCATTCGTATACGTATAATTCTGAGACGTAGCTTTCAAGCCCTGTCCAGATAAATTCATCCGACCAAAAACCACGAGCTAGTCTCAGGAAACACGAGAAGACCCCGGCTGATTGAACTTGAGGGCTGTACTCACTGGCATACGTGTCCTCCTTCATCCTCTACCGCCTTGCCGAAGCCCCAGGGAATGGAGAAGGTCTGCCAAGTGTCCCCTTCGTGATCCTCGTCCATGGTAGGAAGCCAAAACAGCCCACCTTTTCCTAAGGATGGAAAGAAAGAACTCTGTTCTTTATTCTTTTATAAGAAGAAGGCCGGTACCCTAACAAACAACTGCCAGATGAGAAGAGCGAGAGAGGAAGGAGAGAAGAATCGATACTGGGAGGCCAATCGTATTTCATCACTCAGCTACTTGGAAACCAGATATGCTTAGACAATCACGTGCTCCAAGAGATTTCAGGATGCAGAAGAGGAGGAGCTCTGTCTTTTGTAAATTATTAACAGGAACTTCCCCCCCCCCCCCGACCATGAGCAAAGATGCAGTTTACTCAAAAAAAAAAAAAAAGGTAAAAATGCAATCAGGTTTGGCATGGAGCATACAAATCGACAGGTCAAGAAATAGGGTTTCTAAGGTTCTGTCACTGACCCCTCTGAATCGGGACCACCCAGCGCAGTTAGAAGGGAAGAGACCAATCGCACACAGGGCACGAAGCAGCACCTTCCAAAGACCTGAAGAGGCCGTAAGTATAGCTCCAGCGTTTGCCTCTGACGAAAATGAGTATTTGGTCCTCCCCATCTAAGAACTCACTATGGGAGACTTAGCGCTCTGAGCTGGATTGAAGCCACCTGCACGCAATCCTCACAGCTCTCCTTGATTTCAAAGTGCTACCTAACTTCTCTCCTAGCTTTGTTTTTCATCCAGATTTGAGATTTAACATGTCTACCTGAAAGCTATTTGCTAGTTGCTATTTTTTAACGCCTACAGCACCTGGTCTTCCTAGGTGGTCTCCCATCCAAGCACTAACCAGGCCCGACTGTGCTTAGCTTCTGAGATCAGACAGGATCCGGCTTGTTCAGGGTGGCGTGGCTATAAACAAGTCGCCCATTTTAATGCCAGATACTACCCAGTAATTTAAACTCAGAAAGCACTGGTTTTCCATGACATAGATGGGGACATTTGGAACACACTCTATTGAGTGGTATGGAATGTCCCTTTGATTCTATATCACCATTTCTCACCCTCGGCCTTACTGAAATTTGGGGCTGGATACTTCTTTCTTGTAGACCTACCTTGTACATTGGGGGACATGTGGCAGTGTCCCTGGCCTCTACTCATTAGATGTCAGTAGCATCTCCCCAGTTGTGACACCAAAAATATCTGGAGACATGCTGGGAAAATTTCCTGGGGCCGAGAGACCGAAGAAAGAGGCTGGCAACTCCAGAATTACCTCAAGAGCTAACTAAGGAAACTTACGGACAGAGACTTAAGAGGCAGCAAGATGGCGGAACTCCACACCCAGAAAGCAATGGGTCTTGTTATATATGGCTGAGGGGCACGTGCTAACGCAGGTGGCCCCTGCTTGTTAAGAGCTATATAATCCAAAGCCATAAGCAACTTAATGGGCCAGTTATCTATGAGACAATATTACCTTCAGGTGATGTGGGCCTGCCCCTCACAGGGCGAGCAGGCCCCTCACAGGGCGAGCAGGCCCCTCACAGGGCGAGCAGGCCCCTCACAGGGCGAGCAGGCCCCTCACATTTCGCCTAACAAGACACTGCTAAATGTCCCCTGGGGGCAGACTGCCCCCGGGTTGAAACCACTGCTCCAGACCATTTCTTTAGTGAAGGTTTTTCAAAAGAAGAGGAACATTGTTTACATTTGAGACAGGCTTATGCCAAAGACAGGTGGCGGGCAAATCATGAAGGCTGTGCATGAACCGGAGGACTCATGCGCAGGGGGGCAATGATTTGTCATAACGGAGACACATTTAAAGTGGAAAATACCAACTGGCCATCGACATTTGCCGAGCTGCTCGACCTGTGATGGATAACTCTGTGCAAACTTGACCGGGCCACAGGGCGTCCAGATATTTGGTGAAACATTATTTTGTGAGTGTCTGTAAAGGTGCTTCGGGTGGACAATGACATTCACATAAGTAGACTGAATAAAGCAGGTGGCCCTCCTCGATGTGGGTGGGCCTCATCCAATCCACTGGAGGTGGCCTGAGGGAGAACTGGCTCTCTCTGCCTATTTCTCAGTTGGGACACAGGTCTTCTCCCGTGTTCTGATTGGAACTTATACCACTGGCTCTCCTGAGTTCCCAGCTTGCAGATGGCAGATCATGGGACTTCTCAGCCTCTGTGATCATGGGAGCCAGTTCTCTGTAATCTAGATAGATAGATAGATAGATAGATAGATAGATAGATAGATAGATAGATAGATAGATAGATAGATAGATAGATAAATAGATAGATAGATGTCCCGACCCGCGGGACCTAGTTATTCGTGGGGGCGAGGAGGATCCAACCTGAGAAAAACGGGCGAGAAAAAGGAGCGTAGGCAAACAGTATTCTGATCAAGCCTCAAAGTTTATTTTAGAAAAACAGGGATATACATACCATGGGGGAAGTCGGTTGGCTCAGGCGGGTACTTGGCATAATATCATTGGTCCCTGGCCGGTGGTGTGAGGAGCAGTGAGGGTCGCAGGAAGTGGGGGGCAGGGAGGAGGTAGGTATGCACAGAGATAGCCTATGACCAGAGCACCAGCAGTTATGCGTGGGCGGTGGGGCGTTCCTGGAACAACTGAGATCTTAAGGGGGCTGCAAGGTCAGATTAGTTTAAGCAAATGGCTCAAGGGGCCCAGGGCATGTCAGGGCATGTCAGGGCAACTGACCTTATGCTGTCTATCCTATCAGATAGCACAGGGCGAGGCAGATTCTGTCCCAAGGCAAAGTTGCCTAGATCTCAGGTATGAGAGCCTTGATAAGAACGGCTCCTGACAGATAGACAGATAGATAGATAGATAGATTAGATAGATTAGATAGAGATAGAGGCAGCGATTGAGATTGAGATATATGTGTGTGTATATATATATACACACACATACACATTATATATGTAGATATTTATTTAAATATTTATATTCTACATATTCTATTGGCTCTGTTTCTCTGGAGAATCCTATCTAATACACTACTATAATTTCCAAGTCTCTAAACCTTGCTGTTTGGAATACGCTAATTTCTCCTTAGTTACATATTCTTTATTCTACCTTGCTTTCTGTCATCCCACTTCAAGTAGGGTTTGTTCCGGCAAACTATTCCGAGCCGATCTTGGATAACAAAACAAATCAAGCAGAGATCCTGAGGACAGAGGTTCCCTATCTACTCTGATAGGTGCCCCAAAAAGTCCTTTCCATTCGAGACATAGCAGCAGTCTATTTAAATTCAGCACTGAGAATATCAGGCAGATGGCTTGAAAAGCAACAGCGGAGTTCAGCAAGTCCACAGGTGGCAGGCATCTTCCCATTCAGAACGGCGTGTCTAAGGGAGGAATCTCGCAGAGGGGACGTTGTCTCGGCAGAAACAGCCTTCGGAGCATCAGAATGTCCTCTCTGAGCAGGAGTGGGTGTGGCCAAAAGAAAGGCGAGCTCCTCCCGTGGTAAACTGTCACTACACCATCTGTCCTCTCCAGGGCTGATTTTGGAAGTGAGCGTGGAGAGGTCAGTCTCTTATGGGCTGACGTTTGTGCTTCAGGGTTGCCATGGGGAAGGGTATTGAGTGGGCAGGGAGAGAGGTGCTGTGCCCCATTCATTTGGGATAAGAAGGAAAAAAGACATTCTAATAAAGCAGAATGGGGTTCTGAGATGGGCAAGCCATGGCCCCCTCTGTGGACCAAATCGGAGGAGAAGGAAGCTGCCTTGGGGACATCAGGGGGCTCCATGTGGCCCTGAAGGAGTGGGGAGCATTCTGCATGGGAGCGCAGGGTCCTAGAAGCAAGAGTCCAACAAATAAAATCTCTTTACTTCCAACCTGTTTTCCATATTTACTCCTTGGCTATGTGCTATGGATTTTTCTTGTTTTAAACCAGGAAATACTCATTCCTTAATAATGTCACCAGCGACCAATTGGAATACTTGAACGTCACAGTGGGATCCCAAAGATGTATTAGACACCCACTGACTGGCCTGCGCGGTGGCAGATACAAAAGACGTAGGTCATCAGTTGCTACTCTCAAAAGGCGTATGTCCCACGTTTACAGAGAGCGGTGACATATATGCAAGAGTAGCAGATCTGAAAGATATCATTTCATGTTTTTATTTTGTTTTTACAGAAACTGAGATTATTTTGCATACTTTAAAATACTAAAGGGATACTCTAGTTGAGTGACTTTAAAATTACTTTTGAATATGATCATCTTTTCTTGACCAGCCAATAGAAAAATAAGTAAGACTACTATTTTACAGTTGAGAAAACAATTGTATACCCCTTATGTCAAGTTGCTCAGATAAAGTCCTTAATTCTGGGCCAGACATTCAAGGTCTCTGCCATCTCTTCCCAACCTTCCTTTCTATCTCTTTTCCCTTCTCTTTCTCATACTTTCAGCTCCAATTTTATTAAAGAATGCAATGAGCTCTCCATAATTTTCCACCTCCAAACATGTGTGTTTTTTTGTCTTCTCTTCCATTGGAATACCAATTCCTTTATCCCTCACCAAAATCAATCCTTCCGCAAACACCTGACTCACAGCTCACCTCCAAGGAAGCTTTCCACTTTCTCCAAGCAAATTAATCTCCCCACCTCACTACTTCTGAAGGGAGTGGAACCTCTGTAAAATCAGCTTTCACACTCAGCCTTACACGGCAGGTACGTGTGTTCCATTTTGCTAACCTCACTTACTGTTCTAGGAGGCTTTCTATAGATCTTTTAGCATTTTCTACATGGATGATCATGCAATCCACAAATGGAATCAGCTTTACTTCTCCCTTCCCATCCTTCTCCATGCCCCACCTTCACGGACTGGTTGGAACCTGCAGTATAATATTGAATGAAAGTGGAAAGAATGGAAAATCCTTGTCCCTGATCTTATGGGGAAAGCATTTTAGTACAAAGAGTTGATTAGCTGAACTTTAAAATATTTTCAACGGTGGTCTTCAATAGTGTGGGATGTAGAAAAAATATTTTTGTGTTTCTGCGGAGCTGGGGATTTTTAAATAAATCTTGCTGAAAACTCGGGCTCCTGAGCTAAGAGCAAGCCTCGGGAAGGTAATTTACACACTGTATGAATACTGCGAGTGCTCCAGAGAGATTTACCTAACCCTGGGGACATGTGTGTACACTGCAAGGGAAAATGAGGCTCACGACCTGGGACAGCCAGAGACATCCAGGCTTATCTGGTCTGTAAATATATTTAATTACATTCCAAGAGGGAAGAGCGTGAACCTGGAACCATTTCATCTCATCCTCAAGGACCAAAAGTTTTATTCCCCTTTTGAGAGAAGAGGGCGACGCAGCTGCCCCTTTCTTCCATATATAAGCAGAGAAACTCCATTTTTCTCCATTTCTCACCTATGGATTATCTATCGGGCCCCTCACAGACATATTTCCATTTGGCCTCTGACGCCCCAGGGCTAAGGCTTGGGGAAGGGGGCCAATGCAGGGATTATTACATAAATAACACTAATGATGGTCTGTCTCTGATTCAGAAAACTTCATGACACATTCGGGATCAAATTAATGAAGACGAATATCAAAAACCCAATTAAAAGACACTGGGCTTTGATTTCTGTCTCTGTTGCTGCAGGAGGCTGTAAAGGAGAGGTCCTAATTTTCTGAGAAATGGCCAATGTCCTCAGGTTGAAAACAGCTTCTGTACTTATTCACTTGTCATGTTTCTTATTTTTTCTTCACATTTTTCCTTTTTCTTTTTAACTGTGGTAAATATATATATATATATATATATATATATATATATATATATAGAGAGAGAGAGAGAGAGAGAGAGAGAGAGACAGAGAGAGAGAGAGACAGAGAGAGAGATAGAGATAGAGAGAGAAACAGAGACAGAGATACATATATATATACACATATATATACATATATAACATAAAATATACATATATATACACATATATATATAAAACATAAAATTTACCATTTAAACCATTTAAGTGACATCGAATACATTAAATATTCACAATTCTGTGCAACTACAACCACTATTCATCTCCAGAATCTTTTCATCTTCCCAAAATGAAACTCCATCCCCATTAAACACTCACTCCACATCCCCCCTTCCTACAGCCCCTGGTAAACTCCATTCTACTTTCTGTCTCTATGAATCTGCCTATTCAAGGAATCTTATGTAAGTGGATTCATACAGTATTTATTTATTTGTTTGCGTTTGGCTTATTTCATTGAACATAATGTTTTCAAAGTTTAGCAATATTGTAACATGTATGAGAATTTTATTTCTCTTTATAGATGAATAATATTCCTTGTATGGCTAGACCACGTTTTGTTTATCTGTTCATCTTCTGATGGACGCTTGGGTTGTTTCTACCTTTGGGGTGTTATGACTAATGCTACTACAAATATTGGTGTACAGGTATCTGTTTGAGTTCCTGCTTTCAATCCTTTCGAGTATATACCCAGGAACAGAATCGCTGGGTCATATGTAACTCTATGCTTAACTGAGGAACTGCCACACAGATTTCCACAGCAGCCACACCATTTTTCATTCCCACCAGCAGCGCCTAGGGGTTCAATTTCACCACATGCTCGCCAACATTTGTTATTTAACATTTTTCTTCACTTTCCTTTACTTTTGTCGGCTCTTCAGTAATTTCAAGCTTTTTAAAACATATTTTATCTAGAGAATTGGTCTGAATAAGTGACACTGCCATTCTCAGGAACAGGAGGCCTCTTTTTATTCCTTTTGTGACTCTCCATGGCAGTACCACACAGAGTTGGCACGATAAGCCTGAAAGAGCTGTCATTGGCTCTATAGCATCAGGGGAAAGTTTATTTTTGATAGAATGCTAACAACAAGGACAGCTTTAATTTTACATTAAAATAGAGATTATTTTGAACTCCTATGTGCATTTTTAGTACTTCTCCATATACAGATTTCAGCCCTTCTCATGTGGCTACATTCTGTCAACACAGAATGAACGTATAAACTTTAAAAAATGCACCATCCACAGAATAAATGATTTTAAGTTGAAACCACCCTTTGGAGAGCAGCCTGCTTAATGTTTTGTAAAAATGGTTTTCTCTAGTCGAAATAAAAGCTGAATTTACCAAACACTGAGGACATGTTAGCAATTACTTTTCTGTTACCTAGATGCTATTGTTTATTTTTCTATTTCCTTTTATTTTTTCGATAAAAGCATAAGGACATATCACATGGCTTGCTGAGGATGCAACTGATCTTCTTCAACTTTCAATTTATAGTTAGAACTAATAAACACAGAATAAGATTTTTAGCCTTCCTTTCATCCTTCCTATGGAAAAAAAAATGTCATTGAAAATATGAATTGACTACAGTTCTTTGAAATCAAATGAGAAAATTTCCTCCCAAACCCTTTCACTCAATCTAAATGCTCCAGTAATATTTTTCAAAGTTCAGATAAGTTGACTATTAAGAAAATTAGCTTCGAACATACAAATGGCATTCAAAAACCTGTCTAGCCATGAAAGATTTAAGTTGAATTGCACCTGCTATGAAAAATGAGGAAAAGATGAAAAACGATCACTACTTAGAATTCACAGAGCAATTCATATTTGTTATGCATCTATAATCAGACAGGACTTTGCTCAAACGGGCCTTGTGCATTTTTTCAGGGGGCACCGTTTAATAAGACTCACAAAGACGGAGTTTCATATTTTTATCAGTCTTCCTTCCCTTTCGTTCATTCAATATTTACTGAGCACCAAGGTGAGTGAGCCAGGCACTGTGCTAGGCAGTAGGGCTAAAGAAATGAATAATGTCTGGGCCAGTTCGGCGACTTCAGTGTCTCCATCCCCACAATGTTTGACACAGCTGGTTGCAGTTTTACTGGGCTTCGGTTTTACTTCCCTGCCTGAGCCCTTTGAATCGATGATTCCACACGCATCTACTCTTTGCTTCTCAACATGTCGTTATCCTTGGGCATCGGTACGTAGGTCTGCCTCACTCCATCCATTCTCTGCATCTCTTAAACCAATGGTCCCCTTTGTGGCACCAGGGACCAGTGCTCCTATGAGAATCTAATGCCTGAGGATCTGAGGTGGGGCTGAGGTGGTGATGCCAGCGCTGGGGAGCGGCTGCAAATACAGATGAAGTTTCGCTTGCTGGCCTGCACGTCTAGTTGCAATGTCCAAGGCTCCCAATAAGAGTTGGGATTAACAACGACAGGTGACATTCAGGACTCCCATTATATTTGAATTTCACATAAACAATGAGTTTTTTAGTGTAAGTATATGCCACATAATATTTGGAAGGAGACATACTTATACTAAACAATTATTTGTTATTACCTGACCTGTATTTTTATTTGCTAAATCTGGTAACCCTGGTCAGGGCAAATAAAATATATTCCTCAACGTGCAATATCTTTCTTCAACTCACATTTGGCACTCGTTGAGGACCACTCCTGGGAATTTTAATTCCCTTGCATTTCCAGCCAAGCACGCCTCGGCAGCCAGTTGAAAGCCTCTGGCACAGAGTGATAGGTGCTCGCAGCAAAGCCAGCAGAAATGGTGTGTGCCAAGGGGCTCTGAACAGGCACCGCCGTGGCAGCCTCTGCTATACTGATATCCCTGGGTCATGAGCCCCACACAAACTGAGTTAATTTAGGAGTCAAAACGTGAGTCCAAAATTCGTGGCAAGTAAGAATTGGGAAAGACCTCAGAGCTAATCTAGTCCAACTGCCTTATTTCACAGATCAGGATGTTTTGGCTCATACGTTCTTCTTCAAAGGCAAAGAGTTATCTGTTGGCGAGTCCAAGATGCTGTTTCTCTTATTGTTACATCACCATCAAACAGTGATGAGTAATTGGTGAAGAATTTTCCCATTTACAGACCCTGGTCCTAGCACTCCACACCCAAGGGAAAGGCAGCCATCTGAGTTTGGTTAGGAGCGGGGTGTTGGACGAACAGCAGAGTTATCTAGGCATTAGGTAGACTCAGAAGTGCTCTTCTCCCCATGAACTGAAAACCCAACCTCCTGCTTGGATCTGGGAGGCAGCGCAGGGTGTGAATTAGGAATCAAACCTCTTGGGACAGGCTGTCCTGTCCCAGCGCCATGTCACTACCCTTTTTCTGCTCCCCATTTTTAAGTCAACAAGGTGCCTGGCCTTCCCCATCCACACCAAGATTTCACATAGAGAAACCCGCCTGGGGGAAGATAGAGCTTCTCCAGGTAATGCACGGCTGGCTTACTTCTTCACTCTCTCTCTCCACTATTTCTCCAGAGGGGTCCCACACAAACCTTATAAGTAAGCAGAAGCCTACCTCTGATTCCCTTCCAAATTTGGGCTGAAAATCAAATGGGATCATGGTATGAAATCTCTAAATTTCTATAGATTTAGAATCTATAAAAGATCACATGTAACTGAAATATTTCCTCCTGGCTCAAACTGTCACATAGAAGATTCTCAATAAATGTTTAATGACCAAGGGACAGAGTCCCTGAATTGGAACTTATTGCTTATCTGCACAGAAAAATTCAATGTATTCTACTTCTTTTTGCTCAGGTTCTTAGAAACTCCTGACTGCATGATTTAATTGTAATGTTCATACGCTGTTTATCTGTGATCTAGGGTACAATCAGCAGTAATAGGAGTAGCTAAGGACAACGATGGCAAGTAGGGAAAGAAATATCCGATGCAAATCTTATTACCTACCTGAACAAATGTTTACAGATCTAATGATCTTTGAAAGGTATCCACGAGGCTCTTATTTAAGTATTTATAATTTAAACCCAAACAAGAAAACCATTCAAGATAATACAATTGATTCTAACTTAATAAAGACAATTTTTTCTTCCCAAACTAGAATTTTCTCCCTGTGATATGCAGCAATTGGTCCTTTTCTTATCTACCCCGTAAATGAATTCCCTGTAAGTCAAAGAAATTCAACTGGAATTTTAATGTTATATTAAAATTATTTATAATTTATAGAAATATAAAGTATAATGTGATTTTTTTCAGTTCTTAACTTCATATACCATGCCCACACTTAAAGCATTATAGATCGTGAGTGAATGCACTTATCAGAGTTACTTTTCAAGCTCTTTCCTTTTATTTTAGTAAAGCCCTTGGGGAAAGCTGTGGGAAGGCGCCGAGCAGCATAATGAGTCTATTGCTCTAAGCACTTAAACACCAAACCACAGAAATGAACTCAACCTGTAATGTTCCATATATCCTCACGACACACGTGGTAAAATCTTTATATCCATTTCATGAAAGCATAACTTCTGAAATCATGTGTTTTCGGAGAAGACAATAGTCCACATCGCTTTGAATTTCTTGATGGACATAGCACTTCTGACTCCCAAAAATCTAGATATGAGCTCTGAAAAGGATCTGGACACCAGAGAGTCCATTTGACTCATTTCACAAATGACAAAATCAATGCCCAGAGATTTAAGCGATGTCCTCCAGCCCAGGGGTAAGCAAACTTTTCCTGTAAAGGGCAAGATAGACATCTACTCAGCTCTGCCATTGTATACTAAAGGAAATACTTCAACCAATGAGAACAGCTGTGTTCTGATACAATGTTATTTACAAAAACGGGTGGAGGCCTGAACTTGGCCTGTGGGCCACAGTCTGTCTGAACTTGATCTAGATCGCACAACTCAATGATGTCAGAGCCAGGCCAGACCCAGCTTCCATGACTGACTGTGTTTATTGATTCGCCTGACTACTACCTATGAAGAGCCCGCTGAGTGCCAGACATGAGACAGGATGGTAGGGCATTTGGGTACAGTTGATTGACTCCAAGTTCAGATGGTAATATTTTGTCTACAGGGATAAAATTTAGCTGTCTCCACTAATTGTGTCTCCAGAAAACATCTCCAATTGGAGATCAAATTTCTGGTTGTGGAAATTATCTATAACACACGAACATCTGATCTCCTTTAGAGCTAACAGCATAACACATCTGCGGTCATAGGTCCCTGTTCCCAAATGCATTGGTGACCGAATCATTCTCTTATCAGAAATGAGCCATCGGAATTTCCAGGACCAGCATCCCTTCCCAACCCCTGGGTCATGAGCGTTCCTTTGGAGTTCTCAGCATTCGGCTCACCCACAACTACCCCATTCTTCCTAAGAGCGTCTCTGCCAAATGAAATCTTGGGGAGACACTGGTACCAGAGACGAATGAGAAGAGCAGATCCAAAGGGACAAGAGTGAAGCAAAGGGACAGGAGAAATGCTGCTTAATCCTTTGAATTTTTCTACAAGTATCTACCAGCTCCAACAACATTCTGGGGATACAGCAGTGAGCGGTGGGTCCTGTTCTAGAGGGGCTTCATGTTGTGGTGGGGGTGGGGGAGTGGCATTAAACAGATAGTCATAAGTCCTGTGAGAATAAATAAATGAAAGTGACTAATGAAACAGAGTGTGACAGGGGCCGAGGAGAGAGAAGCGGCCTGTATAAACCACAGTGACCAGGGAAGGCTTGTTCAAGAGGGTGTCTTTTGAGTCAAGTCCCATGTGAGGCCAAAGAGCCCGCCTCATAGAAATCACGGAAATAAAAACCACCAGTTCAAATGTCCTGGGGTAGGGACTTGTTTGGTGTGTTCAGTGCAGTCAGATTCGAGCAGGTAGAATGGCGTGAGATGAGGTCAAATCAGAAGGTGGGGTGGCTGCGACCCCTGTGACCCAGTGTCTCTGAAGCAGCGTTCATGCTCCACAGGGGTACAGGATAAAAATCTCAGCACTTTTATTTAAAAGTATTTTTTGTCTGAAGTAATAGAAAAGAAATTAAGAGCTCATATAAAGGTCGCCACTGGTGCACTCTCTCAGTCAGGATGTCTGAAACTCATGACCCAAGTGTGTTACTGGAAATTTCTTGAGGGAAAGGAATTATTCAAGGGTCTGTCAGGCACCTGTATCACTTTTGCTCTGTTGCTGCTTCTATGTGAATTGACAGAGGATAGTCCCTGGTTGCAACTAAATGAACCCTCACACAAAACACGAACGGCTTAAAAAGTTCTGCGCAAAAAAACGAAGGATTGAAAGTGACGTAAACAACGCAAGCACAAGGGAAAAGCAAGAAAAAAATAGAGTTCACGTTGTTCCTTCTCCTAATACAAGTTCTTTAGCAGTGACGAGTCTTGGATAAAAACAATAATGACGTAATTCAATACTTGCAAAAGTGCCTGATTCTCTCAGTTCACAGCACGATTCAGTAGTTAGACACATATAGACATGTAGAAAGATCCAGATTTAGAGACATAGGTACATAAGTTAAAATAAGAGATGCTCAAAATAGTACTTATCAGTAACATCCTTTAACATTTTCCCTTCTGTTTCACTGAAAAGTGATATTAGCTAATATTATAATCCTCCAATAGGTTGTGGCATGTAGCTTGAAAAATACTGGTGCGATCCACTCCGATGCGAAATCAGCCTCACAAAATCGAAATTAAGAAGACTGTCGAAACATGGATTCACATCCTGTTTATCATCTGTCTCACCACAAAAGTATATTTCCCCCTTAGAAATTGGCTAATGGCAGCATGAAGTCGCCACAATTGGCAACGTCTTTTAAAAAACCAGGAAACAACACTCAGTCTACTACTTTAGGAAATTTCACTAAACGATGCATATTTCAAAGTCTCTTTTAAGAGCTCTGAATACATTAATTCTTATCATTCATATAATTAATTCATATCACATCTGTAAACATACATATATAGACAGACACGTGTGCCTATGGACAGCCTTACCATTTTTTTTGCCGAGGTGATGTGTGAACAGGTAAGTCTGGAGACCATCATGGAAGCTCACAGAATGTGTCTACCCTGGACCTTCAGCAACCATCAGTGTATTTCTAGATCCCCACAACTGAGAACTGTGTTTGCTTATTATGTTTCTCCTCTTACTGCCTAAACTCAGTGTTCACGGTCCTTTATTACCTGAACTGGTAGCTTGGAAACCGTACCTCCTTTGTGAGGTCATTCTCTCCAAAGCAAGTGATTGGTGGACATACGACATCATAAGGGCAGGCCACAGAGTAGTTATTCCTAGGCCAAAGCCTTGTATGAACTGGTTTCTTTTGATTCAACTTTCTCTATAATCTGAGAAGCTTTTTAGAAAAATCAAAGGGTCAGGCCTGGTTAGTACTTGGATGGGAGACCACCTAGGAAGACCAGGTGCTATAAGCATTAAAAAAATATATATGTAAAAGAATCTGGTGTGTCCCAATCGCCACTCACTTTACGGTTACATAATCTGCCCCGGTTAAGAGAATTATCGCTGGAGAGAGAGATAAACAATCCTGGACTAGTCATGTTAGATATATGGACCTCGGTCAATGTCTTAGCTTCTCTATGCCTCAGTTTCCATATTCATAAAATTCTGAAGGTATTTACCTAATCCTATCACAACGATTAATTAGAAAATCTATGGAATGGCCATTAGCACAATCCTTGGCACAGAAGGAGGGCCCCATGAGCTATTTCTATCACTACTGCTATTGTCAGAATTGTCTTTCTTGTGGAGATTTAGTTCCCAGTAGCACATATTCATAGGATGTACACCGCTCACGCAGATGTGCTTTAAAAAATATCAAGTCACACATTTTCAAATTCACAAATAAGAAAACATGGCCATGCTAATGATGTTTGCAAGAAAACTAAACCAATCTTTGAGTCAAATTGGCACTGCTGTGTCCATCACTTTGTTTCGATGGCCACTACTAGGTCAACTTTCAAAACCATTACAAACACTCACCTGTATTTTTCAAAGATGAAGATGCAACGGAAGGGCAGGGTTTAGAATCTTGCATTGTATTGTCCACTCTCTGGGTAAAATTAGATCATTAAGTCGCTTATTTTTTTCTCTTGGTCTGTTTTCCATCCACCTGTAAGATAAATCATACCTGCTTTTGACTATCTTCTTTGTACAAAATGGGTTATATATTTTTAAAATACAGCGTAATCCAATCGTTTTTACTCATTGCAAGAATACTTCTTCTGGGAACATCACGAATGGATGTTCTGCTGACTTTCCTCCTTCCATCATCCTCAACTTAAATAACAATTAATAAATTATTATTAATTATTAATAAATAATTAATAAACAATTATAAAACGACTGGTATCAGTCAATTATAAGGCTTGTTCACATTTTTCTGCACAAGAACAAACATTTACTAGAGAAAAACCGATTTTATTATAAAAGGAAACACATTTTACTACAAACGGAAGTCAAGAATGCTGACAAAATCAAAGAGCGATCAGGTCAATACAAAGTGTTCATTGAACTCCTCTCAATTTTGGAATGCATCTCTGTTTTTAGGGGATTAGTAGATAAGCAGAAGTCTTCATGGATAAAGGAGACATCAGTTCTCTAGAATATTCCCAAAGCAACAAAAGGATGATGGGATAGTGTTGCCTATAAAGACGAGAGGCCTGAGTACTTTCGTGTTTGCTAAATAACCCCTCAGTCACTCAGGATGAAAAGTACATGCTTTTCTCAAAGCTCCTAGTGTCCAATTGTACATACAAATGAAAACCAATGGCCATTTCTCTTTTTCTTCTTCTTTCCCTACTCAAAGTCTCAGCTTACTCTCCTGGGCTCTCGCATCTGTTAGGTGGCTTCCTTTGTCTTCTGTCCTCGCCCTTCAGGACAGCACCTGTTTAGTGCTGTCAATGCAATGCCATCCACACCCCAGCTTCCCTCTGCTTCCTCCCTCATTCCTTCACTCTTGTGAACTTTCCCAGCAGTCTTTGTTTATTTATGACATATATTCCCAGTAGAAGTTATTTTCACAGATCTGTGCAATGTAACTTGCCAAGGTCGCAAAATGTGTGCAAATCCAGCTTTCTCTTTCTCTGCCGCTGCCTTATTGTCTCCTGTTGGCATCTGCCGCAAAGCCGCAGCCTAAAGTTGTGACAGTCCATGATATCCAAGGCGACGAGTGGCAAGGTCCTAACACAGAACTACGTCAATGCAAGACAAAGCAGCACACAAAGCGGAGGAAGGGATGAATAAAGCACATGCTTTAACATCAGTCTTTGTTAACACTGAGTCAAAGTCGTTTCCGGCTGTCATCAGAGTTCTTTCACACATTATATAAAGAAGGAGCATTGTAAATTAAGAAACTGTATGGCCATGTCATCATTCATGATAAAAATGTATTAGAGGGACACCGAGGAGAAAAAATAATGGAGAAAAGAATTTCTACGCGGTCTTTGTCAAACACTTAAGACATCAGTGCTTTCTAAGTCAGGCGCACTAAATTGGAGGCAGAAATTATCATTTTAGTTTGCATGAGCTAGAGTTGAAATAATGTTTGCTTTAGCCGTATATATGGCTTTAATCATAGTTTATGACTGAACTATGAAATAACCTATCATCGTTCTGGTAATAAGTCAAAAGCTTTAAGTGACTCCCCACTCTCCACACCCAGGGTCCCCTACAGGGCGCTGTACCTCCGTAATCACCACCGGCTCCACCAGGAG
The DNA here is from genome assembly GCA_004027375.1 of Macroglossus sobrinus. NCBI lineage: Eukaryota > Metazoa > Chordata > Mammalia > Chiroptera > Pteropodidae > Macroglossus > Macroglossus sobrinus. The sequence goes on along the minus strand of PVKZ01002650.1, from coordinate 56,981 downwards.
CCTCGCAACCTACATAAAAGCAGCGTGCTTGCCATACAAACACATCTTCAAGTCAATTTCCTTAGCCATGCACCTTCGATCATGTTGCTACCTTGAAACACCTGGAGTTAACCCTGGCCCTTCCACTAAGATGCAGAAGTCAAAATGACGTTAAACATCAAAAGATTTTATTAGCGGAAATGCCTGTGCAAAGGGAAATATGGATGGAATCAGGCAAGGTTACAAGAGCCGACAGACCAAATTTCACTTGGGTGAAAGCATCCTAGATGTCCTTAATGTCTAAGAAAGGTTTGGCAAAGCTGTCTGGGAGTTCTCGAGTCAAGGTCAACCAACAAAGGAGTCTGAATCTTCTGGAACAACACACCTTGATATCCCCTCTCCACACGGTCACTGTTGGGGAAGCAGCCAATGGGAGGCAAGATCCAAATCGATTCCAGAGGGCAGAAGCTGAGGACCTGGGACAAATGCTCCACAGTATAGGAGGTCTGCAAGGTGCATTCTGGGAGCTGACATGTCACTGCCATGTAGAAATTCAGAACTGAATACCTGTTCAATAAATCTTGAGCCTGGCATCCAAATTTCCCTATCTCTACCTAACCTATGTGTAAACTTTAATTTCCAACTCTTCCTTTTTCGATACCATGGCACGAATCCAAGTACCTCCATGGTCTTCAAGTGAGCCCCACAGGTGACCAAAATGCTTTCCCTCATGCTATTTGTTCCCTCTTATATTTCAAACCTTCCCATCTCAAACCTTCCCACCTCAAACCTTCCTTTCAAGATCTACCTACTTTGTGGAAGGTCCATCTAAAATGCCAAACCAATGAGAAGACTCTCCTCAAAACTCGTCCTGTACAACCATGCCACCCTGAGCAAGCCAATCCCATCTGATCACAGAAGCTAAGCAGGGTCGGGCCTGGTTAGTTCTTGGATGGGAGACCACCTAGGAAGACCAGGTGCCGTAGGCGATAAAAAATAAAAAATAAGGGATTGCAAACTGACAAGGTCCTTGCAATCTCTGAGGTCAACCAAGGGTTGCCTCACCTTAAAACACACACACACACACACACACACACACACACACACACAGCAAACTCTTGTTCCCACTCCATCTGCTCAGCCCTTATCCTACTGGAAAGTTTCTCCTGCACCTGAGAACCTGTGTGGGACGTCACCTGCTTGGACATGAGCACTTAGACTATGAAGCATATTCTGCTGGCTTCATGTTATCAGTTTTATAGCAAACCCCAAAAGGACTGTATACACTTCAAGTTTTTATTCCTGTAATATTGTGCAAACATTAAATTGAATAAGTACATTCATTAAAGAAAGACAGATTCTGGCCTGGTGACTATTTATCGACCCAGGACTAAAAATAAAACTAAGAAATCTTCTTTATTTCTCATTTTCATGTCTGTGCTATTTTTTAAATAAAACGCACAGAAACGATGAGACCAACAGTAATATCAATTTGAACATTTGAGGCAAAAACTCCCACAGACCTCAGCCTCAGAAAGGACACCATCGCACTGCTTCAGTCATGGAAAAATTCTCACAGTATAATTAGCTGACATAGGCAATTGACCCAATAAATGACTTTTGTGAGAGATTTAAATATAAGATCCGTTCAATCCAACAAAGAGGTTATTAGACTGAGGTGGCTCTAATGCCGTAGAGGCCTGTAAGGAAACCAAAAATCTAAGCCTGTAAATGCTTCAAGGTTACAAAACCGAAATGCTAAGGACAACCCATCACTAACAGCCAACTTAGGCTTAAAGCTACAGCCAATCGATAAGTTCTTGCCTGGTTTCAACCTTTTTTCTATAAATCTCTTTCCGAGCTTCTGATCACTTCTGGTTCGATGCTGCTGCCCCTTGGGCTCTCTGCTTTCTTGTTGCCTCTGGAGGCGGTGGGGTCAGTCCCTTTCGGATCCCAGATCGTAGCTCCTCAGCCTTTGCGTTGCGATCTTTCAGACTTCCTTTGAATGTTTCTTTTTCCAGACTGGGTGTGGAAAGTGCTGGAATTGGATTGGTTTTCACTTAGAAGAAACTGGACTGGGGCTAGCGTGAATAACATGTTTTTTTTAAGGTTGAACAAGTAGATTAACCTTACTGAAGAGAATCTCGAATCACAGTGGCCTCAGTGGAGAACTGTTAACCATTTTATATAACCTTATCCATTTGTAAGGTGGCCTAAAGAAAAAGGACTGTCAGCCATGCACGACTATAAAGGAGAGTGACTAGGACGAGACCCAGTTTCTGGTGACGAGGATGAGGCCTGCTGGGACACCCCACTCACTCTGGAGCCCGCAGGTGGCATCCTGTGCAAACTTGCAGATGCTGGCATCAGCTCCCCCAAGTCTCTCTATCCGTGGAACTGGATGAAGAGACGAAAGTAAGTTTCACATTGTCCCTTCCTTTCCAAATTCAGATTGGCAGGGGGAAAAAAATCACTGGTTATTGATCCTTTCTCTTCCAGGGACAGCTACTGCCTTCTGGTTTGTGTCATTTTGTATCCTGAGAACTTGGCTTGGAAACCATCAGGTTGGGGGCTCCAAAAATATGGCTGGATAGAAATTTGGGTTGCGCCTCATTGGTGGTTAGACGTGGCTGGGCAGAAATGTGGGTTACACTTCATTTGCAGCTAGGTCCTACCAACTGTTGCAATTCCCCAGCAATTTCAGCTCTCAGGGAAACTGACTTGTCTAAGTCTCTTTTTGGGGCATCATCTTTGGAAATGGTACTGGATCTTGGGAGGGTAACATCTTTGAGGACCCCTCTTGCATCCATGGAATTGTTCAGTACTGCTGAGAATACCTCTTGTTTGTCCAGGCTGAAACCTGATAAGACATTCTAAAGAATTTGTTGCTGCCCCATTCCAATTGATTTTTGCTCAAACTCTTAACATTTTTAATATGTCTCTTTTTATCCTTTAACGATCCTCATATAGCTCTTCCGCTATTCTATCTCCTTTTTCTCAGATATCACTTATCTCAGATCTCAGTGTCAACCTTCTGTTGTAGCTTTTGGCTCTTGTTCACCTTTGAACCATGTATCCACAATATAAAAAATAAAATTATTAAATGCCTTGAAGTTGTTTAAGCATCCCATAGCAGAGATTTACTGCTTTTTTATTAAAAAAAAATTTTTAAATACTTTGTAAAAGAAATTCAATCGAATTCAGAGTTTTCAATGAAGATTTACAGATTGATTCTACTCTTATGTAAATAAAGAATCTTATAACATTTTCAACCAGTTTGAGACGAAGATTAATCAAAAATAATCTTCATCTCCAAACGTAATCAGGAATTTGAAAGCCCTTCAAACTTTTTCTATGTCACCAGCTGTGATGAAGATACCTTATCTATTCCCGACTCACTTTAGGAAAAATCCAACTGATATATAAAACTTTTATCTCTTGCATGAGCTCATTACCAACAGGTTTTAAGAACCTCATAAGATACTTCCAAAGCAGCAACATTTTCTCCAAGACAATTCGTCTCTTTTAAATATCATTAAAGTGTGACTGGCGCGGAGCCCTTGGGGAGCAGACACCCCAGAGGGAGAAGAACACATTACTAATAGCTAGTCAGGAGCCAACTGGCTCTAAGTTGCCAATTCTCCATCCTGGAAAAAGCAAGTATAACTAAGCAAAGGCAACTTCGATGATCGTCAGGAGACACTCTCTGGCATCAGTATGCTGCTTGGCAAGCGAGGGATGAGTCAGGATTGCAAATGCCACCTGAATCACGGAGTGGCTTCAACCACACAGTCCACGTACACCCTGGAACAAGCTGATCTCCAGGTCAAAATTACTTTGAAAATCCTCAACCAAGAAGTTCTGCTCCTTATACCTCGATCTAAAAAAAAGGTGATTCACCTGAGAAATAGTAATGAAACTGAATAAGTCTGCTTAGATTAAAACAGACAGCTGAACACCACAGTAACTCCTTCTTCAAGAGAAAACAATATATTGAGAAACTATTCTTTCCAACATATATGTCTACCGTTACAGATTTCAAGCGCTCTCGCAAATGTATTCTTCATTTTACACTGCCTTGAGAAATTTCCTTGTTGCGTGTAACTGCTAATTTTCTTCATTTCAGTCAACGATAATTCTTAGAAGTTTGTAACACTCAAGGCAAAAATGAAGCAAAGAAAATAGAAGTGATAGTCCAAATCCTTAAGTAGAAAGAAAGGGACGAGCACACCCAAAGAAGGACACAAGCAGAGTGAAAAAAAATATTAGGAAGCAGAAACGAGTATTTCATTTCAAGTGGCGGCAGTGGCTAAAGTCTATGGGAAACCATTTAATGTAACAAGGGATGGAGGCAAAGTGGCAGAAGAGATAACCCCCAAAGCAAAACTCTCAAAATACGCAGAGCAAACAATCTGGGTTTTCAGGACTTCACTCTTATTCCTGAAAGAGTGAGAAATTAAATAACAAAGCAATTTTAACTATTTAGCTTCTAAAAAATGAAAAGGCAGGAACTCAGTCTTCAAAAGTGGCCTTTCTTCCTTCGTGCAAAATAGAGGCATTTGATGGTCCTAATACGGTTTTTATTTTTTAAAGAAATTATCCTAGAAAATGTCCATCTCATCTCAAAATTCTGTCTCAAAATGATCAATGCCAAGTCTGAAAGGACAGAAGTAAAAATTTTTCGCAAACTTTTATCACGAGAAAACTTAAAACTCCTTTTTAACACTGCATGACAAAGCCTCCAACCGTTGCCTAATACTGAGCTTTGCCGCTTGGTGCTTCTAGCTCATATCAACTCCATATTGCAAGGAATAAAAATTGATATCCTGAATAACTTAGTCATTGTCTGCAACTGTAGTTCTTCCCATAAGCGGTAAATGAATAACTTTTTAATTAACTAAGTGTCAAATAGTTCAGTTTACGAATAGGAACGGCTTTCATAAACCTGTATTATATTCACAAATGTTGAAAAACATGGTGAGAAAACAACTAATATTTTCACACCTTCAACTGTTTATTAGAACCAGGGATACGCGAATCTATATTCTTTTGACAGCTACATTTTTAAAGATGTCTGCAATGATACTTGCTTTTTTAATCATCTGTATCATAAATGTGCATCTTCTTATAAAGCTACCTTAGGGGAATAGGAAGAAGCTTCATTTCCACTAGGGCAGCATAACCTGATTCAAAGTACATTTCACAAGATACTTTATAGTTAGAATTAACTTCTTTTCTTCTGTAAGAGTTTTACTAGTAAGCGTTCTTTTAAAGTCTAAGTAAATTTGAAGAGGCTGAAATCACACACAGAGTGTTCTCACCATAGACTCAGAACGTGGAGTGTGGCCCATTTCGGTGACAGAGGCTGATGCTTCCTGCTCACACGTATGTAATTCCCACATACGAGGCAGGATTGGGTGGTCCAGATGCCACGAGATGGGCAAAACAGGAATATCCTAAGGCCTGAACTCTTATTTTTAGCTAATATCCAATGAGGAAGAAAGTATTTCTAAACCAAAACACTCTTCTTAGTCAGACCAGATGAAGGGATTTCGTTGATAACAGAATCTCACTGTGGATCTGTTAGTTTCTTCTTTGTATATATTTACAAATATATTTAAGTAACTGTAGGTAAAATGCATATAATTCGCATTCCAAGGTGGGGGTTTAGCCATTCTCAGAAATTTCTATTGTCATCGTACCCAGCTGAAGGCAAATACTTCCCCAAATCCTTTGATAACAAAATCCATAAAGAGAGTTCAAAAATTAATTCACTTCTTAGTTCTCTGTAGTCAGAATACATAAAGAACTCCTGTAACTCAACTATCAAAAGGTGAATGAGGTCATTTAAAAGTGAGTAAAAAAATAAAAAAGTAAAAATAAAATAAAAATAAAGTGCAAAAAAAACGTAAATAGACATTTCGGCAAAAAAAAGACACATGAATAATAAGCATATGAAAGGACATACATCATCAGTCATTTGGAGCAACTAGAATCCTTATGTACTGCTGGCAGGGGTACAAAGGGTATAAAGGATTCCCTTTATAACATGATTTGTCAGTTTCTTTAAAAATTAAAATTCTCATACAAACTGGCAATTCTACTCCCAGGAATCTACCCAAGAGAAATGAAAACGTATGTCCACACACAGACTTGTACGTGAATGCGCATAGTATCATTATTCCTAATAGTCAAAAAATGAGAATTACCGAAATGCCCATCAACTGTTGACTCTATAAACATAACGCGATCTGGCCAAAAACCAGAATATTGCTCAGCAAGAAAAAGCAACAACCACTGATATCTACTACAACATGGATGAACCTCGAAAACTTATGCTAAAAAAAGAAGCCAGATACAAAAGACTACATATGTTGTAGAATTCCATGTATATGAAATTTCAGAAGGACGAATAGATAAGATATATAGAAAGATCAATGTTCGCCTGGGTCCAGTGGGGGTCGGGGTTGGGGCATGGAGCTGGCAGTTGACTATAAATGGGCTCAAGGGAAATTTGAGAGTGATGGGGAAATTTTCAAACATGACTGTCACAGTGGTTACCTAACTCTATTAATTTACTAAAAATGAAAAGAAGAAAACCACAGGGTCAATTTAATGCAAAATATTCATTTTACAGATAAGAAGAGTGCCTTCCTCTGCCCATAAAAATGCATGATTATCCTTCTAGCTCCTTCTGTCTGTCTCACGCGTTTGAACTCTGATATTGCTTTCCAATTTTTCATGTTGCAGATTCGGTTTCCCACGGGATGAAGAGCACCTTAGAATATAGGGCAAGAATCTGTGCTAGATTCTTGATGAGTTAATATGAACTGAACGTACTTGATTTGGATTCATAGGAATAAGCTCGGTGAGACGCAGCCATCCTCCTGAATCAGATATAACGTAGTGGCCTTTCTCTTCCTTAATTACTCAGCTTCTACTGTTGCAAATTCCCCACACATACACGACAATACTCACATCCAGGGACAAACAAAACATAGCCTCTAGGATAAAAACAACAAACAAAACACAAACTGTACTCTCATTGTAAACTAATATTCATGTTCGTTTTTCGTCATGAGCAGAATCCATAGTCCTATATGTGAAATGAGGAGACGCCCTAGATGAGTGCTAAGATTCCATCCACTTCTTACATATATCACGACCCCCCTGTTATTCCCAGCTATTAGTTATCGTTTCGACCCACTATCGCCTATTTCTGTAGTAGTTGAGCATGAATCTATTTTTGTCACACTATTCTTTTATCACATCCTTAGGAAAGTAAGATTTTTTTCAGATCTCAGGATAAAAAAAAAAAACTCAGCTTTTAGAGATGCTGAATTCAGGAACATTTCAAAATAATTGTCTCAAAATCCAACATCAACATACATATTCAAGACTCCTAACTTAAAGAACTGACCAGTAGGGTTTTTCCAATGAAAAAAAAAAAAAAGCACTGAAATGCAACTCTTTTTTTTCAGTTTAAAAATGAATTGAAATATAAACAAAAATAGTCACATGATTTATAGTCAGAAATATAATTCATAGTCAGAAACACAAATTCAGTCCAGCATGGCCGTTGGCAGTCAGGATGCTTATACTCTTCCCAGAAAGGCTGTGGGTAAAGTAATTTATTATTTGAATCATTAAATTTAGGTATTGTTTGGCCCCTATCTTCTAATTTTATACTTCCCGGTATTAGGGAGTGAATGGGACAATGGGAAAACGGAAAAGTAATTCTCTCTGGGGAATAGAAAAGGGGAATTTGCTGAAAAATGGATGTGGATTTTGACTTTTCACTTTACCTTTTTTGAACTGTCAGATATTTTTGTCCTGAACAGATACTACACTTATATTTCAAAACCTAATAAAAATTAGTCAAGAACAAAATAGAGCTTTTTTCTTTTCCTTGTATACATTTCCTTTGAAAGAAAGGGGACATAGTAATAATGAACTTTAAAAAGAAAAAGCCTGGCTTTGCCATCAAAAATATTTGAAGTCAAAGTTCATAGCACCCAGGTTCATATATTGTCTTAAGCTTTCATGAAAACATAACAATTAGATTTACCTGGCTGTCTCCTCCCTAAACAGTGAACAACTCTATAGTTGGGCTTGGACTCATTTATTCTCTCGTGTGCCTAGCACACTGCCTGATATATATTAGTTGCTCAACAAATGTTCCTCAATCTGAACCAAAGCACTGAAGTGCTGCCTTTTCTAACACCCATCTTTGTCATCTTTGGTGACTCAGCTTCCTATATTCTAAGCAGGAGTAATAACTACCTCACAGGGTTGTTGATTAAAGGACACAATGTATACAAAGCACTGAGCACAGTGCCTGGTGTGTCCTGATCTCCATTCACCCTCGCCCCTGCTTCCAAAATAAGTCTCTTCCCAATGGGAAATAGTAATAATTTGCATAAGGTAAAAAAATCAGCAGTATTTTATCTAACTTTTAAATGCCACTTTGAAGGCAGTAGAGATGGGCCAGGAAAAACATGAGCGTTGGTGTTTCAGGGGTCCTAAGACCACTCATACATTCCGTGATTTGCTAGACAGACTCACAGGAATCAGAAGCAGGTGGGCTCACGGTTATAGTGTATTACAGTAATTACGAAGCGAGGAAAAACCCATCAAGAAGAATCTAAAGGAATCCATGCCCAGATTTCCTCAGTCCTAGCACCAGGAAGGAGTGTGTTTCTTCTTCTAGAAATTAGATGCAGCAATTAATGCGTGCCATTCAGCCCGGTGAGGCCTGCTTCAGATGCAAAGGCCCGGGTTTTTATTGGGAGTTTGTCACTTAGGCATAATGACCTTCCACAACTGCCAAAATGCCAGATTCCCAGAAGGAAGCAGGCGTTTAGTGCCCCAGAGGAGCAAGACAAGTTGTCACTTAAAGAATGGTTTACAGGCAAAGTTTCCAGGTGGCAGCCAAGGGCCAACCTTATAAGAAGGCCTTTTAAAGATAGCAGCCTCAGGCCCGCTATGTGAACTGTTTCCTGAGCACATGGCAAGTGATAAACTGGGGAAAAAGGGTAGGAGTTATAGGAAAGAAGAGTAAGAATGGGGAGAGCAGAGGAAGGACGAAATGCTTGAGAGGAAAAGAGAGAAAATGAAGTAAAGGAAGAACAAAGAAAGAAGGCAGAAAAAAGAAAGAGGAAAGGCAGAAGAAAATAAAGTAATCACTTCGCTGAGCCGGCCTAGCCTTTTATCCCAGCCACCTGACTCTCTAGCACCCATGCGCAATTCCATTCCTCTCAACATCCCTCCTCACACGCCACTTCCTAGGACGCCATGTTGGACATGCCTATTTTTCATCCCCTTGTTTACATCCGTATCTGTTCCCTTGGCCCTGCTGCCTTGAGGTAATCTGGCTGCTTTGATAAGGATAGTGGAGAAGGATGAGGGAGGGAAAGTCCAACAGTGATGAAATTCAATAGAAAAAAGCATTTGAGCTCCAAGAAACAAGAAGGCAAATACAGGCTCCCAGAGTTCTCAGCTTTGAAAGAAACACGAACTCTTTCCAGCTTTAGAAGATAAGAAATACTGGGAAAACGTTAGCAGAATGGGCTCTTCTGAGGCTACTTTTTAATGACAGTGGCCTCCTTGACCTCCTACAGGTAGGTCATTGATTACTTCTCTCATTTAAATAGCTAAAGCAAGTTTTTTAAGTTGAGAAGTGCTTGGGTTTTACTCTTCCAATCCTTCCTTTTTTGACTGAGTTTATAAAAAGGAAAAAAAGAAGATAAAGAAGCTCTTCCTTGCCTTAGTGCTTTTGTAATTGAAAAATATGACAGATCCTTTTCTCCTTTTCTCACATTTCGTATTTTAAAAACTGCTGTCAGACTAAGGCTTTGCCAAGTTTCAACCCCAAGTGAAATCTTACCGAGAAAACTGAAAGATGGATAAAAAGCAGATGGATTATAGGTATAATCACACAGCCTACACATGTGTTATGTTTTTTTAAACAAGTTCATCTCTCTTGTGTTAAACGTGTAATATTAGTTATAATTATATTCGTGTACTGAAATATATTTCCTTTTATCATTCGCTTTTATAAAAATACATATACATTGAACAAATTCATCTCTCTTGTGTTAACTGTATGTTATAATTAAATTCATGTACAGAAATATATGTCCTCTTATCCTTCCATTTTTGCAAAAGTCCACTTTTGTAAAGAGGCATACATATTGACCTGGATAAAAACAGACACCCTAGGTAAGAGAAGAAATGAGGAGGAATAAGAAGCTTTCCATGTTCAGTTAACTAGAAGTTTGTCACATAGAAGGAAGACATTTTCACAACTCTAGATAATGGAGGTTGAACAAATACAAGACCATTTTCATTAGGCACATTAAACTCACTTAAGGAAAACTTGATGTCAGTTAGACCCTTCTAACAATAGAATGAACGGCCTTATTTGGTAACTGTAAAGTGACAGCACTGTCACTGATGGAGCTCACGACCCGAGCTCTGGTATTCCTGAGACTCTGAGAAATTGGTAAAGAGCCAATGGAAGGACCAGACAGAAGAGCAAACATGGCGGCCACAAACATTCTTTATTTCAGCTTAGTCCCCTATATAAGGCCTTCCTTGCCCGGCCATGAAATGCATTCTGCATTTCCAACATGGCAAATTACTATTGTTTGAGCATTCGAAGAGAAGTCAAGAGATGGCCAAAATCCAAAACACTGACAACACTGAATGTTGGCAAAGATTTGGAGCAACGCGAACTCTCGTTCACTGCTGGAGGGAACGCAAAATGGTACAGCCACTTTGGGAGACAGTTTGACAGTTCCTTACAAAACTAAACATATTCTTACTATATGATCCAGCAATCATGCTCCTTGAATTGACAACCGCAAATGAATTGAAAACTTACGTCCGCCCCAAAACCTGCACACGGGTGTTTATAGAAGTTTACTTATAGTTGCCAAAACTTGAAAGCGACCAAGACGTCCCTCTGTAGGACAAATAAACAGTAGTATATCCAACAATGGAATGTTATTCAGCGTTAAAATGAAACAAATAAAAAGGAGCTATCAAGCCATGCAAAGCCATGGAGGAAACTTAAATGCATATTACTAAGTGAAATAAGCCGATCTAAAAAAGGTGACATACTACGTGAGTCCAATGATATGACATTCTGGAGAATGCAAAACTATGGAGACAGTAAGGAGTATGGTCGCCAGGGGTTGGAGGAAAGAAGGGATGAACAGACAGAGCACAGAGGACTTTTAGGGCAGTGAATCTATTCTGTAAATACTACAATGGTGGACGCATGTCATTATATAGTTTTCAAAACTTATGGAATATGCAACACCAAGAGTGAACCCTAATGTAAACTATGAACTTTAGGTGACAATGATATAGGTTCATCTTTGTGACAAATATATCACTCTAGTGCCAGATGTTGATAGTGGGGGTGCCTGTGTGTGTGTAGGGGGCGGGTTAGGTATATGGGAATTCCCTGTACTTTCCCATCAATTTTACTATGAACCAAATACAGTTCTAAAAACTAAAGTTTATTAATTAAAAAAAAAAAAAAGAAGCTGGGTGTTTCTCTTCAATAAGGCCGTAGAAGGGGTATATGGATTTGGTAGAAAGTGAATCAGATGAACTCTTAAAGTCCCTTTCAACCCTTGATTTCTATGCTGTGTTTGGTGTCAGGATACCATTGACTCTTAGGACAGAGGGGGATTTTAAAGGTCACCCAGGAGAGGCATCCTTTTCTCTGCAGCGTGAAAGGTCATCTAGTCTGTGCGGAAGATCTTCAGAGAATGAAAATTTGGTGCCTCTTTGATTAACTCTTTCAATGCCTCCTGAATCACTTTGTCTGAGAGTCTTCCTTGCGTTGAAACAGCCTGTCTCCCCATAGTTCCCACCTGTAGCTATTTCCATGGGAATGAGAAAGACGGCAGTGGGTGTCTGGGGCAAATCGATATCTATTCAACAGAAATCCCACCAATAAATATGAGGCCCATGCCATAGAGGTGGGCATTGGAAGAAAATGAGGCAGAAATCAGGGACAACCAGACAGAACTGGAATGGACAGCAATTCAGATACACAATGAACTTGAAGTCCTAGAGGACAAAGGCAGGGGGCTCGGTATAGGTGCTCGTGAGGTCATCGCTGCACCGGGCCACAGGCAAATTTGGGCAAAGAGTACATTCAGTTATTGTTGCCAGTGTCATCTTCCTCTTGATGAATATTAAATTTATTTCAAGTAAATACTTCTAAATCATACCTTTCCCCAAAAGGTTCTTCTAAACTGTTTGCAAGCAGAAAGATCGCTCTTCTAACGAGTTCACAGCCTTATTTAGAAAGTATTAAAGAACTTTGCTAAATCGAGAGAGTAGTTTTATTCCTTATTTTACTCAGAATTCCTTTGAAATCTAAATACTATTGAATACTCTTTCCTTGACACTGTCCTCTTTCTATCTTGACCTTTCTTCTCTCTGTCCCATTTTCTCTCAGCATCCTTCATTGGATTCTCTCCCCTCCCTTCTAATAGTAATGGTTTTCCCAAAGCCCAATCTCCAGCCTTGTTACATTGCATAAAACACATCTCTTGGGCATTCTGACCACTCCATTGGCTGTATGTACACTCATATGTTGATGAATCCCAAATGTCTATCTCTCCAAGAGTCTCTTTCCTGCACTCCTGAATCATCTCTACTGAACAGGCCACAGGTACCAAAAGCAGGTGTGCTCATAGTCGATCCAACTGTCATTCACTCCCCTGTTCATGCATTTCCAACTTGGCGCTATATCTACCCAGTCTTCAAAGCTGGGAAACCAGAAGTCATCCTGCATTCTTACCTGTCCATTAGTTCCCATTATCCAGGCATGAAGTCCCATAAGCTCTATCCCCAGGCAACTCTAAAATGTCTCTTCCTTCCATCCTCATCACCAACAACATGGTTCACCATCTCTCATTTGGACTATTGTAATATTCTGCTTGCATTTTTACATCTTTCATTATAAGATGTTCTAGTTTAGGTGCTTTTATAATGAACACCACATTTCTTGACTTGGTCTTACCCTGTCCCAGTCTAGGTCCCCACAAGCCACTGACCAAGACTATCACTGGTAGTTGATCACCTGGGCATTGCCGTGAGATCTCCAGATAGTATGCTTTATGTCATAATTTCTTGGTTTATCAAAATCAAATTTCTATTCATCTGCTTCTACTATAGGTAAAAATTTAATTTACTTCCCAAATTGCCAGGAGCCCTTCTTCCCAAAACTCTGTATATACCCAAATATAAGGCAAATATTTCCTCAAAAATATCTGATCAGAAATCAAGTCCTTATTAAGACTTTCAGATTACAGGCAGTCTCCTAATTACTCAATTTTGAAAAACAAAAAAGTCACATTAACCTGAAATGACCTCAATCAAACTCAACGTGGATGCTTACAGGAGTCACTTGGCATGATGGGGGAAGGTAAATAAGTTTAATGCTGATTGAGCCATCATTTCTAGAGAAATTAATTCAAATTGCAGCTCTGGGTGCCATTATGGACAAGCCGTTCTAAGAAATCCGTTCATTACAATACATTACGTGCATATGTTGTGGAGCTCACTACATATTAATAAATGCATGTGAATCATGATAAAATTTCTAATGGTAGCATAATGCTTAAATTCAAAAAATGCTGTAATCAACCAACTTGGATTCAACCGAATTATGTCACTGTTTTCAATTAGCTCTAGATGAAGGAGAGATGAACGTTCATGTGCAAGAATGGAGTTTGGGAAAAACTGTATCATGACATCTGTGAAAAAGTGCAAGTCTGTATGACTATATATTTTATATAACACAAAATTTAAAATATGTATGTACAATTAAAGTTCAAGTTAAAAATTATAGGTAGACATTTGGCCATTTCAATTCTTTTCCTAAGTATTGTACACTCACGTTGAAAAACAAGAGAAGTTGTTTTTAACTTTCTCATGTAGGAAAATGATGGCTTCGCTTATATTGCCAGGGTCCACTTATATTTACGTATATATTCTAGTGACATCTCCAGATCTGTGGGTCAGTGCTGCACAAGCAAGTGCAATCTGTCTCTCTATTTCACATTCTCTCCATTGTAAGCAACGTCTCTTGGTTCTCCATTTTGTAAAAAGAAGCAATAATGATCAGTCCCTTCCCTCTGCTGCTCCTTTCCTGTCCCCATCGACCTGATTCTGTGACAATACTTGTCTGTGATTTGTCCAGCAAGGGTCACAAACTTTTGACAAACTTTTTCACAAACTGAGTGAAATATGACATAGATGTGTTTTGGTTGATTTACATAGAAATTGATAAATTAGTTTCTCGGTATTTTAAACTGAGAGATTTCACCTGAAACCAAAGCACTATTTCTTAATATTTCTTTGATGTTTTACTCTTTCTCCTTCTCAATTTCATGACCTTCATCTGAGAATGCTCAGTCATACAGCTGCCTGGAGAGAGACCAGAATTCATTAGAGAGGAAATTCGAAGAGAAAGTCCAAGGAATATTCACCTTCTGAGCTACAAAAATAGGCTTATCAAGCTGGACACTAATCCAACAAAACTAGCTCTCGATTACTTTATGTCCCTCTTAAGTGTTCCAAGGGACAAGTTTTGAGGTCTTAGCCTCATAGATTTCTACAGTACCCTGATGATAGGCAATCCTTCCATCTCTGCCCACTGGAGTCATGCTATGAAGTCAGAGGATATAAGTAGGGTCACCAAACAGCCTGGTTTGACTCATATAGTCCCAGTTTATACATGTCACCCATGCATCTCACCTAGCTAGTGCCTTCTTTCGCTCTCAAATGTGTTCTAAATCAGATCACCCAATGTATGGGTCATCTTAGTCATAACGGAAGTTAAGAGACAAACTTCTGTGATGGCTAATTTTATGTGGCAACTTGATTGGGCCACAGAGGGCCCAGATATTTGGTCAAACATTACTCTGGGTGTTTGGAGATGAGATTAACAACTAAATTGGTAGAATGAGTAAAGCAGATATTCCTCCCTAATGTAGGTGGGTCTCATCCAATCAGTTGAAGGCTTGACTAGAACAAAAATGCTGACCCTCCCCCAAGTAAGAGAGTCCTCCTCCTGCCTGATGACTTTCGAACTGGGACACTGGCTTTTTCCTTCCTTTGAATTTGAATCAAAACATTGGCTCTTCCTGGGTCTTAAGCCTGCCAGCCTTCAGATTGGAACCACACCACCAGCTCTCCTATCTCCTGCTTGCCAACTCATCCTACAGACTTTGGGACTTGTCAGCCTCCATAACAGTATGAGCCAATTCCTTACTGTCTATATCTTTAAAAACACACACACACACACACACACACACACACACACACACACACACACAAATCCTATTGGTTCTGTTTCTCTGGAAATCCTGACTTCTGGTCTGAGGATCTGTGAAAAGGCAAGAGAGAAAAAAAGCAGGAAAGCAAAGTGGGCAACTGGGACTCTTGACATCTCTTCTTTTGACTGTGTCTGGCAAAGGAGAGACACGAAGGACAAACTGGGGAGAATACAGAGGGTCTGGAAGCTTCCTCACACCACTCAATCATAACGCCTTGCATGAGAGCCACGCCCTACAAAACGAGATCTTGAAAATGAGCTTGTTCAAGTTGCCCCAGGTTCCTCTGTGGAAAGTGGCTGAGTTTCTAGATGTGGAGGTTGCCTTAGAAAAAGGAAGAAAATCCCGCAGCACGTGACATCATGAATGAACCTGAGGGACATCATGCTAAGTAACATAAGCCAGTGACTGAAGGATACATGCTATATGATTCCACTTATCTGAGGAACCCAGAGGGGTCAGACTCAGAGAAGCAGAAGCAGAGGGTGGAATGGTGGTCGCCAGGGTCTGGGGGCAGGGGGCGGGGAGGAAGTGGGGAAGGGGGAAACAGGAAATGCTACTCGTTGGGCATAAAGTTTCAATTACACCAGATCAATAAGCTCTAGAGATCTGCTGTACAACACTGCGCCTGCAGTTAATTACACTCCACTGTACACTTAAAAATTTAAGAGGGTAGATGTCCCATTCAATGTTCTCACTATGATAGAAGGAAGTCTGAAGAAACCTACAGACTCATACAGATAACTAGAGAAAATATCTATATATGTGTGTACGTGTAAACATAGAACGTCCATCTAAATGAAAACACAGAATTTTAAAATTCTTGTAGCAAATTCAGCACGCCCCAAGAATACATCCTTCTGCAGACCTAGTTTAAGCCACTCTGTCCTAAACAGCTAACGACTCCCCCTGTACCTTTCTCTGAAGCTTGTATACGCCTCTGTCCCTGTGCTTGTCATTTCCTGATATATTTCTTTGTTTTCTCATCTCTCCTGTCCTTGTCTGAAAGCCTTTTGATGTGGGCAAGTGCTCTTCTCTGTTCCCTTACAGATAAATCTAATTACTTAACATCGGACAAATGTTCTATAAATACCGGTTGCTTCGAATGAAGCTCTAGAAAAACTCATCCCACCTTGAAGGAGGTCCATCAGTAAGACAAATGTGAAATGATTTCTACTTGCAATCTATACGGTATACAAAAAAGGAAGACCCATTAAAAAGTACTCGAGTCTTTCACAACTTGACTTTGACGACCTGCTAAGACCAAGGAGAACATCTTATTCCCCTGGATAGGTCTTTATTATTTATCCTTTTCATCAGAACTCATCGATTGTGTTCATCCTTTCTGTTCAATCAGCACCAAGAGGCGTAATGGTTGTGAAAGGTTCCTAACGAATTTGGGGCCCCCCTCCCAGCCCCCTGTTTCAGGGTAGAGCCATGAGCTCATTTACAGAAAGCCTTGCCAGGCTCTGCATATGGTTTGTAATATAAATAGATCCCATCTTAGGCATATCAGCAAGATAGAGGAGGTTTGCCCTCCCCAAAGTCTGCTGAAGTAGAAATTCTCACCTCAAAAAGTAGGCAAGCCACCTCTACTTTCTACTTCTCAGGGAATTTAAGGATGTGTTGTGTGAAAATTTCACTCCTTGGCAAGCTTAGATGAGTCCTGGACTCTCCAAAAATAAAATATGCCAAAGCTAAAGACGGAACGGTAATCCTGTTTCATTTTACCCTTTTACCTAACATTGGGCTTCGTGACTGCACATTTATTACCACCAATTTAAATTCCTGATCTGGATGGCCCAAATGATAGTAATTAGATTCTGTTTTGTTATTTGTAAATAACATCTGATACTCTGGCTTCCTCACGATATGGGTCTCCATCAAAACAAAAACAAATCTACAGGATAAACCTGACCACAAAACCAAATGAACCTAAGTTGCACAATAGTCCTAAACAGGGGGGCGCTTTCCAGTGTCTTGCAACATCTGATTATTTGTTTTTAATATTTTTTAAATTTTTTTTTAATTTCAAGACTCCCCAGAAGTTGCAGAAATAATCTAGAACTCTGTATATGCTCCGCCCAGCTTCTCCGAATGACAACATCTGGCCTAACTATAGCACACGGCCAAAGCCAGAAACGGACGTTGACATATTAGCGGACGTTGACATAGTAGCGTTAGCTCACATAATCATCTTGTTGACATTACATGCCTCTGGGCCATACTTTTTGGCACAGATGATACACACTGTTATTATTTATTTATTTATTTATTTATTTGTTATTTTTAGGCGAGGCAACCTTTGGTTGACCTCACAGATTGCAAGAACCTTGTCAGCTTACAATCCCGTAGTTTTTATTTTATTTTTTATGCCTACAGCACCTGATCTTCCTAGCTGGTCTCCCATCCAAGTACTAACCAGGCCTGACCCTGCTTAGCTTCTGAGATCAGATGGGATCGGGCACGTTCAGGGTAGCCTGGCTGTGGACCACATTGTTACTGCTTTTAAATGTTTACAGAACCCCGACTGTGTACTGGGCACTGTTATGCACTTAATAAGCTCATGAGATAAATTTATTATCTCCATTTCAGAGTGAGGAGACTAAACTGTAAAGGGCAAAGAAGATATTTCCCTTCCTTTTGGTTCTTAGCAGCAGGCACGCGGCTAAGAGGCACTCTCGTGTCATGACATTAATTTCGATACGAGGTATTGATTTTCTTAAACCTTTCTATTGAGTCTTTATTAAGTCACAGCTCTTCCATTTTCAAATGTATAAAGAGAAAGTTCACACAATCTATTCGCTTTTTTTTTTAACTACCATTAGGCATGAAGGGAATGAAGACATTACAAAACAAAGACGATTCTGCCTGCAGCTCGGGATGGCCAGAGCTGTGGTTTTGAGGACTGGAAGGGCTCTTGTTTTTCTCTGGTACCCAGACGAGAACGTTTTTATTCCCTGGTAATTATTTCTAAAAATAAAATGAGAAAGAAGAAGAAACACATCTCTCTATTTTACGTTTCTTCATGTTACTGGTAACCTGCTATTTAATCCCCCACTGGAAAACACTGTCCACCGCACCATCGTCAGGCTGCGACAGTTAGAAAATGTATGACCTCCCAAAAAGGGGAAGGGATGAAGAAGTGCAAATTGGCAGTTACAAAACAGTCACGGGGATGTAAAGCACAGCATGGGGAATACAGCCAATCATATTGTGATAACTATGGGTGTGCCAGGTGGGAACTGGACTAGTCGGGGTGATCACT
The DNA here is from genome assembly GCA_004027375.1 of Macroglossus sobrinus. Lineage (NCBI taxonomy): Eukaryota > Metazoa > Chordata > Mammalia > Chiroptera > Pteropodidae > Macroglossus > Macroglossus sobrinus. Next base: position 38,369 of record PVKZ01002650.1, on the reverse strand, counting down.
TCGTAAGTTACATAAATGTCTAACCACTACGCTGCACACCTGAATCTAATATAATAATAATACGGAATGTCAACTGTAATTGAGAAAAAGAAGAGAAAATGTATGACCTTAATGCTTCATGTGTCCTTGTCGCTTCTACCACCACCGGGGGTCCCAGAAATATGGTGGAGCCCACTGGGGCTCAGCCCTGAGCTACTTGTTGTCTGACCTCTGCCTTTCATCAATCATTAAACCAAGTTCACCCAAAACAGTTGGGACCCCACAAATGAGTTTTTCTTCTGTTTCACTGGCCTCTCTTTTTCAGGGTTTTTTCCTATTTCCTCCTCCTCTTTCTGACCTCCAAAGCTGGAGTCCTTGGGCACGAGCATCGCCTTTTCCCTAAAACAGTGATTCTCTACCAAGAGGGACTTTCATCCTCCGTGACATCTGGCCATGTCTGCAGATATGTTTGCTTGTCACAGCTGGGGGTGGGTCGGGTGTGTATGCTAATGGCATCTAGTGGGTAGGGGGCTGGATGCTGCTGAACACCCTAGCATGTACATAGCAGGACAGGCCCCATGACAAAGGACGCACCCACCCCAAATGTCAGCAAAGCCAACATCAGGAAATCTTGCCTTAAAAGATTTTATCTGATGCTATAATATACTCAGATTCAGTCTATATGCTGACTCCCAGATTTCAACCTCTGGTCCTGCCTTTTCTCCCAACTCTCGCTTCTTATATGCAACTGTCTCTACTTACGTCTGTCAGGTGCCTCAAACTGAACTTGTTCACAAACAAACTCACTCTCACCCGCAAACCTGCGTCTCCCCGCCGTCTTCCCTGTGACAGTGATGGCACCGTCCAGAGAATGGCCTTAGATCCAAATTCTGATTGTATGGAGGTCCTTTGGTACGGGCATTATTGGTATGATTAGAATCAAAGAATAGTGGAACTGTTAGGGACCTGTCTCTGGGAGATGAGGACAGTATGAGGTGCATCCAAATCTACACCTTTTATGTGATGGCAGAGACTAAATGAAAACTACTGTTTCTTACAGCTTCCGGGCCGACAAGCTTTCCTGTGGCTGACTTGGCTCTCTTAGGTGAAATATGTAGCTCAATTGCTTTTGTGTCATTATTTTCCTATGTCATTGTTAGACGCACAGTTTCCTATAGTGCGGGAGTCAGCAAACTATGGCCCGCGGGCCAAATCTGGCCAGCCACCTGTTTTTGTATAGCCCGTATATGCCAATAAAGTTTTCTTGGAACATCATTCATTCATTCACTCATTCATTTAGGTATCGTCTCTGGCTGCCTATGCAGCACGACAGCAGAGCTCAGTAGTCACAATACACACCATTCTTGTTTTTAGACATAGTAGAAGTAATGCCTAGAAGGGTTTGGAGTATCCTAGAACTCAACAAATATTAGCAATGATAATAACACTACTTACTAATATTATTATTAGCACACACTTTATCCTCACGATTTCCCTTTTGCTATGTTCCACGAGTTCCCGTGTCAAATATCTTTTGAAATTCAGGCAAATACAGCAGTTAAAACAAATATCCTGGTCCCTTTCATCCACTAGTTGGGTGATGACAGAACAAATTCCCATCCCATCATGCTCTGATGGCAAACTGGAGGGAGGTTAATATCTTTATAATTCACATGTCAATGCTCGCAATCATGAATTCCCCGAGTAATTAGTTTCCTGGAAAATTACCTCCTGAGTGAATAAAAGTGACACCGTTTGAAATATGAAATCATCATGACCTGCCCAATCCTCTTTCCAACTTTCTTATTCCAGATTGTCAGAAAATAAGTTTAGTTAACAGAAAACAGGGAACCCACGTTAAGTGAGTAAAGAGCATATAGAAACAGTCCCCGGGCTACCTGAACCTCTTCAAAGGTTCCAGTACGTAGAGTGGCACTTAGACTAACCACAGACGCAGAGACTGGCTGTGAGCTGTAGTTGGTATCCCCATAGGCATCCAGAGATCGGAGACAGAAACATACTTGATACTCACCTTGCCCGTGTCTTCCATCAGGGCCTTGACCTCGACCCTGGCCACCTTCAGCCCTTCAGAAAATTCTGCCATCCCTGGTCACTTCTCGGCCTCAGGCGCGCCTCCTGGCTTCCATCTCATCCCTAGAGTGGAAAAGAGGTCGACTCTAGCTCTTTTTCTTGGTGTGACCCCATCCTCTGCCCCTTTTGCATCCCGCCATTTTCTCCTGCTCTCCGGGCAGTCTGGGCTCAGCAGAGGGTCACTTCCAGCATCCTCAGACTTGCCCTTCCCGCCGGACTCCCCTCTCTATGGCACTTTCTAGGATGCTCCACATCCCTCAGGAGTGACAAGATGTCATCTTGCTAATTAACATATGGCCTAATTATGGCAGCGTTACACTTAAGGAGACAGAATTAAAATCTGAAATGACCTAAGTAATTAGGAGGGGCAAGCAGAGACAAATGAAAGCAGCAGGAATAAGGTATGGGTGGCCAATGACTTGGCCATGTCCTGTGAAGCTGAAAACAAGTGGCCCCGACTCAGGTGATGGACACCTGGGGACTGACTCCGAGTGGACTGCTCTTATGAAAAGGGAGCATCCTATGTAGAACAAGGATGCTCTTTCCTCCTCTCCCTCTTCCTCCAACATCCCTGGTACTGAGTTGGTCCTTGATAAGATAGAGTAAATCAGAAAAAAGCCATACCCACAAAGTTGAATCTTCAGAAGACGTTGCATAAGAGATAGGACAGTGGGGGTTGGGACAGTGTGATAGTTACTTTTTTGCGGGGGAGGGTTTTTATATGATTCTATATTTTTTGAACTTATTTTTAATTATAGTTGACATATGTGTGATAGCTTAACTCATGTGCTGAGGTTGACACTGCTAGTAAGTGGTCCCTGCTCTGTTGTAACTTTGGCCTAGGATTAGGACAAACAAGGATATCACGTGTGCATGGGTTGAGTTCCCCAAGAAGTAGACTTTGGATTAAGAATGTGAGTACAAGGTGCTTATTTGGGAGATCTGGCAGAGAATGAGAAATGAGATAGGGCCAGGAAAGAAGGCAAGAGAAGGTATGTTAGCAAGCCATTTATCACTGTGGGCCACTGGAGCTCAATCCAGCTCGGGGGACAGAGCAGAAGAGGGGTCGGCCAACTTTTCCTATGAAGGGTCAGACAGTGAATATTTTCAGCTCAGTGGGCTAAATGATCTCTGTTACAACTATTCAATTCTGCCTCTGTAATGTGAAAGCAGCCATGATAGTACGTAAGTAAATGGATGTGGCTGTTTTCCAATCATACATTATCTTCAAAACCAGACAGCCAGGACATGGGCTGTAATTTGTCAACCCCTCACTGTAAAAGTGTCTCTCAAACCCCTGTGGTGAAAAACCAATTTTTAAAAAATGTCCAAAACAAGACTTATAGAAATACAACAAAAATGAATCACCAGAAAAAAAATGAAATAAAAAACGCATACAAAATACAAGTCTTTTAAAAAATTATTAAAATTGAAAGACACACAATGTCTCTGCCCAACTGCTATGAGTTTCTAAATGCTTACTCTGAATTTCTGCACCTAACTTATCACAGACACTTCTAGCCCTTGATTGCAGCTGCAGCCATCATCACAGTTCATAGTCCTATTGTCCTTCTTACCAGGCGAGGAGGCTGGGACAGGTTTCCACTGATGCCTGCCCATCATTATCAAAGTGTGCTCCCTGGGGCATTGACATCTGGTGCTTCCGGTCTGTCAGAGCCGAGCACATTTCTGCAGTCCAAGAAGGCACAGAGGCACAGGGACTCCTAGTAGGAAGCTGTAGTCATACATGGAAATGATGAGATCCAAGAGATCATGGGTGGGGCACTGTCAGTGACCCTCTAATGTGACAGAGTATAAAGATCGTAAGCTTTGGAGGCAAAGAAATTGGAATAAAAGTCCTGGTTCTGCTACTTAACTTTCTCTCTCCATTTTCTTATCTAAAAAGTGAATATAATATCCTAAGGGCTGGGTTTGAGTTTTTGTTTTGTTTTCTTTTAAGACTTTATTTTTTTAGAATAGTTTAAGGTTCACAGCAAGATTAATGGCAAGGTACAGAGATCTCCCTCTGCCCTCACACATGCACAGCCTCCCCCACTATCAAAATACCCCACCAGAGAGGTGCATTTGTTACAACTGATGGACCTACACTGACACATCATTATCACCCAAAGTTTACCTGACATTTCACGCTTAGTGTTGCATATTCTATGGGTTTGGACAAATGTATAATGACACGTATGCATCATTATCATATCATACAGGGTATTTTCACTCTAAAAATTCTCTGTGCTCTGCCTATTCCCCCTCCCCATTCCCTAACCCCTGGCAACCACTGATATTTCTATTGTCTCCACCGTTTTGCCTTTTCCAGAATGCCATACAGTTGAAACCATACAATATATAGCCTTTTCGGATTGGCTTCTTTCCCTTAGTCATATACATGTAAGGTTCCTTCATAGCTTTTTATACCTGATGGTTCATTCCTTTTTAGCACTGAATAATATTCCATCATCCTATGTACCACTTTCTTTATGCCTTCACCTACTGAAGGATATCTCAGTTGCTTCCAAGTTTTGGCAATTATGAACAAAGCTGCTACAAACACCCATTTGTAGTTTTTGTGTGGACATAAGTTTTCAGCTCCTTTTGTTAAATACTAGGGAGTGTGACTGTGGGACCATATGAATGTTTAATTTTGTAAAAAATGCTGTCTTCCAAAGCAGCTGTACCATTTTGCATTTTCACCGGCAATGAGAGTTCCCGTGGCTCCACATCCTCACTAACATTTCACGTTGTCAGTAGTCCAGATTTTGACCATTCTAATAGGTATGCAGTGGTATCTCATTTTAATTTTTATTTCCCTGATGACATACGATGTGAACCATCTTTTCATAGTCTTATTTGTCATCTATATGTCTTCTTTGGTGAGGTGTCTGTTAAGGTCTTCGGCCTATTTGTTAATCGGGTTGTTCACTTTCTTATTGTTGAGTTTTAAGCATTCTTTGTATACTTTAGATAACAGTCCTTTATCAGATGTCTTTTGCAAATATTTTCTCCCAGCGTGTGGCTTGTCTTCTTATTCTTTATGCCTATGGTAGACATTGTTTACTTTCAAGCAAGCAGGAATAAATACTTTCATTATACAAAGCTTTGAACGCACACAGTCCTCTATGACAAGATTTGTGACAAATTGTATAGCTTTAAAAACCTGGGCTAATAGTTTATTATAAAAAGTTGTGGTTCCACACGATCTAATAGTCAAGAATCTGCTAAATATTATCGTGATGGTTAAATTTTAAGTGTCAACTTGTCTAGGCGATGGTTGGTTGTGTCAACTTGTCTAGGCGATGGTTGGTTGGTTGGTCAAACACTAGCTTAGTGAAGGTAATTTAGATGTGGTATCAACAGTCAGTTATCATTAAGTAAAAGAGATTATTCTCCATATTGTGGGTGGGCCTCATCCAAACAGTTGAGGGCCTTAAGAGCAAAAACTGAGGTTTACAGGAAATAAAAATTTCTGCCTTAAGACTATGACACAGAAATCTTCCCTGAATTTCTAGCCTGCTGGTCTACCCTACACAATTGGAACCTTATTTATTCACATATTTCATGCAGGTAGAAATTAATAAGAACATTACATTTAATGATCACGAAGTAGCCTCTAATTATGTGTACTACTGGTATACCAGACATGCTTCAGACGCTGGATGAATGGGAAAAGGAGGAAGAGAGGGAGGCGTTTCTATCTGTAAACTGAATTTTTCTGCAGTTTCTGCTTGGAAATCGAGATAGAGGTCATCTGTAACAGCTGGTCGTGCTGATAAAGCCCACTTCTATCACCTCTTGGACGTTCACCATGTGCCACTCGTAAAAGAAAAGGGCTGATGAGTTGTTCCCCACAGACACGGAGGGAGGAGATTTCCAAAACCATAACTACTTCTAGAGACAATATGCCATTGATAAGAAATTATTTCAAATTGCAAAACACATCTGCATAAAAGAAATGTATGTAAAAGCCTGCTCATTCTTTTGTTAGCAAAACTGAATTCAGCCAGATAATCTTTCTCATATTATTACAAAGTGAGTTTTACAATAATTAGCAAGCTCTCCCGACAGAATGAAAGGCAGCTGATTTTCTAAATCACTTGCTTACCAATACACGATTGCAATTTAATAGGCCACTCTGAATAACTTATTTTTAGGACGTATGTTCTGCACGCCATTATTTCTCCAAAGAGATGTTTTGTAAAATAAATTGTTTTTCATGTTCCTGACAGATTTGTATATAAATAGTAAATAGAAATACCTTCATAAGATCATAAAAGCAAAAACCATACAATTTATGGAGGAAATCAGGAAATTATCTTCTCGACCTTATAGTAAGCAATTATTTTGTTAAACAGGACTCAAAAAGCATTAACCATAAAAGATAAAAGTGATATATAGAATTTCATCACAATTAAAAGCTTCTGCTCACCAAAAGACACCATTAAGAAAATGAAAAGGTAAACCACAGCCCATGATCAGATTGGCAATACATAATCCATGACAAAGTAAACAAATCCAGATGATAAAAAGAACTGCTATAAATCAATAATAAAAAGACAAATAACTGCATTTTTTAAATGGGACTTGAAAATACACTTCACAAAAGAAGATTATAAATGGCCCATAAGGACATGAAAAGATACTCAGTATCATTAGTCATCAGGAAATGCAAATTAAAGCCACAATGAGATACTACTGTAAACCCAATACAATGGTTTAAATGGAAAGGTTAGCATTAGCCAGTGGTAACTAGAATATAGAGCAATGGGAATTCTCATACTTTGGTGGTAGGGGTATAAAATGGTGTGACATATTTGGAAAAGAGTTTGATACTTTCTCATATAGTTTCCAGGTATTATATAGTTTCTAGGTATTCTATTCCTAGGTAGTTACCCAGTGGAAATGAAAACCTATGTCTACACAAAGACTTGTATATAAATCTTCATAGGAACTTTATTCAAGGTAGCCAAAAATTAGAAACACTCCAATTTCCATAACTGTGACGCAAATAGCACATATTCACAGACTGAAAGAAAAAGATGGTTTCTGCAAAATTCAGTATGCGTTACACTTGAAAACACTGATGTCAAAGAGAAACTTAGACAGTCTAAGAAAACTCTTTTGTCCCAAGCTGAAATGCAAGAGACGAGTTCACTTGAGAAGCCTGGGAGTATAATGTATTTTTTTCATCCCAGCCACTGTACTGTTAAAATGGAAGATATGGCTAATCAATTACAGCAGCTGAGCTGGAATGCTGCATAGATTATAATCTCTGAAGCTTAAAAGAAAATCCGTTCGCAAAAATTCAGAGATACATCAAAATGACAAGGGGAATAAGGTGCCTTCATTTTCAATTAACACTAGTCGGAGTTTTAGAACGCTGTCACAGCCTTAGTCCCCTTTCCTTACCTCTTCTCCATCTTCCAATTTGATCATAAACATGTTGTGAGAACAGAATTGATGGGATGTTAACAAAACACATGTTTTCGAGGGATGTTAATAATATATTTAAACCCAAGATCTACTTTTCCAAAGGGATATAAATTAGAAGTGACAGAATACAAAGTATACAAGAATGCATTAAAATACATACCACAGAGCAGACAGAATCACGGGAGATGCTGTCTAGTTAATTTTTGAATACCCACTGTCTGATAGAAAGTTCCCAAATTAACATTCTTTCACACTGTCAAATTATGGACTATCTATTTAGAAGAGGACACAAAAAGAAAAGTATAATATTTCACGGCACTTAGAACCAACAGGGGAAGAAAAAGGAATATTTAGGATACTACCTTCTTATGACTGACTAAACGAAGAATTTGGGATTGTGCACGAATGTGTATCTCTGTCCATATACATGTACACACTCATCTTAATAAGGACAAAGTGCTTTTTCTGGACTTCATGACAAATGAGACGTGTCTGTCTTCCAATGTTGAGTGTCCTTGAAAGGAAACTCTGGTTTGTTACTGGCTGGTGATAGCTCTTCCTATTTCTTCCTTTGCTTCTCTGCCTGGACATATCTTTTTCACACCAAACATAGATTTTTGACCTATAACTTCATCCAGCACATTACAGTGACACTATTCTTCCGGAAGCTCATCTTCAGCATCACTATCGCGAGTCTGCAAGTCAGTGGTTCTCCATCAGGGGTGACTCCGCACCCCTTGAGGCATTCGGTAATGTGTGAAGATATTCTGGACTGACTTAACTGGGGCTAGTACAGGCCAGAATGCTGCTACATTTCCTAGGATGCGTACACCAGCACCCCTGCACCACCATGATGAAGCGTGATCGAATCCAAAACGTCAATCATGCTCAGACTCAGAGACCCTGGTCTAGAATTAGGTATAACTAACTAATGAGGCATAACTAGGCCTACTGTGTGATTCGTCCACTGCCAAGCAATTTTATTCTGGGGTTTTGGATGTGGAGGAGTGAATTAAACTCCCAAGTTTATGGCACATTTTCCTCATTGGATTCTACAAAAGCCTTATTTTATTTATTTACTTTCTATTCCCATTTCTCCATGCCACCGTTCTAATGCATTTGATGTGTATTTTGTGATCTGAGTATGACATCGTATAGCAAGCATTGAGGGGTGTGTCTGAGGCGTGTATTTTATGCTATGTGCATGGCACTGGAATGTAAACCCACCTCATTCTCTTTCTGACTTTATTCCACACAGCACCGTCTTCAGGATCTACCCACATCGCTGTGTGCAAATCCAGCATGCGCCTCCCAATTGCCAAGAGAGATTCCAGACTATGAAGTCACCTCAGTTTACTAATAACCCACCACCCCCACAGCGGTGGCGCTTCCGACACTCCACTACTATGGACGTCATGATGATCGTCTCCGAAATGTTCCTTACGTATCTGTGTGAGAATTTCCCTGATACGTATATCTGGGAGAGAGATTACTCAGAGCTATTGTAGAGATGACCGATTATTTTAGATGGATGCTCAAAGCAATGACGTGAGATAGGGAGCATCGTTTTCATTGCTGGATGAAGTTTCCAGGGATTATACTAACTGCGCAAGGTCACCCAGCAGAGCCGGAATTGGAATGTCTATATTTTGTGACTCTCACACCTCACTTTCTCTTTAGAACTGAACAACCACATGCAGATGCAGAAAACAATGAAGAATGAAGCCCCCAGCAGAACTGACACTGACAGGAGTGATGTGGAGGGATGTGCGTGAGTCTGTACTCACATTCTGTCTTCTGTCCTACCCTCCATAGGGCATCTTCCTCCCCAGCCTTTCATTATTCCCTAGGATCCGCAGGAGCAAGTCTTGTAGGGACAACTGGAACCATGACAGGGCCGATGGGAGGGCAGGATGGCCTGAATCTCAAGCCCAAAGATGTCACAAAGAAACATCAGACCTCTCCCGGTGTTTGAATGGACTTACTATTCATTCATTTTTCATTCATTTTTCATACTAATGAATCGGCTATGACATGTAGCTCTCTTGTCAGGGACAACGTATCATTCGGGGGATCGCACTCTCATCTGTGAATTCCCCACTGCAACCAGGTAGTGCCCTAGCTTGGACACTGTCTGAGCTGTCACACACCTGACCCTCAAGGAAACCAGCCAGATGGCCATAACATGAGGACCAGAGGGGAGGGCTGGCATCAGAGCTGGGACCAGCTTCTGTTGATGAGAGCTCACTGCACAGAATGGTGATGGAGACCTCCCCCGCCTCAGATGGTCAACCCTTGGTCGGTAAGGGACCCTCACGGCACCCTTCGCACAACAGGGGTGACATAGTGACTAAGCGCAGCTGCTGGTACCAGACCAACATACCAAGGAGACAGGAAATTAAAGGTTAAAAAGTCATCTGAAGATGGAGGAAAGGTTACTGGCCTACCATTATTTTCACATATCTTCCAGTTGAATCATAAGGAAAGGCTTCCAAACTGGGTTTGGCCCCAGGAAGGCTACATGGAGGAGGCGGCTAACAGAAACGAGTCCAGCCTCGGGGCCCAGGTACCCAGCCTGGGTCCCGCAATTATTATTAATCCAGCGAGACACTGAGAGCCGCTCAGCTTCTCTGGGTCTCACTGACTCCGCCTGGGAAAGAGGGGAGTTTTCCATCACGTTCCAATAGGCCATGAAAGTCAGTAAGAGTTGCTCAAGAGTCCCTGGGGATGGGACAGTACTTGGGAACGGAAGCGCCGTCATCAGCCTGCTTTGATCAACTGTATATGCTGACACTGCATAGAAGAACCCCCCTTTTACAGCCAATGGTTCCAATGCTAAAGGAAGATTTTGAACACAACTGATCACAAAGACTTTAGAAGTTTGGTGCTAGACATTCTCTGCTTCTGCCACGCGTTCCATTTCTCTGGACCCCAACACTCTGGCTTCCCTTAACTTTCCCTTTTCCTATAAAACAAAGCAATTGAAGGAAGGATCATGTCAGAGTAGACAGGGCCAACTTCTCCATTAGGACGGTGAGTCCAGGGTCCAGAGCTGACACCCTGTTGAGAGGCCCATGAAAATTATTTTAATCTTTTAAAACCAGAAGAGAAAAAAAAAGACATAATCATACATATAAGAAAGACTCCAGCCTGGATTATATTTGTCTATGCCAAAAGAGTAGTGAGATATAATTTTTAATATTTTTTTGTGGAGGACAGGACCCCGGTCGTGTGAAATACACGGTCTTGGGGAGACAGATGTGGGTTCAGAGTCCTACTTTTCCTTTATTAGCTGCATCTTATTTACCTGTGTGTCTCAGCCTCTTTGTCGCTAAACGGGGACACAGATCCCTCCAGGAGTTGTTGGGAGGCTCAAATGAGCGAGCGTGTGGCACTCCGGCTCAGCAGGTGCTAAACTAATGACAGTCCTCCTCCTTCCTAGTCTCCCCTCCCCTTCGCCTCAGCCCCAGGCAGACATTTTCGGGGGCACTTGGCCAAAATGGGCTCCTTGACCTTGCCTCCAAATTTCTAATATCTCCTGTCAGATAATTCAGCCCTGCTCTGTTCTCTCTGTGTGAGGGATTAAACAGGAATCATTCAATGGTTTCATAATGATCTCCTGCTTCTCTGTAGAAATATCCCAATTCTGACTGAAATAAACTGAGGTAAATGAAGGAGCCACGGCCTGGACCTCACGCTTTCTCATTTTTATCCCCCAGAGCTGAGAAGCAGTCAGACCTGACCATAGAAACAGAAAGTGACAGAATGTATGGATTGATTGACAGAAAAGATCTGTCCCCGGAAAGGTACAAATAAATCCGATTTTCGCAGTTTGGATTCTGCTTACCTTTCAAAACCATGAAAACTTTTCCACTTAAAGAGGATCATTTGCTGTTTTCATTTAAAGATGAGAATACAACATTAGCAAAACCATTCCAAGGTCGTATGAAGAAGAACTGTGTGTCTGAAAGTGAACTAGAATTCACTTTGAAGATTGTACAGAACATGTGTGTGTGTGTTTGTGTATGTAGATAGAGAAATAGGCGCGCGCACACACACACACACACACACACACACACACACACACACACAACCAGTTGAAGGAAAATTAGGGTACAAGGGTGACCCAGGAACCCACCCCCAACCACAGCTGAGTCACCTAGATAGAACCCCAGCTGGGATCCTGCTTTATGCATGAAAAATGCATCTAGCCCTTATCTCACTGGGAGGGGCCTCACCTGATCTCGCTTCCCATTGGCCCCTTGGCTCCCTACCTGACACAGAAGGGGTCACGAGTTCCCACGGACTCTGAAGGCCCTGGGTCTTGGGTGTCTAGCATTTCTGGACAAGTCCTGTAAACAGTTGGCAACCAAATCTAGATCTTCCAGCGCCAGCCTTTGGATCATTCCATCCTTGACACGGCTGCTCTCATGCTCTCCTGTAAGGAACACTCATGAGAGGTAGGGTGACTCCGCTAGAACGCAGACCTCAGATGCCTATTCAGCCTAAAGCTTGAATACTTGACTTGAGAACTCCTTTCTTAGCAATATTGGGAGGATGGGGTACCCATGCCTCTCGTCTCTTGCCAACCCCGGTTTATAAGTCTACCTTTTCCCTCTAGGACCTCCTTCCACCTTACCCCATAGTATGTGACATACAGTTTATCCAAAATCATAACGAATGACCTATAGGCAGCCAAAGGAACCACCTGCATGACAGATGTAAGCTGACATATTGCTGGTGATTGGTCTGGGGGTGGGGCTGCAAGCCATGGTTAGTTTCTTCTTTCTCCTTTTCTGACTGGGCAAATTTCCTACCTTACGTTTAGAATGGAAAAGAACATAGTTATTATCTAAAATGAACTTGAAACCACCCAAACAGTAGCCCCTCCAAACAAAAAAAACAACTTTCTTTGGTGATTTGGTCTAGAATTAACGACTTGTTTCTTTAAAGATGTAACCTATGCAATATCAATTCGAAAGGAAATAGAATCTGAGCTCTCGAAGCATCATCATCCTACATGTCGCTAAAAAAGAAACCAAGTCCCTGGCTGTCTAATTTAGAGGATGACAGTCTCCGTTACAAAACATTCTTTCCTAGAAAAAGTCTTACTGCATCTTTACAACGCTGCTTCCCCTCCAGGATGCCCAGGGAAAGTTATGCTTGTGAGAAATAATAAATCTAGCTAAAGAAAATATGGCCTGCAAAGGATTTACACTTCCGTTTATGAAAATGGATAACGGTGGCAAATGAATCAAGGCCACCTCGTTTAATTCATCGTGCTGAGAAGGGTGGTTAGCTGGCTTCCCAGGCCACAGGAAATAAAAGTGAAATAGAAGACGGATGGAGAGAGAAGATTCAGAGGTGCAGATTGCAAGGCCGCTCGCTGGTGGACCACGGACAAAAATTGATGCCCGCCAGACTCAGAGGTAACAAAGAAGAAGTATCGAGAGATATTTTTAAAGTAAATATACAAAATTCCAATGAAATCTGTAAGGTACTATTGGACCAGACACATAAAGAAAATTGAGGATTTTAAGGTTTGTTTTATGACTAGCACCTAGCACATAGTAGGCACTTAACAAATGTTTGTTGCATGAATATTGAAGATCCTTAATAGGAATGCAGTGAGATGGTCACACGGATTTTGCTGGTGCCAGTGGAAAGTATATTCTCTTTTTAGCAAGTTATTTATTTGTTTGTTTGTGTGTGTGTTTGTTTGTTTGTTGTAAGCGAGGCAACCTTTGGTTGACCTCACAGACTGCAAAGACCTTGTCAGCTTACAATCCCTTATTTTTTATTTTTTACGCCCACCTGGTCTTCCTAGGTGGTTCTCCCATCCAAGTACTAACCAGGCCCGACCCTGCTTAGCTTCCAAGATCAGACTGGACTGGGCATGTTCAGGGTGGCACGGCTATAGACTTGGCAAGTCATTTAGAATAATGTATCAGGCCTTAAAAATATCTATAACTTTGGATTCAGTAATTATGCTTTTAGAAATGTGATCCAAAAAATAATCTTAAAGTCATAAAAAGCCTTGTGTGAAAATATTTCTAATCGATAGGCTATTAGCAGTAACACTGGAAACAAATCAAATTTCCAACAAGGAGAAACAGTTAAGTAAACTCAGAGGAATATTACACAACCAGTAACATATAATGTTTAGGACAAACTATAAAAATATAAATGCTCTAAATTCCTTAAATTTACCTATCAATCTATATACCTATCTATACACATATGTGTTCATGTACATATGTGTACAAAAGCATATGTATGGTATGATTATAATTCAGAGTTAAAAGAATAACCATGATTTCCTGTACCAACTGTACCACAGAATAATCAAATAGCCGTTGAAGGACAGTTTCTCTTTATAAAAGAGAATACATGAAGTAATACATGAAGTAATACATGAAGTAATACATGAATACATCTAGTAATACATGAAGATTGAAAGAAAGAATTAGAATACACGAAATTAGTTACCTTTGTGGCTTAAATCAACACAGCTTCTGTGGGCCAGGAATTCAGGAGTGGCTAAGGTAGGGCTTCTGGCTCAGCCTCTTTCAGGAGGTACTGTCAAGATGTCAGCTGGGGCTGCAGCCATCTGAACACCTGAGTTCCAAGCTCCCTCACAGGGCTATTGGCAGGAGGCGTAGTTCCTTTCCATGCGGTGCCCATGACATGACTACTGGCTGTGCTCAGAGTAAGTGGCCCAAGGGAGAGGGGAGGGGCAGGAGCTATATTGTCTTTTATGACCTCACCTCACAAGTGACATATCATCATTTCTCCCATATCCTATTGGTTGTGCAGAGCAACCCTGAAACAATGCAGAAGGACATCATGTAAGGGCATGAATATGAGCGGGCACAGAGCATTGGGGCTGTCTTAGAGGCTGGCTACCACGGCCAGCTCTTTTCATTTTCCCAGTGAATTCATGGCTCTATGCTATCATCATCAGTGGCTGGTGACATCACAAGAGAGACAACCAGACATGAAGTGCCGCTTAATATAAGTAACAACAGCAGCTCTGAAGGAGCCTTGCCCCCAAATCTGAACTTGAATCTGATCAAGCCTCTGGATCTATCTACTACTGTATAGAAACCAGAGGCGACAAAGGAACATGTTAAACAATACCATATAAACGAATTAGCAACATCTAGACTGTGAGCAATTTTACAAGACAGAGACCTAATTTCTTCAAAAACTAAATTGCAAGAGGATAAAAAATTAAAAAGAGGCAGGAGAAAACCTACAGTTTAAAAAGAGACTAAGGATACTTGAAACTAATAATAAAACAAAATTTTTAAAAAGAGACTGAAGAACATAGCAATTACGATATTTGAACATTCTTTCAATCCTGAGCTGAACAAGTAAATTGAGAAAAAGAAGACTGAGCATATAACGGAGCAACACAAATAGACAAATGCAAAATACGACCATCTGAAACCATTCACTTTAAGGGCGAAGACAATGCTGTCCACCAAATATCTTAAGAAAATATGATAGTAGAAACATTCATTGATCTGTGCAGTTGACAAATGCTTACTGAGTACTTAATATGCGCAAGGCATACAGTAATTATCCTGAACCAAAATGAAAACGGTACATTCCAGGCCCCCCAGTGGGTGCCTGAAAATTCAGAGAGAGCTGGACCCTCAATAGACTATGTTATCTCTTATACATACTTACTTATGAGAAAGTTTAATTTAGAAATCAAGCAGACTTAGAGATTAACAACATTAACTCATAATAAAATAGAACAATTATAACAAAATACCATAATTAAAGTGATGTGAATGTGGTCTCTCTCTCAAAACACAGTGTTGTACTGTACTCACTCCTCTCGTGATGGTGGAGATGACACAGCGTGTGTGTGAGGAAATGATGCGAGATGAGTGACAGGCTCTGTAAAACAGTGTTTGCTAGGTACTCACTACGTGCCGTGGCCTTAACTTCTGAGGTGTGACAGCAAAATGAGCACAAATTTCGTTTTCCTTCTTCACAATTTCACGGATAGGAGATTTGTTTTTACTGTAGGTCTCAGCAACCTCAGCATAAGATTTTTTCTTTCCTTATTAAGTCGAGAACATTCATCTCATTTAAAGGAAGCATTTTCTGGCTTCTCTTCAGCATATCCAAATTCCCAGCATCACTACTCTTGTCTTTTGGGGCTATCAGGAAGTAAGATAAGGTGACCTGAAGTCGATCTGAGGACTGATAACCAATAATGAAGTGACTACTGGGCAGGGAGCGTCAACAGCATGGAGACACTGGACAAAGGGATGAGTTACATCCTTAGGCAGCACAGAGCAAATGGCGCGAGATTTCATCATGCTCCCCAGAACAAAAAGCTATTTCAAACTTATTGCTTCATTTCTGAAATTTCCCATTTAATATTTCGGACCACAGTTGGCCATCAGTCATTGAAACCGTGGACCGAGAAATCGCAGATAAGGGTGAGGTGGAGTGATGACTACTAGGTTATGCTTGATACCCAATGTTCAAGAAGGCAGAAAAATGCACGCTGCATTTTTGAAAATTGGTATAAAAATGAGTGAGCCTAATAATCGGAAATGTGACTTGGGCAGAAGCTATCAAATCAATTCTTGTATCTTCCTTGCATTGTTTAATTTTATATCAGATGGGTTTTAAAACACTTCAGCATTTTCCATTAATGATTACCATGCCTGCTCTAATCCTTCAGGCTTTTAGTGGCAAAGTAGATCTATCTACTTTCTTTTGGTAGGGTTAGATATTCTTATTTCTATAGCCTTTTTCAGATCAAGATATAAGTACATATCATAAAACTCATATTTCAACAGCTTTAGTTTATTGACAGTTGGGCAACTGTCACCACTATCCAATTCTAGAACATTTTCATCACCCCCATAATGAATCCCATATCCATTAGCACTCTCTCACCAGAGACCACCTCACCCAAGTCCCCCTGCTCATCACCCTCGGAAACCACCCATGTTTTCTGTCTCTGTGGATTTGCCTATTCTAGATATTTCACATAAATAGAACACTATCTTTATGGTCTTTTGTGACTGGCTTCTTTCACATAGTATAATGTTTTCAAGGTTCACCCATGTTGTAGCATATATCAGGACCTCATTCCTTTTTCACAGCTAACTAATATTCCATTGTATGGACAGACCCCATTTGTTCATCCATTGTTCAGTTGATGGACATTTGCATTGTTTCCACTTTTTGGCTATCATGAATAATGCAGCTATAAACATCTGTGTGTAATTCTGTGTGCATGTGTGTTTTCAGTTCTGCTGGGTGTATAACCAGAAGTGGAATTGCTGGGTTTTATGGTAACTCTATGTTTAACGTTTTGAGTATATGACTCACACATCTTCCCTATATCGAATCCACTCGTGCTCCTATTGGGCCGGCTTGCCTTGGTCACATGTCTGTCCTGAACCAATCGCCATGGTGGCTAAGGGTCTGTGAGAAGCTGATTGGTCAGTCTATGTCTCATGGCCAGCCTTGGAGCTGGAAGTAGAAGCCACTCACCTCACATGCAAGTCATAGGGACTGGGAGTGTGAAAGGGGGTGTCGCCCACAGAAAGTGTGAAGAAGAGAGAACAAAAAAGGGAGCAAAAAGCAAAAATGCCTGCCATGCTTGCTTTCCGTATGTATAGATCTAGCCGACGCAAAGTAATCATAAACTGAGAACAAGAAATTATCTAATGTTATCTTTCTACCTCCACCGGGCACTTTGTATAATAGCTCACACATGGTCAAAATCATTGCAGAAGCAATAAATTTCATCGCCATAAATTTGTAAAATAAAAGCACAAAGATGCAAATAAAAGTCTCATGACTCTGAGCAATGATGGTTAAAATTTCAATGATTGCTGAAATTACTCTTTCTACACACACATAAATATTCACACATGCAAAATAAATATTTATTGGCCAATTAGAACATTTTAATTTCACCGGCTCCCAAGTTATACCTAATAATAAGTCATTATTTTGTAAGTCCGGTTTCTGCCATAAGGGTAATATTTAAAGGGTAGACATATTCCATTTCTTGAATTATGCTGACCTACTACCTGTTTATATTTGATCTTGTTGACATTTTTAAATGCTTCTATTTGTCAAGGTGCTTTTATATAATATGATACTTGAAATTTACTTCAAAAGAATTTGAGCAGTATAAAAAGTGGGTAGAAGTATACATAAAGCAAGATTGGCTATGAAATGATAATGGTTAAAGCTTCTGATCGTACCTACGGGCTCAATAGTCTACTGGGTCAACTTTTGTATATGTTCAACATTTCTCATAATAAAAGGTTTACAAATAAACATATTTTATATGTTACTTTCAAAGATTTAAATCAAATTTTAAAATAATACTAAATTTGTCATTGTCATTTCAACTTAAAAATCATTCCACCATCCTTTCCTATTGTAAAACATGAAATATATTTTGTTAGACAGATTTTCTCTTCTTTGTTCAAGAGATACCATGAATATATGTGTACACACACACACACACACACACACACGCATATTTGTTTCTTTAACATTTTGCTTTTGAAGTCCATACGCAAAGGATCTCCTTGCTATGCCAGGGCAAAATGAGTATTAAAGAATCTTGTGGCAACATCCAAGTTAAATCACTTAATTTTATGCAATTTAGAGTACATTTCCATGTTGACAAATTAGCTACAGAACAGCCAATTGTAATAAATGGTGCTGCAGTCAGAGGGGCCCAGACATAGATTATTTGTCAACCTGGCCATCGTGGAGCTCACTAGGAGGGATGATGAGCCCCCAAAGCATGCGACTCAAGCTGACTTAGAGCCAAACCACCATTCTAGCATGTCCCCAACAAAAAGCACACGACTGCCCATCTGCAATGACATGGGTGGATCTAGGAGTAATTATACTGAGTGAAATAAGTCAGACAGAAAAAGATAAATACTATATGATTTCACTTATATGAGGAATCTAAGGAAAAAAAGGAACAAACTAAACGAAAACAGACTCACAGATACAGAGGACAATCTGGTGACTGTCAGAGGGGAGGGGGTTTAGAGATCTGAGAAAAAGGTAGAGATGACAAAGTAGAAATTAGTAGTTACAAAATAGTCACGGGGAAGTAGAGTACAGCATAAGAAGTATACTCGATATTATTGAAAAGTCAGTGTGTAGAGCCAGAGGGGTATAATCTGGGAGAATCACTTCATAAACTGTATAAACATCTAACCAATGTACTGTATACTTGAAACTAATAAAAATAAACATATATATCTCTGTTGAACACTGAGTAGTTAATCTGATCTGACAATAAGACTAAATTTGGGGAGGGGATAAAAAGCACACGATTGTCACTTATTACTAGATATTATCTGTGTGATCATGTCTGAATAATTATTTTAAGGTGATCAAAATATGCTCAGATGCTCTTTGGTTGACTTGATCAAAATACAGAACTAAGTCATCGACACCAAAAAGGGTTTGCATCGTGTCACCCTTTCTGCATATCCTGATAGCAAGCTAATTTTGCGGTGCATCAGAGGAAAATGTTACATTTGGTTCTCTTAGATCTAGAAAATCTGGGCAGCAGGAAAATGTCCTTGGAAAAGGACTATCTTTTTAAAATTATTGTTTACAAGGAGACATTAAAGATAAAATAAGCAGGTTACAAATATTGAACAGTCTATTGGAAAAATAATTTCTCATCTACATCAACTGTGAACTGTCCACAGAAAGCATATAAATATTTCTATGAGGGCAACCAGGCATAAAAGTGAACGGCATGTTTTAAAGTGTTCATTTTCCACCTGCCAAGGTCCAGATCGTTCACTTAATCTTAGCCAAAAGGCCAAGAAGTGATGGCCCAGATCCTTATGAGGTGGCAATTTACACAGTCATCTAGGAAATTGAAATGAAATAACTGTCATTTCTAAGTCTTCGAAAAACTCATTACTGGCACTTTAAGACTACTCTGTGCCTTTTAGAAAATGTAGGAAAATGCATCTAGTTGTCCCCGTCTATCCATGACAGAAGTGTCCCAAGAGCCCCAGTGGATGGCTGAAACCACGGACAGCACCAAACCCTATGTACATGACATTCTTCCTGTACCTACACATCTTTGATAAAGCTTAATTTATAAATCAAGCACAGTAAGAGGTTAACAACAATAACCAGCAATAAAATAGAACAATGATAACAATATACTGTAATAAAAGTGCTCTCTCAAAATACCTCACTGTGCCGCATTCACCTTTTCACTTACCAGAAGCACTTCATGCTCCTCTTTGGCATCTGCAAATTGCCAGCATCGCTACCGCTGTACTTTGGGGCCATTATTAAGTAAAATAAATGTCACTTGAACACACGCACTGCAAAACCACGACAGTCGATCTGATAACGGCGATGGCTACTAAGTGACTAAGGGGTGAGGAGCATCTGGGAGACGCTGGACAAAGGGATGAGTCTTATCCCCAGCCGGATGGAGAGGATGGTGTGAGATTCTACCACATTCTTTAAGATGGGGTATAAATTAAAATGTATGAAGTGTCGATTGCTGGAATTTTCAATTTAAGATTTTCAGAGCACGGTTGACTGCATGCAGGTCACTGAAACCATAGAAAGTGAAACCATGGGTGAGAGGGGACAACTGAAGTCTGTGTCACGGTGGACCCTTGACCGCCTTCTCAACCCCTCTCTCATTAACATCAGCCATCAGCCTCCCAAACATATTTAATGTCTCAATTTCAGTATCTCTAAAGGAGATATTTCAACAGATGGTGCAAAAGGAAATAGCACAAAAATCAAAGGAGATGATTCTGAAAGGAAATGCAGAGAAACAACCCCGATGCCTGGAAACTTCATATGTATAAAAAAAGTGCCAGTCAGCCGGCTGCTGGATGAAATGGAATAAAATCTTTGCATCTCTGTGGATTGATTTTCCTCAAGGGAGCAGAAAAGAAAAATGGCTCCTCCCAGAGCCCCAGGCTCTATGCTGGGTTCTAGAAGCCTGATCCCACTCAGTAGAACAGGAGGAGCCAAGCCTCAGGCCAAGTTCTCAGAGGGAAAAATCACCAAATGAAAATACAAAGGAGGCATGGATTTGAAAGGACCAAGAGGAAGGCAAAGACCACTTCTAAACAAGGGTGCTACAAATGGCTTCCAGTCATTGTTACTTTGCTGTTGAGACAGATCTCAGAGTTGACTCATGGCGGGCACAAGCGCTGAGGAGATGAACTTTCTGCGGCAGGAGGAGCTCAGGCGACAACTGCTATTCTAATGGCATCTACAATCTAAACACTGCACGTGTGGCACCTGAATGGACACCCGATGCCATAGGAATTAAGCATGAGGATCCGGACAAGGATCTCAAGGGCAGCTAAAAGAATCCCTCCACACTTAGTAGGACAACATGGACACTTAGTAGCAGTGACTGCAGTGCGGGGGGGGGAGGTGCGGGTTTGCTTGACCCCCTTCCCGCACAGCGGAGCACACCCTTCTCTCCAGATCTCTGCTGCCCTTCAGGGGGGCCAGAGATGGGTACAGCTCCCCACCTCTGTGGCCTGGGGGGAAAGGGAGGGTGACAGCCTGAAGCTGGTGGTGAGCTGGAACCTGTGAGGACAGAATCACAAAAGGCAGCATTGTTCACTTTAGCTTTTACAGGTGGGGCCTGTCAGTCAATAGGTGACCCCAGGCAGCAAGTCCTTACATCCTGGGGTCTCATGGGCGGAGAGAAAAGCATGTTAATGACAATGAAACTGCAGTGTCTGGACCTGAGCGTTGTAAAGGGCCAGTGACATGGCCTGAATTTTGGAAAAGATTTATATACAGGATCATACATCGTTTCGCTTTCTGATTTTAATTTCAAAAACAAATACTTCTCTCTGGATATAATAGAAGCCATACTGTAGCAATGAGAAGCATATGATTTCTAGAACGCATATACCTAAAAATAGATCAAAAGAAGTGTCTTTGGTGCTGAGGATGGACATTATTTTCCCCGGGCCCTCCTGTCATTTTAAATGGCATGCGCACTGATGAAAAGCTCACCACAATTTCCACCCACCTATGGGCATATATGGATGTGAAAAGACATAACACATTGTGACCTCATAAAGCACTAATATGTCACTGATGATATTTGAGATGTGGAGGGTTTACAGAAAAGAGCAGAGGTCAAAAAAATCATTCCTACAAAAAGTGGTGGAGAGAGTTTGACATCACGATGCCTTCTGCTCCATGATTAAGAACCCAAGACCTCAAATATCTGGAATCAAGGGAACATAAACTAGTAAACATTTCGAAAACACACTACAAACTATCCCACTGTTTGCCTTTTGCTTACCTAATAGGATTTCACATTATCAAATGCCCTTCCTCCGCGGACAGGAAATGATTTTATAGAATCTAAAAGGCAATGGCAATTAAGCGGGAAGAAAGGATGTGTCGCCAAGATCACTGTCAGCGATAAAACAGGTTCCACATGTGGTGTTGATGCTATCAGCTTGCGATGATCTTAGCAAAAAAATAAACAAGGACAAACTCGCTAAGCGTTCATTATTACATTAACTTTAGATAGTTTCAGATAGTTTATGTCGTATCATGAATCTGAAATCTCCTTCCTATAGTTAATTTTAAATTCCTTTAGAATGCAGGAAAAGTACTGTTTCTCTAGAGCAGGGAGGTGGGAGCCAAATACAGCCCATGAGGCAAATCCCACCCACCACCTGTTTTCTGTAAAGAAGAATGTATCAGAGCCCAGCCCTGTCTATCCGTGTTACACACACACACACACACACACACACACACACACACACACACCCCGTCTATGGCTGCTTTCACTATAATGCTGCACATTTAGTGGTTGTGGCAGACACTGTATGGCTCGCAAAGCCTAAATTATTTATCTAGCCCTTTACTGAGTGATGCATTAGACATTTAATTATTTACCTTCACTGTCTCTACGACACAATACATCCCAGATGTGGAAAACTGCCATATCTAGTGGGTTCTTTTCTGAACGTAAAGAATGGGGTTTGCATGAAGTCTCAGTAGATCGTCTCTACATCTATGGCTGCCAAAGAATCCTTCCTCACTGTGCTGCATTTTGCTCTCTTCAACGAGACATGGGGTTTGTTTTCTCTCCCCTGGAATCTGGGGTAACCCTGATTTGACAGCGGATGTGGCAGAAGACGCCTGGCAGCTCTACTTTGCTCTTGGTACCTTGAGTCGCCATGTGGAGAGTCTACCACCCCCAGTCCCCAGACGTAGCGGGCACCGCAGCTGTGATGCCAGTCTTGAGTAAAGCTATCCTGCACATCCCTGCCCAGCTGGGCACCCAGTCGAATGCAGCCCTGGAAGTGGCCCCAGCCAATGCCACTGCAGTGAACCGCCTAGCGCAGGCTGGGCAGCTGACAGGGTGGCGACAAGAAATCATTGCCGTTGGAAACCACTAAGCTTTGTCATCACGCAGCGATACGTGAAGTCAACTTAAGGTTTTGATGTTCCAATTCGTATTTCAAAACTTCGAGATACTTAAAAATAGTTCTAAACCAAGCCAACTCCATCATCTTCTATATCTTAAAAATGAGAAACATTATTCTGTTCAGACGACGGTATGAGCAGATTGGATGAAAAACACATCTCATAAACTACAGGTAAGACGCAGAGAAACATTTAAGACAGCGAAATCATCTGGCAACAGCAATGAGACACAAAATATAAACTGAACTCTGAAAAGGTTGAGTTTTTTAATCCACCGTCTCACTATCGGGGGCTTCAGAATCTCATCTTGGAAGAAATATTTTTTTTCCCATTCTAGTTGTCTTATCACACAGAAAACAGGTCAGGAGAAAAAAAAGACTTTAAAGAAACCATAAAGATAGTTGTTGAATTTAAGTGTGCCGAGGAGAGGCAAGTTGTAATTGACTAGTGATCAAAGGCTCAAAGTTGATCACTATTCCCGGAATAAAAAGGGAAACTGGTTAATGAGAGGAAGGCAGAGAAGATACTGGTCTGGATATGAGAATAAAAGTCCCCTTGAAGTCACAGAAACTAGGAGCAGAGGATTACATTTCCCACGGAGAGTGCAAAGGGGGGCTCAGGCAAATTTAATTTAAATCTCAAAAAAGAGTGACTTCAAGGAACCATTGAAATCTAGGTGCCTCAAAGAGGAACCTAGAAGAAAAAACTCCAAAATGATCATAGCAACGAGCTATGGAGGTGGACGGTGGCTGATTTTTTCCCCCCTTCTTTTTAATTGTGTTTTGTGCGTCTGTGCCTTTTACTTTTTAACTTGGTTTTATTTGGGGGGCTGAACTATCAGTTTAGAATCACGTGATTTTTTAAAAAATGGGGATTGTTTGGTTTCATATAAATACTAATTAATAATCACCTTAACATTTTTAGAAAATGATTTTTAAGACTAAGAAGAATAAAGAAAATAAAGCATAAAAATGAATCTATTAGAACACAGAACAAGGTGGCTTTCATTAATCCAAGAGCAAGTTTCTCAACACGAAACATAAAAGTGATCACCTTTGATCAATATAATCAATAAAAAAGGAGGAAAATTCCTCATAAATAAATTTTGAATGTTAAAATGGACCTAAAAACAGCTACTGAAAAAATAACTCTGAAAATATGAAAAGTAGGAAGGCACGATTGTCGTCTATTTGAAAAGCCACATCAGGTCTCGCCAACTTTACCTGGAAAGGACAGGTAGGATATATTCTAGCCCTGGTCGGCCACACACAACCAATGTGCACTGAATCCCAGAGTTTCAAATGGAAAACTCGGTAAAAAACAATGCTGAGTTAATTAACAACGACTGAATGGGAGAGAGCTGTCCAGAAGCATTTTCCCACACAACCAGTGAGAGCGTCAAATGACACGAATCCGGCTGGAAAACAAGTTGGAAAATGTCGCCAACAACTCTAAAAATGTTGATAGTACATGGGATGGATACCTGCGGGGGGAGGAGCGCCGCTGCCCGTTCGCTGCTGGGCCCAGGGCTTTAGAGGAGGGGCCTTCGGAGCTAAGGCTCCGGCTTCCGAGGCAGGGGCGCCTCCCAGGAGGCCGATTCTAGAAGTGCTGAAGCCCGAGGAGGCCGAAAGCAGCTGCCGCCGCCAGGTCCAGGTGCCATGGCATCCAGGACAGGAAAAGCAAGCCGGTCAGGATGAAGCCCCTTCCCGCTTCCTCTGGCTCACCTCTCGGGCGCCCTCTGCTGGCAGAAGCTGGAAGCGAGCCGGCGTAGGGAAAACGCGGTGTGCAGAGTCCCAATTTTCAGAAAACCAGCAGAGTAGAGAGCGCTGGATTTGGAGCTGCGGGATAATCCCTGAAAAACTGGCAACGCCTTGAAACTTCTTTAGAAAATTTCCCCCGAGTGTACAAAATATGCTGGAGAGCTTCAAAGCCAGATATTCCTTTTAGAGTGATTCTGGGAGCAAGCATTTTATTTCATTGATATTATTTTCCTGCTCATTATAATCATGATTTGGTGATGGATCTGGCTTGGAAATGTTGAGGACGAGATGTACTTTTCCAACAGTTTTATTTCTCCTCAATTTTCTTTTCAAAATGCAGGATAGAGTATTATTGCCTCTGCAAACCAGCAATTCTCATCACCGGTTAGAAGAATTTTAAACTCAGAGCAGCTGCATTACAGCGCATCTGTAATGGATGGAACCTGACATAAATTGGAAAACCTCAGGCAGCTCTCAAATATGGTTCCACATGGGACACAATGGGGTGATGATGATGTCATCCCAGTGTGATCAGCTGGTCTGGACTGAACCTGAAGGACAAAGGGTGCACAGGATTTCTTGGGAACATTTATGATGGGGACAGGCTTGTTGTGTACTAGGTCACTTTAGACAGGGGATGCGTAAAATCTAAGAACATTCGGCTACTTACTGGTTAAGCAACAAGGGTGATTTTGTCCTGTGTACAGGGAGAATGTTGTTGAACTTCACCTTCATTATACCATGGGGATGTTTCCCGTGTCTTCGCGTGGTGAAACGCAGGTTTTTAAACTTGACCTCTCAATTGAGAAAAACCAAAAGGCCTGGTTTGCTTTATTGAATAATGAACCTGAGACCCCCCTCAGAAATGATCTAACATGGGGCCTTTGCCTCATTCAACACACAATTTGAAATATTCCTTGGATGACCAATCAACTTCTTTCCGTGATGTCATTCATTGTTACCCTGGAAACCAATGAGTGAGCTATTCGTAGCAGGCCATCACCTCCTATCCTGCTTCTTACTCCTGTAAATTTATTTTATTTCTAATTTCTATGAGGTCACCAAATAACAATTCCCAACGCTACATACAAACACTGGGAGGGAAGGGTGATGTGAGATGAGGTAATGTGGAGACTGTTTCAAAATGCTTTTAAGTTTTAATCCAGGTTTTCTTTTCCTTTCGCTCCCTGTGTTATAAATCTGTCCCACAAGCTGACCGCCCTGAAACTTGCCACCCAGGAACTTTCATAAAGCCAGGTCCCTGCCTAATGGGGTGACTTTAGACTCTAGAGAATGTGAAAAAGCATGTGTCTGAACGTCCAGCAATTCTGGTCGTATGACATAGAGAAAGACTGGTATTTGGATACAAAGAACTGCGCAAGCGCTGTTTTGCAGCACTCTTAAAGGAGAAACTCGGAAGCAATCTGAATATCCAACAATGCTACCAGAATTAGTAGAGCGTATTATATCCATGCGATACGATTAAATTAAATGTGTATATGTAAAAACACAAATTGACGTCGTTATATACATGTACATATTATAGGTATATGTACACGTGTTTCTGTATGTGTGTAAACATGATTCTTTATCTCAAAAACATAAAGAATACTGTAGAAGTAAAATACTTTGCAGTAAATCAGTCACAGAGAAGTGATATCTCCAGGCTCTGGCCCCCAGGAGGGTGTTGACCATCACTGGGTTGCAGATGGGGAAACTGCCTGCTACCCCCTATTTGATCTAGGAGTTCCCTGAGGACATTTGCCTTTGCATGAGACATTTGCCTTTGTGTGGTAAGTTTGCAGCCAACAACTGCTTTCTGTAATCTGCTTGCTTGCTTGAAAGACCACCAGGATATGGTCTTCAGCTTTATAAACTGCCTCCTCTTGAAGCTCGGGGCTGATCTCCTCGAACCCTGCCTGGTAGAGAGTCAGTCGCCAGCCAGCTAATAAAGGCTCATAATTCTCTCTGATTCGGCTCTGTGGGTCCCTGTTCTCACCTGCTCCATAACAATATGAGAGCAAGGACTTCTATGTGTACACTAGGAACCCACACTACACTCAGGGTTGTGTCGTCCCTGGGAAAAGGGCAGGGGACAGAGATCCAGGTAACAGGAAAAGAAATTTTAGCCAAATCCAAAATATTTTTTTTAACAGTGGCTGAAAACAAACTTTACAAAAATAGTTGTTAATTTTATGGTGAAAATGTATTTTGTTTTCTCAAACTTTATTTCTTTTTTAGAGTTAAAAGGAGAGTTTATGAGAAAAGGGGTGACGCTCCATAGAGAGCGTGGTGTCCTCTCAGAGGCAGAGAATGAGAGGGACCGTGAACTTTTTTCTTTTCTTTTTTTTTTTTTTTTTACAAATAAAACTCATGTTGCACTGATTACAAAACCCTAAGATGCATCGCTGTCTCTATCTGTTTTCTTGTTACCTGAGCAGTAGCAGGAATGGGTAAGATGTCTCCTCGGTTAGCGACTGGCTTCCAAACATGCCAAGATTTCAGCAAATTCAGCCAAGGCAGTGAAGTGTGAGCAGTCCCACAGATAGGGTGCAAAACACCACGAAAGCTATGGCTGCATAACAAACCACTGTAAGACGCGGTGACCTAAAACAATATGTATTATCGATCAATATCGATCAACAGTATAACTGGCTGGTTCTGTGAACCCAAGCTAGGCTTGGCAGAATTTGGCTGGCTCCTCTTCATCTGAAGTGGGCTGGTAGGTAGACTGGGGGGTGGCTGTCTAAAGTGGTTTTGCCCCCCATGTCGGGCAGTCAGTCGGCTGTTTGTTGGATGGGTGCTGAGAACACTGGGCCACCAGCCTCTTATCATCAGCCAACCGGTTAGTTAGGAGTTGTTCGCATCTCAGCAGGACTCCGAGGGAGAGGAGGGAAGTAAATCACTTAGACCTTATTTTCTTGGCCGAAGGGAGTCTCCAAACCCAGACTGGCCAGAGTGTCTGTCCTACAAAGCAGAGCAACCCCCTTAATGTGATTGACCGGGAGTCAACCCCAAACAGAAAGAAAAAAAATCCAGACCAAATTCAGGGGAAGAAAAATAGACCCCACCTCCTGATAAGAGAAGCTGGAAATTCACGTTTCAAAGGTTAGGGACAGGGACATACACATGTGTGTGTAATGACTCAGAAACATTCTTTAATCTGTCTAATATGCCACGGTTTCTTATGAACCACCAAATTAACAAAGGCTTTCAATGCTATGACTGGTGAAGCTTTACGTGCCATAGAATATAAGAGAAAACCATCATTTATCAAAAGAAAATCGTACTAGATTGTCCCTCCAATAGAGTATTTTTGGTTTTCAGGTTTCCTGGACTGCCTGCACATTCATCCTGACACTAATAGGTGTGTTTCCATACAGCTCACAAATCATCTCGCCCCAAATTATTTTCTGGATCATCATGAGCAACTCATAGAAGCTGATGACCTGAAATTGTCTCAAAAGTCACCTTTACCATAGTGAAGATGGAGCAGTAAATGGAACCTTCGGGCTGCTGTAATTTACCTTATGCCAAAGCAGATCTCCAAAACGACTTATTAAATCATCCCACTGAAGGCTGTTCATCAGCGAGAAAAGGACAAATCAATACAAAAGCACAGTCGAGCACTTTACTACCTATGGTTTTCCAGGAGCTGCTGGAAGGATGAAGATGGATGTTGCGAAGAAATGCTAAAACATGAAGACTTACGAAGATGAACTGCCTGCGACTGGCGTTCATTTTAATTCATACTATTTTTGCTGTCCCTAACCTCTGGTCACCTTTTGGCTTACTTACATTGTGACATCAGCGTATACTTATTCCTTAGGCCCCGCCATGCAGGATTTAGGAGTCAAAGAAATGGGACGATGTGTCAACTCCATATTTGCTTACGAAGGAAACGGTACAAAGGCGCAGCACTGGGGTTTCTCAGCCTCGAGGTAAGTATGAACTCAGGGGAGTAAGAAAAAGAAGGTTGGCGGGCCCCGGGCAGCGACACGGGAAGACGCCGTGCTGGAAAGCTGAGTCAAACAGCCTTGTTAGTTCCCCAAAAGGGGCTGTCACGGTATAGTTTTCTTTTCTGGCATAGCCAATACCTAGATCTCCCTGTTTTAACTGAGATATCGCTCATGTACCATAAAATTCACCTTCAAAGTGTACAATCCAGTGGGTTTTAGCATAAGATTTTGATAGGGAAGGTCATGAAAGATTATTTCTTTAAAGAACTGAAAAGATCAACCATGTGACACTCAACTGCAAGGTTTGAAAGTTTAGGAAAGCATTTAAGAATTGGCAAAAGGAGAATAATGGATCATTTTTATAAGGATGGTCTAGACATTTATTTTCAATTGCTGAATCATTCGAAAAATTACGAACATACAATAGAGGTATTTTCATTACTTCAATCAACCTAAGCTGCAAACAATCAGCTAAAAGGAAGTTCATGATTACAGAATGCTTTTGGGGGAAGAAAATCATTGTTCATTATTAGGAAATGAATTCATTGAAATCTCGAGGTACATAACCATACATATCTTCCAAAAGACAGTCTATGTTCATTTCATTGGAGATATTTAACAAATAGATTCTTGTGACACGTTTTTCTTTTCCAGGCCATGAATTCCTGATGACACGTACCCAACAATTTGGAACACACGCAGGTGCACTGCGTTACAACAGGCACCGCAGAAACCAGAGACGACACCTAGCGTGGGCCCAAAGGCCACTCCAGACCAGACACCAAAACCCCGAGCTACTTAGCAGCTACTCCCAATCAGTGGTTCTGATTCCCACCGGTCAGTGTAAACAGAAGCTTCTTTGATGTGACCATTCACAAATTTCTAAACACCTCCCTGTGGCCCCTGTTCGTGACCGGTGGCCTTTTGAAGTTAATTTAAGGTCAGCTGAGCTGAGCTACAGAAAAAGGCAGGCCCCACTCAAGGCTTGTGTGGTGCTGACATTTCTCCGACTGAGTTAGAACTTCCTAAAACATCGTGGGGGAGGGGGAAGGCACGGGAGGGACTTGGACGAGGATTAGAAGGGTGACCTAGACCACGAGCCAGCCATGGCGGAGGAAGAACTCACTGGCCTTAGCCCGGCCCAGAGGTGACCACCAGACAGCAAAGAGCTGCACCAACCACCAGGAGTCACCCCTATTCAAGCCGCCAAGTGAGCCAAGAGGTTACCTCACTGTTCCTTTGTCATGAGGAGGACCAGGCCGCTTTATTTAGATCACCCAAAATAACGTTTTACTGAACGAGAACCATAACACGACACAACAAAGTTTAGCAGGAAAATCTCAAACAAATCAGGCAATGTTTTTTTTTTTTTTTTTAGATCACTAAAAATAAGATTTTACGGAAAAACAACTGTAACGAGCAAATGTATAGCTGCAAATTTTCTTTTGCCATCAATATCCATTCCTTCTAAAATATTTTGGGCCTACTTTGCAGTTTCCGAGCAAAACTAAAATTTGTTAGAGTTGCTAAGTCTCGTCGTAAGAAGGAAAACAGTTTGCAACAACCATTTGCTTAGTGCTAACAAATAACTAAAAAAACACGCTTCTTGGTCACGACTCCAACGTCTACAGAAACAGCCTAAGCAGCGCTGGCGTCTGTGCTCACTGGCGAGGCTCGGATGCTGGAGGCCATTCGGGCACCAAGGACGTACTCTCGAACAGAAATAACTATAGTATGTAAGTAAAGTAACTCATATAAATGGGCCCGCCTCTGCCAGAGCCCCCTGGGATGGGGACCCCACCGGCTCTGTCAGGAAAGGAGGCCCCCCTGTCTCCCCAGTTCCCCACTGGGGACCCAGAGCAGGAAGCTAGACAGAGAGGCTGTTCTCCCAGAGCCATTCAAACTTTAATAAATCGCTCTGGGGTTCTTAGTGCTGTAGTGCGCCTCACAGGCGGCGACGTAGGCGGACTCCGGGAAGAAGTCATCGTGGTACTCTGCTAAAAACCTGGAGAGAGAAAACAACGGCCTCGATGATCAGCACGTCAGGGCCAAACCCCAGCCAGCGGCACCCTAAGTCCCAGCCGCTGCCACACTCCTCCCCTGATGGGTACCAGGCGGAAAACTGAATATAACCTTCGCGTCTGTGTACTGATCACTTTCATTGCACATGTCCAGCTTCTATAGTAATCACTGTCTGTCTCATCAGCATCCTTTCGCTATCAAGTGTACGAACAGAATCAGAACCGAAACTCCGCTAGGAGTCAGTCTGGATTATACAAACGCTTCTGTGCAAAAAAGGCCCCTGTGACTATTTCTACATTTTCCTGTATTAAAAACAAACTATAAAAAAAATCCATTATAAACTCAACGAATGTCACTTGAGAAATTCGTAATGCTCATAGGGGCTAAGTGACACCACAATGGAATGGTATAACTAGTAAAGGGCATTTTGGGTTCTCGTTTGCCACACGGAAAGCTGTTACAGTTCCAGCTTACGGTATCAAAACACATCGACAAGACTGACCCATGTGACAATGAATGTTCCATGTGGGCATTCAAGACTCTACAACACACATGCCACCCTGACTCTGAAGGGTCAAAGATTTCACCATGGAGAGCTAAAACATTCTCACATGGGTCATGATAATTAGTAAGCTAATTAATTAGCTTCATATCTGCTTCCCCAGCCTCCTCCCATCTGTCCAAGTTCCTCAAACTTTAAGGATGAACCTCTACAGTATCTTATTTAGAAAAAACGGACTCAAAATGTATTCAAGAGCAAACAAAACATTTTCTTCTTTGACTGCACCCCTGTTAGTGGCCGAGTCCACTGATTCTCTGGTTGACATCTTTGGATACACTTTCAAAGCCAATTACTTTATTTATTTGTCAATCTTTCTAAGTGACTTCCTAAAACCCTAACTTCTCTTTGGTACTGGAAAGACTTCAGAATGAGCAGGCTTTGCTATGCTGACCTGCAGCTACAGCGACCTCTTCACATTTTACTGGCGTTATTTGATTTTGCCTGACACAGTTTTTATGCCAAACAGAGTTGTGGGTTTGTTTGAGGGGAGGCTGGAAGGGAGGAGGGTATTTTTAGTGTTTCTAATAAAATGTTATAAAGTAATTCCACTCACAGACATTGTTTCTAAAATGCCTACAGGAAAGTAGCATTTAAAAACTCCAAGCCTGATTTCTCTGCTGGAGCACTCCCCACCCTGTGGTAGAGCAGGCCTGATTAGCTGGGGCCTGACCATAAGGAAAAGGAATCCCTTTTAAGAGAAGAAAGAAACAAGGCCAGGTCTCTAGGACAAGCTGGGTGAGCCAGGGTGAGGACCAGCCTTGAATACCAAGGACAGAAACTGGTCAACAGACATCTGGGTGGGACAGAGCTGGGCCACAGGCATCAAGGAGCTCAGCATGGTCCGTAGGGGAGGGAGGGCAAGGCTTGGGGCAAAAGATCCTAAGATATGATAAAATGACTGACTGTCAGGTGAAGAAAATACCTTTCTCTTAATTTATAAACAGTCAACACAGACTACTGGTAATTTATCCTATTAACTCTAAAGTAAACACCCAAATCCAAACTGTAAATGTTAGTATTTTATGTACCTGCAACAAAGACAAATCTAATACTTAAGGTGCTCTTGAATAAAAAAATATAAAATTAAATCATCCATCTCAATCACTTCTACTGTAAAATCTTCTTTTCACAAGGCTATCTGACCAGATTCTTCTAGTGACTTAGAAAATTTTACCCCCATAAAATGAATACCCTTGACTCAGAAACCAGATAAATTATGGAGAGGTAATACTGCTACTATGTAAAATATCAGAGCTAGCTTCCACGGCCGTTAAAGACAAATTCAGAAAACTCACAGATGAGGCGGTAGAGGTAAGATTTGACAAAGCGACAAAAATACCTCAGAAAGAGATCAAAGTGCTTCAGTAAAGCCTTCAGATTCTTCTCAGAAAAGGACATCTTTCCAAGGATTTCTGGAAGTTTCACTGCATTCAAAAGAAAAGCAAAACCATTTACAAACGGTAGCATCTGGCGATGAGTAAAACACACCTGAAGATTGTCTGAGACTCTATTTGGCCTTATTTGAACTAAAATTAAGCTCTACGTCATCAGATGAAAAGAAAAGCTCTCACTGAACACGAAGACAGAGAAGTGGTACAAATATTACAAACACAATTTTTATGAAATATGAGATTCTTTTTTTGGGGGGAAGGCAGCTATACCTTTCTTTTTTTTTTGAACAGGTCACCTTTCAATGATTTTTTCTTAGACCCCAAAATTACAAGATGTACGTAAGTTAACAACTATTAGAACCAAACCCCTTCCCCCTACCCCCATCCCCCCAAAAAAAGAACAGAGAAAGCGAGGCACGGGGCTCCTTACCAAACAGGCGCAGCAAGTGCTGTGCGCCGTAAATGTAGGAGGGTGGAGGGGGCTGGTCGCCAGGGGGGTAGCTGTCAGGGACGAGTTTCCAGGAGAGGACCTGGGAAAAGCATGAAGCAACGCTTTGTTACTATGCCTTAACTCTCCATCACCAGCAGATGTCAACATCTGGGACCTCAGAAGAAGTAGGCATGTTCTGCCATTCTCAGGCCAGCACACAGATGCATCACCCATCAAGTGTCACATTCCTATCCCCAAGCTTCCCATCCCTCTGGCACCTCGAGAGTTGATCCACAGAAAATGGGAGAAAACGGTGACAATGAACCAACATGGAGGTTCTAAAGCCACTGATTTTCCCATGAAGCTCTTTGTGGGCGTGGCCCCAGCATTCAGGAGAATTACATTTCATGTTGAAGAGGATCAAGCTATAAAACAAGTCCAATAAGACACGTGGGAAAGAGCAAATACACGATATAAATGCGTATAATTATGTAAATACATAGGCAAAAAATAGCATACCAAAATGTTAATGTTCATTTCTTAGTGGTGGAATTATGATTCAGGGGGTATGGGAAGAAGTAGATATGCTTTCTATATAGATTATACATTAGTATGTATATTACTTTTCTAGCATAATTTTTCTAAACATTTGTCCTTTTAAATCAATCACGGTAGGATCTACCTTCCTCAGCAATATGAAGACACTTCTAATCACCTAAACATTATGACGATACGTTGTATGGAGAGGGGAAAATGCCACTATATCAAAATAAACACAAACCTATACAAATAAATAAAAAAAGTTGGAGGGAGACTTAACGTTAGATTAAGGAATTTTTTGATTGCCTAATTTTCAACGACTACTATCTGTAAATTAGCTGTAACTGTTTGAGGCATTTTGTTCCTTTTCTATTATTAGAAATCGCACTGTATTAAACAATGAAGCAGTAAAAGGCCACCCAAGATGTTTTGAGTACCATTTCCATTGATTGGAGATTCTCTAATTCCTGATATGTTCTTTTCACTTTGGAAACTAATTTGCCTCACTGAATAAAGTGAAAACAGACTTCAGTCCTGGTAACTGATTGTCCTTCACTTGGAATGTCAGAATTGCAGGTGGATGTGGGCCTTTTGTTAAAGAGATGACTTTCAAAACTCTCTGATAAGCTCCCTTAGAAACACTTCAGTAAACTACAGAACTATTCTATCGAGTTGCTGCTTTGCCTTTTGGGGGTCGGTCGAGCGTAATCTGGAAATAGTAGGGCCAACGGAAACCCTGCAGAAGAAAAAGCAGGGGATGCCAAGACAACCCTAGACACAAAAGGCAAGAGCAGAAGCTGACAAGCATCCCTGTGGTTTCACGTGACCCCATGCGGAAGGTCCTGGCTTCAGCCCTTGCCTCACAGACCCCACTCCTGTGCCGCAGCATGCGGAGACCAGGCGTGCCGTTTTCAGCATCTTTACACACCCCTAGCACCTGACCCCTTGGTTAACATAAACTTGCAATCACTGGAGGCATGAAGCGCACGCGTGCGTACAAAAGCTGGTCATTTAGCTAGTTAGCAAGCCAGCCTACCTCGCTCGCTCAATTCTGCATCTCAGTGAAGTCTAGCATCTCCTACATTATGGGGAAACAACAGGTTTCCAGTGGAGGATTCTCAGCCAGGGCGTGCAACAGGACCACCCGTGATCTTAGCAAGTACTGTAAGCATCAGACCCTCCCTTGATGCAGTGGATATTTTTAAGTGGATGCAGAGCCCTGGTTAAAACGCACTCACAAAGGTGGAAATACCCTAAGGCCTCTAGTTACTGAGAACAGGAGGCCGCAGTCCAAACCACTCCCTACAAAGCCTACTTTTCACCAAAGCCCGCAGCTCTCTGCATAACCACTAGATGGCGAGCTCGGCCACGGACCAGGGTGGGAATGGCCCTGCCTGAATCATCAGCAGCCTTCTGAAAGAAACATGATTCCCCTGAAATAATAACACCCGCGGGGCCCCCTTGTCTGGAAACCCAGGCATCAGGGCACCAGCAAAGTCCTAAACTTCCATCGATATCATCAAAAAACAGACTGGATTTTCCAGCTTCTCTATCAGGGGTCAGCCAACTATGGCCCTGGGGACAAGTCCAGTCAGACTCTCTTGCGCTAAAAAGGGTTGTTATCTAATGAATAATATTTCACAACACGTGAAAACCATATGAAAGTACCAGTGTGCGTGACTAACTTTTGGGGGCACAGAGCATGCTGTCCACACCGATTTCATGCTGTAACAGCAGAGCTGGGTAGTCTGGGACGAGAGCATGCGGTATGTGACCCTGAAAATATTTGCAACCTGACCCTTCAGAGAAGTCTGTTGACATCCCCCTCAGTCATCAAATGTTCTCTGCCCTTGTACCCCAAAACAAGGAAACCCCACCTCCTAGGTGAGCTTCACTGAATACCCTAGTAAACTAAGACATTTCTGGAACCCCTGAAACGCTCATTACCTACTCCAGTTAACTGGCCTTAAAAAAAGTTGGTTTAAAATGGATAGTTTCCCCATGTGGAGCATGGAAACTAGTGGCAAGGCAAGAATTCGCAGTAATTTCGGTCAAGCGCCCGGCATCATGCTGCAATACAGCAGGCTCTCAAAGGGATGGCTATTAACATTACTGTATGGATGGATTTCATATTTTTAAGTGGATGGAAAAATAGCAAAAAAAAAAAAAAACCCAAAAAACAAACAAAAAAAAACAATGTCTCACAACACATGAAAGGTATCTGCTATTCAAATTTGCATTTGTAAACAGTTTTGTTTCAACATAGCATGCTCATTCATTTACAGTGTCTGTGGCTGCTTTTGGAGTTGGGTGGTCTTGACAGACTGGGTGGCCCACAAAGCCGAAAATATTTACTCCCTAGCCTTTCGCAGAGAAAGGGTTCTGATGCCTGTTTATGAAAATGTAGCAGGTCCTTGAATCACGTCACTTTGTTACAATGCTGATGAGATGCTCTAGAAACTTCTCTGTTGCTTACCTCAAATAGCCCACAGTAAAACGTTTCATTGTATATCATTGTATGTAGGTTGAAGAACCTATTGATGATTTTAGTGAAGATGTACGTTACTCATATTTCAATACTTATGTTAAGATAAAGATGAATGTCAGTGTAGGGCTGGAGTCCTCTAACGATTTTATAATTGTCGAAACCAACGACACGATGCTACACATCACATAAACAATTCTGGTAACATCCACAGCAAGAGCCACACAACGCTAAGGAAACCCGATTTCCTCCCATAAGACTTAAGCCACCCCAAAACAGAGGACTCACTAGGGAGGAACAGCGCCCACGCACTCCTCACCTCATTGATTTCGTTAGTTCTTCGGCCTTCGAAACTGGCAAACACCGTACTCCCTTCTTTGCTGGGGGTGAGAGGAACAGGCGAGGATGATCTGCTATGCACAGGCGTCTCTTCAAAATGAAAAGATGTTCGTCATTCACTTGTCAGGCACACGACTATGCATTAAAGGCAGCTGAGAAATTATTATTAACGAACAGCAGAGAAGTTATTAATCTCTGACAATAACTCTCCTATTGTAAGACAGAACCCCGAATATTATTAGGCAAAAAAAAAAAGAAAAAAAAAAAGAATCAAGTACTGAGAGAAGCTACAACATGAGCCTGGAAAACATTATTCTAAGTGAAAGCCACGGACGAGGCCACATGTCTGTCGCATGAGTCCAGTGATATGAAATCGTGCCCAGTAGAGGCAAATGCAGAGGGGCAGGAAGCGATTAGTGGTTGCCTGGTATGTGGATCAGGGCTGGGGGAGGGAATGGCGAGTGACTAATGGACTTGTGAGACAGAGCTCCAGCAGCGGGCGCCAAGCATCCAATGACAGAGCTGAAGGCGCGCGTGGTGGCACCTCTCTTGCAGCCAGCTGCTCGCAGGCTAGGGAAATGCCTCACGAGCCTCCATCAGGGCCAAAGTCCTGGGCTGACTGGCCACAGGCGAGCGGGCAAATGCGGCTGTGCCCACACCCTCGTCCCGTTCTTCCCCCAGCCCCTCCTGCTGGCTGGATGGGTCCAGGAGCGGGGCGCCTGGTCCAGCCCCAGCACAGTAAACGGCCGGCCCGGGCCCAGGGGTGGACCTACTCTTTTCCAGGTGCAGGAACAGCTTGGGCATGCTGGCCGACGTGTCCTGCTGCCGGCGCTTGGGCTGGGGCGAGGCGCTGCTCTCAGACAGCCTGTCGCAGTTGGCGGAGTGGCGCGTGGACCGTCTCAGAGACTGCAAGGCTTCGGGCTCAGCTTTGCGCCTTTTGGGGGTGGCCGGTTCCCCTGTGGTAGGCTGGCTTTCCGTGGACTGCGGGGTGGATGGATTCAGCAAAGGCGGGCTTGGAGACAGCTCCTCCTGGTTCCTACGGAAGACGAGCCCGCGTCACGGCACACCCAGCCTGCAGCATCCCCGCAAAACCTGGGGGGCTCTTACGTGGCCGCCTTCACGCGGCACAGGACACTCTCAAGTCCACTCCCCGAATTATAAACATTCCCTTCCACTGTGCCAAAACAAACATTTTCTTTAAAGATAACTAAATACTTAAAATCATTGTAACTCCCTTAGTCATGCTGAGGCATGCTGGCATTAGACCGTGATCTCCCTTTTCTGTTCGTCTAAGAGAAGTTCTCAACTGGGAGTGATTTTGTCCTGCCAGGGGGACACAGACACTGTCTGGGGACAGTTTGGGTTGCCACGACTGGGAAAGCGCTATTGGCATCTAGTGACTGGAGGCCAGGGATGGCGCTAAACAGCCAACAGCGCACAGGCTGGGCTCCCCGCAAAGAACGATGAGGTTCCAAACTCATCAGGGCAAAAGCTGAGAAACCCTGGTCGCGACAGCACGTTCTCTCGCCACAGTGTCGTTACTGGCAGTACTAGAAAAGCCTTCATCATATAGAAGCAGAGTCCACCCCGGACACTGAGAACCCACAGGTTTGGAGCAGGGCATGGGGACATAGATGCGGGTCCCCAGTGAGTGGTACAGGCCTCTCATCTGTGGTGAACCCAACAGAAAAGGAAGGTGAACAGAGAACCAGGACACAGGAGCCACAAAGGGAAAGAAGGGGATGGAAGGGACAGGTGGCTCGTGCACAGCACAGAGGTAGAAGCAAAAGGCTCAGCAGGCACCCCGCCCCCCGCCAAGTCCCACAGCCAGTGAGGGTGCTAAATCACACCCACATCTATCCTTCTCAGGCCGCGTCCTCTTC
>PVKZ01002649.1:0-202632 GCA_004027375.1 Macroglossus sobrinus | reverse complement strand
GGAATTAAACACATCAAATTCTAATCACATGTGAGTAAGCTAACAAAAATAAAACAATCCATAATAAAGTGAAGAACCAAAGCTAGGAGACATGACCTAAATCTATTTACTTTTTCTGCTTTGATTACAATATATAAATGTAATTTGTCTCTTCGTAAATCATGACATATGAAAATTAAGCATTTTGTTATGTGCTTTTTGTTCAACAGTAGAGTTCAGATCAGATAATAATTATTATTGAATTATAACAGCTGGCATCAGTGTAAAAATATTTATTTCTTTTTAAACTAATTACTAGATATTACTATTATCATTCATATGTAAGCTTGTTAACTAGTGAATCACATGAGTAACATGAGTGTTAAGCATAACAAAAAAAATTGAAGTATTTCTTCTTCATTTCTTTCTTATTCTCTTCAAAATGAGGTGGGGGAGTGTTATGCTCCAAATAGCAACAGTGCCCATGTTGAGAGAGTAGGGTGGGAGTAATGTCAACTTCTTCTTTAAATATTCCACCAAACTTAACACAATATTTTACATCATAATTATTAGTTATTATATTTTGTGCTTTATTTTTAAAATAAAGAATATATAAATAAATGAATTATTCAACTCATTTGGGTACATTGTAAAACATGTACTGGAATCTATTATTCTTATGAAATTACTATGTAGTCAGTTATATGACCTAATATTCCATTAATCAAAATATTCTCAATGTCTGTATTAATAAGTAGAAGGGAAAAAAAGGTTAATCTGCTCATTTTCTCTTTTTTTATACTAAAAAGGTAAAATAACTTTGGATGTTTTTATAATTTGTAAGTTTTCCTTACACAGAGGTACAGAGTAATACAAGTGGGGTGGTGCAGTAAGCTTTTTAAATTGTTTAACTCATATGTTCATCTGTTTTCATTCAACAATCAAACTTTGCATTACTACAATATTAAAGATGTTCTGCTAAATACTGCCCTTAACATCTTAGAATTTAAGTATGATAAAGTATGATAAAGTGAGAAGAGTAGGTTCTGTGATTAGAATATGTTCAGTTCATAAATGAGGTTCAAGGAAGGGACTAACAGTAGCCACTTTTACCAGTGGTGTGTGTGTGTGTGTGTGTGTGCACACACATGCACTGTTGGGGAGAGGAGACCATTTGGGGGATTATCTCAATGAGTTGGTGACACTTGAGCTGGATATTGAAAGATAAATGAATATTAAATAGGCAGGCAAGAGGAAAGGCCGAAACAAAAGCAAAAGAGCAAAAAGCAAGAAGTAGTGAATCACTTTCATGTATCTTGAGGCCATTTATCAGATCTAGATAATGGTGGTAAAGAGAGACGACTGGAGAGATGAGTTTACAAAGCTCTGTACTCCATGCTATGAAATTTGAAATGTATACTGTGAACCACTCAGTGGTTCTCAAAGTATGCTTTCAGTCTAACATCAACAGCACCACATGGGGACTTGTTATAGATACCCATTCTTCAGCCCATCTCCAGCCTACTGAATTAGAAATTCTGGGGGTAGGGCCCAGCCATCTGTGTTTCAACTGGCATGCTAGGTGATTGGTGCATGCTAAAGTCTGAAAATCACTGGGCTAAGAGAAGCTTCCAAATGACATTACGCTAGTGAAAATATTTTCAAATCTCTCTTTTAAAAGATTATTTTAGTGAAAATTTGATTAGAGGGGTATAAAATGAGCAGGGAGACCATTAAGGGTACATAGTCATGAGACCATGACTGTATGAAATACCAGGAATGCAAAGAGAGAGATGGAGAAGTTATAAGAGAAATTAAAGGAGGTAAAATAAATTTTTGATTAAATGGAACAAGAAGACCATGATAGTTAACCATGCTTCTACTGTTAATGATTGATGGTAGAAGTGGTGCCGTTTAGTAGATGAGGAGTACAGAAGCTGGCAGGCACTTGTTTTGAATGTTAAGGTTGAATTTCCTGCAGCATAGTTGAGCAAAAATGTTGAATAGGCAGTTACATATATAAGCATGGAGCTCTAGAAGGAGGTCTGAGCTGAAAATAGAGATGTAGAAATCTTTAACTATTCTAGGTAACTGACAGCATATGAATAGGGTAGTGTGCTGAATAAGAAGAAAGGATAAACCAGTGTAATATTTCTGGGTCATTTAAGAACTAGATAGCAAAGGAAGCACCTTTCATGTGACTGAGAATAAATAGTTCATTATTTGTTAAGGTTAGAGGAGAACCAGAAGAGTATGTAGTCCTGGGGGCAAAAGGGGAAAAAATTCCAGGAGAAATGTATTGGCCACCAGTGCCAAATTATAAAAGGATAAAAGCCAAGAAGATCATTGGAAGTCTTGGTCAGGATAATTTCTCCAGGGCAGAAGATAGTTTTACTTGAATCTCTGGTCCAACAGAGACATCAGACTTCCCATTTTAGAAGTAGGTATCATTTTTATATACTTACAAAGTTATTGGGGTGGTTATAAAGCCAATGTTTAGCATTCATGTGAAATTACCAGTTGTACCAAGTAAATAGAGAACTTATGTTCTTGGGATGAGAGGATGTAATTCCCCTTAGATAGAAGAAAGTGAAATGGAGGTATAAGAAAGTAAAATGAAAAGGTGAATGAAGTATGCATCCTCAGCAGGCAGAGTTAACATTATAGCAGAGTTCATGTAAAATATTATAATACTACAATCCTTAAGTCACAATGAGAAAACGTAAGAGGCCCTGGCAGCTAGGACCTCAAGTTGATAACAGGAAAAAATGACATCTGCATATATCTGAGACAGTTGTTTGGAAGTATAAACATGGATAATAACTTTTCCATTTGTCTTTCTCATTCTCAATGAACAAAGGTAAGAATTTGATCTCTTCCTTAACATGAGTTCAAAACTATGAAGGTTACATAGGTCCTCTATTCTCTGAAACTAATCTTCTTCTACTACTTTTCTGAATGTTTAGGTTTAAACCTGAATTAAATCTGAAAATTTTACTCTAGTCTAAAACAAAACTTTCATAACTGAAAGACCTAGGTGGCCAGGAAGTTTGAGCTTTGTTAAACTCCTATTCCTGGCCCATGGTGGCAGTGGTCATGAACTGGAGTAAAATAATGTCTCTCATTTTTTTTAAAAGACCACCATGAAAATTTAGTGAGTTGTGAGTTTTGAAGTAAATGTTTTAAAGAAATAAACACTTCTGATTTATTGCCATATAAAATCATAATTTTAATTTAAAAGTGCCTTTTTACCCTGTAATAGCCTGTATACCACTGATTTCACCTCCACACAAGGGCAGAGATCAAGTCAATTAATAGCCTGAGATGAAATAAAATATTCTTAGACTGTCTCTGGCTTCTTATTTTTAGGACTAGGTTAGAATGAAACCTGTCCCCAGAGTTCAGAAGAATTAGTTCATGAAACCCAATAGCATTAAACTTAATTGGCTTCTGTTTTAATTTTGGGTGTCTTAGACAGATTCTGTTTAATAATTTAGGTTCTATTATCTTAGTATTGACTTGAAATGACCTTTGAATATCTGGGGTATGTGTTTCCTCAGAAATTCCTATATCTCTGAGTATCAAACATTTATACTTATTATACTATACCATTTGGCTTTTATTTGACAAAAAAACACATTATTTTCATTTGTGACATTCTCCTGCCATTTCTGATTTTCTAGCGTAAGAGGAACTTACCAAAAACCAAGTTATGTAATCCATTTCTCTTCTCAAGAAGTCACTTCTTTAGTGAAAACAATTATATTAATTTAGTATAAAGAGAGTATTTGGAAAATAGAGAATTTTTTCAGA
Organism: Macroglossus sobrinus; assembly: GCA_004027375.1. NCBI lineage: Eukaryota > Metazoa > Chordata > Mammalia > Chiroptera > Pteropodidae > Macroglossus > Macroglossus sobrinus. Next base: position 198,840 of record PVKZ01002649.1, on the reverse strand, counting down.
AAGAAATCCAGAGTAAATTCTACCATTTCTTTTTTCCTAGAAATTAGTAATGGAGAGAATATATTTATGGAAAGCAGTTTTGTATATTTCTAAAAATACTTTAAATGGTTATAAAGCCAATGTACATATGAAATCATAATTTTATAAAGATATATTTCTATTTTAAAGAATACAAATATTTATTATCTGATTTGAATTGAATATATGTAAAAGCCCATTAGTTTAAATTTTTTAATATATGATGTAAATGGGCTCTACAGATAAATAACTGAAATGGTTGATAGAATTACTCAGCAATAATATAAATGTTTGCTATTATTTGGTTAGATAGTATTTTTAGAAAAATTCAAATTGTCTAAGAAATATTGTGTTTTTCATATAATAGATTCTGCTATTTATTATTACAGCATTGGATGCAAGCAAAACTGGCATGGTCTTAGCCTTCAACAAGTATTCAGCTTAATGAGAAAGACAGATAATAGGAAATAATTATGAGGGTAATGAGTATCATGAGGCAAATGTTATAGAATGGATAACATTGTAGACCTATCTTGATTTGAGTGATAGTGCTTACTGGGGATAGGGAAATTTAAACTTTATATTTGAAGAATGCCTAAGTGAAATAGTTAGAGTTGTCTTAGGTGTTTCTAAGGCCGGGAGGTGAGGGAGATAATCAGGGATGTGCCACAAACTGGAAAAAGTCCAGTATGGCTAGGGCATAGAGTGCCAATTTGAGAATGATGAAAGGTGAAATTTTGTATGGCTCAGGAGAAGCAATTGTTGGGTTTTAAGTAGTAGACATTTGTGATAACATTTGTGTTTTTACAAGATGACTCTAGATAATAGCATGAAGAAGAACTGAAGAACAAGAGTGGAAGCAGCAATACTTTTATAGGCCATAGCAGAGATCTTGACAAGGGAAAATGGCAGCTTGGATTAAGGCAGTAGTGATGGCAATGTAGAAATGAGACAGTTCTAACAGATAATTAAGCTATAGAAGCAATGAGTCTTGGTGATTGTTACTGTATGCGCTTTGGGTTGCATCACTGAGAAAAAAGAAAAGATTCTACCAAGTTAATCACTTGAAAAACTATGAGAAACTATGTAGAAAGCAATGCTCTCTAGCAAATATTAAAGAATAACTGACAGATATCAAAGAGAATAAATTCCGTTTTCTGTTGTGGTATTAAATAACACAGCCTACAGAAGTAAGCAAGTTTAAAATATGTATCATTGTATTATAATCCCCTAAATATTCTTAACTACAATGTAGTGCTTAAGGGTATTACTTCTGCATGATTTATTTTGAAGAAAAGTGTTCACAGACACTATATAAATTAAAATCATTTTCATTGAACTTTCTAGTTAATTACAGAGTATTATATTCTTGCAGCAAGATAAAAGGTCAACAACAAACACAATTTTAAAAGTAGTTCAAATTATTCAAATTATATATTCATATAAATAAATTTTGAGATCCTTGTCTATTCTCTTTATTCTCTTTAGTTAGGGGAAGGCAGAAGCCTCCTTTCTCCAATCTTCCTGCTTTTTCCTCTCGGGAGCTTACGTGTACTCTTTCAACATTGCCATCTTCACCTCCCCAGTACTACTCTCTTGTTCTGTCCCTTGTTTTCTTTCAAGTTAGAGACCGTCTACATGTTCAGTGCCCTCTTGGCTGTTCCATCTAGAGATTCTTTTGTACCATAAACTACCCAACATATACAAAGCAGTATCCAGTCTCTGTTGTGTTATAATCAATTTCCCTCCTGAGTTCTCTGACTCTTTCACGAATTTGATCTAAGTCTCTTCTTTTCTTCTCTTCTTATAGAGTAAAGGAAAACACGTAGCACGAGTCAAGCACTTACTAAATGGTACTCTGTGCTCAGCATTTCATATGCCTTTTTGCACACAAACACTAGGCAGCTGTTGTGAATAACCCTATTTTACAGGTGAAGAAACTGAGGTTTGGAGTGAACACACAACTGTTAGGGTCACACAGTTAATAAATGACAAAATACTAACATGAAATGATGTTCACTTTCACAGCACTGAGTATAAGCTTTTAACTGCTCTGCTAAAAGACCATTTACCACTTACCTGGTAAGTTAGCAAAATGTATCAGTATTCTTTAGGCATTTCAGGTCAACTTATCGTCCCTCTTTCACTCTTACCAGGAACTGTGCTAAATGCAAATGCATTGTCTCTTAATCCTGACAATCTTTTTTTGTTTGTTTTACTGGGTTTTCTTAACCTTCATTATCAGATAAAGCAATTGAGGCACAGAGAGATTTGGTAGTTAGCACTAGGTCTCACATCTAGTAAATAACTGGATCATAAATTCCTAACTGGGCAGGCCATGGTGAGTAGTTAAGTCCCAGGCTTATGACATTTTTAGTGAAATACTTTTAAGACAGCCCTGTCCATTATTCTTATTCATCTAAGTTAACTCATCTTTGAAAAGCCAGAATAATATTCCCTGGAAGGGAGTATTAAACCTTATGAGAATACATAATCTTGTTAACTCTCTTGTAATTTAATCTATATATTGTTTTCTGCCACCTTCATGTAATCTTTGTGGTGTTCTCTTCTTAATTTCAGACACAAAAATGTTCTCTGGAGCAGATGAGACTTTGCTCTCTAGTATATGTCATCCATTTGGTTCAAATAAACTCTTATACAAAATCTCCACAGGTCTGAACTTTTCTTATGTCAACACATACAAACTATATTTTACATTTTACACTGAAAAATTTGGAAATGATGTGTAATTTTAATCAACCTTAAAGAAAGTGATGTTTGCTGCTTGATAATTAAATGACTATATTTTTGTGTATTCAAAAAGTGGATGTCAGTTTAGTTCTACTTACTTTCCCTCTAGTTGAAACAGGAAAGATGATAGTGGACATCTTTGTCTTTGCTACCCAGTGACCGCACTCTCTCCTCTTGGTAATAAATCCACAATTTTATTCTGGTGAACAACACCCTCTTTTATTCTCAGTGCATAGTTCATTGCAGAAATTTCTACTTCTGGCTCCTGGCTTATTGGAACAGTATTGTTCTGGTCACTGTGATTGAAGAAGGAACAGAGACCCAATTAGAAGAAATGAAATGCAAGAAGACTTTTTTCCTGGAACCATTGAAAGAAAGGTGTGGCTCTTCTCTTCTAATCTTTTTATAATGAGAAAGATGTGAGCCTTAAACTGAGGAAGCTGTGCACTAGAAGCCTGAGAACAAACCCAATGAAGAAACCAAGTCCAGATGATACTAAATATATTCTGGGATCAAACTGAATCAGAGGCTGCTCTAGTCTCTTTAGTACCTGAGACAATAGTTGTTGTTTTTTAAATATAGCTTCAATTATTCTATATTGAGTTTTCTGTCATATATAGTCATAGTTCTAACTGACCCACCTTCTTTTACCAAGTAAGAAAGAGATTAAACTTTTATTGCCCATTTCTTCTAAACAAGAAGTAAATGCTACACATTCCACTTACTCTGTAATATGCAGTTAACCACTGTTTGCCCTCATTCTACCATAACCAGTTATACAATTTTTATAATAAAAAGAATGAAATAGTCTCTTAAAAGGTAAAATATACAAACAACAAATTCTGATACTACTAATTTTACATCTTAAAAGGTTTCTATTTTATTTTAGTTAAGCCAAATATATTTACTCTTTTTTTCCCAACTCTGTGTACTTTGTTGTTAGTATAGGTAGGTGGTATCTCCCTTAGGTGATAAGAATGCTAGGGTTAAGGGTTTTGCTAATTCATCTGAAGTGAAAAAGGATTGTAAAGACACAGTTTTCTATATAAGAGGTACCCTACATTCTAGACTGGTTGAATAACTCCTCAGGGCAAGCAAATCCCAATTTAGGAATACATTTCAATTAAGTTTTGAAATAGAAATTTCTTCAATTTCTTTGTCTTAAAATAATCGAAAGATTTCTAGTTCAAATGTCTTGTTGTTTCACTTGGAAGTAAGCTGATACTGTTTTTACATAGTATTATTGACATGTATTAACATTAGAATGTATATTAGCAGTATTCAGTGAGCTGTGAATCAACAAGAACACACAGAAATTACAAGATATTAATGTTTAAATGCACAGTTACTGTTTTAACTTTTAAAGTATTGCAGTTTATAAAGACAGTCAATCATATCAGTTTAAATGTCCCTTAAATAATTATTTTATTATAGCTGAATCTTGCTGTTAACAAGGACTTTATAGAGAAAAACAAACAAACAAACAAATAAACAATACAAACACTGATTAATAAATACAAGCCTTAGTTTGTTGTAATTATCTTAGACACTTTATCATTCAGGAAATACTTTAAACTTGGTATTCTTATTGAAATATCTAGACTGTGGAAAAAATTCCATGTCTATTAGAATGTTTTCAGCTGCAAGCAAAAATATCAAACTTAAAAGTGATTTAAACAATAGAACGTATGATCTAATATAAAAAGAAGTTTAGAGTTGGCAATTTTTAGTTTTTAACTTTTGGCAAAGCAATGTCTAAGACCAAGACATTTGGTCTTGTCCAGAATGTCCATGGAGACATTTGGTCCATGCTAAAAGGTCTTTAATATTTGGTTTTTGATATTTCAACCCATCCAAAATATTCATGAAAAAATTTGGTCAATGCTAAAAGTTCCTTGAAATCTGATTCGGTCCACAGGGATACTTGGTTTACATAGTCAATATAAATCCTCCTCTTATGTAAGATTTAAACCCCAACTCATCTATCTAACCACATGTGCCATAACCAAGTAGGCTACCTACTGGAACAAGGAGAGTTATTATTAGCAATATGGTTGTTATTGTTGGGGGCAATCTAAATTCATTATAGCCCTGGTGGCACTGACAGGACCTTGGTTCTTTTCTTTGAAGCAGTAAAAAATTACAGATCAGAAAAATTTAAGAAAAGTAAGGTTTATTAAAATACGTTTTAAGAGAGAAATGAGCTTTGCCAGAAATGGCTGCAGCTCCACAAGTTTCCGGGAGTATGCCGTATATTGTGGCCATGAAGGGTGGTTATAGGAAAGGTGGTAGATAATTGGCATATGAGGTCATTTTGATTGACATTTTTGCTGTTGTATAACCCCTTGTTTACTAAGCATGAGGTTACCCAGAATTCAATCTGTTATAATTAGATTAATGAATTGCTGGGCATAGATATAATATTATAATGATGGTATAATGAGACTAAGATTAAATAAGGTCAGTATACGTACAAACCATGCAAGCGTTTGTAAATGGCCCCCAGTGGCTATTTTGTGGCTTTTATCTCCTTGCAATGGTAATTTTTAGTGTAAAATGGGTGTTTCAGGGTGGTCTTAAAGGAGATCTCTGGGTTGAGCCTTTATTCCTCCTTTGCTCATGTCTGTCTATCTGCCTAACACAGTCACAATTATTGGAACTATAAAGCATGATTTTTATGTATTAGTCTTGTAAACCAAAAGTATAAATAAATGTTATGTATCATTTGAATTCATAAACATTTTCTAAGTGTGGATATTTTGGACTGGACCAAATACCCAGGACCTTTTTGTGTGGACCAAATGTTTCCTTGAATATTTTGGACAAGAGTAAATATCTGTTAATTGAGCAGTATTATTTAAGGAACAATTTTAAAGTGTGTTATCTTGTAGCTACAAAATAATTGTTGGGCGACAAGCATGTTCTCACAGAATACATTCATGGGCAGAAAGAGGTCTTTTTTATTGGGGATGAAAACCTTAAAAGTTTTCTTTGACCAGCTCTGGTTTATAAACCCATAATCTACCCGGAAATAAGTCCTAAAAAGTGAGAATCTATTATTTTCAGCATCTACAGTGAGTAGATAGCAAAAAAAAAAAAAAAAAAAAAAAATTGTAGAACTATCCTTGTCAGACTATTCTGCTATATGACTACTTTGGAGAAAAGCAGAACTTTAGTAGTAGCAGCAGCTGTTTGCCAAATGAAATCGTATATTAGAATCACAAGTTAAATGAAGATTGATGAATCTGTTTTTGGGAGGGGTGGAAAGAAACTTTTTACTTATATATTTTTTTTCTACGCACCCTGCACCCCACATCAAGTCTTTTTATCCAGCCTTTGATACTATACCCAGAGAGCAAAAGAAAACCTTCCCAGTTTAACCTGCTGTCATTAAAGGCAATATTTTGCATTATAATGGATACTATACTCTTAAATAAATGGGCATACTTTTTTTCCATTCATTACTATAAAGTTTTTTCTTTGTGCTCTTGCAATTGTCAAAGGACTTATGTGTGTTTTGTGAATAGAGCTCTAGGTAATTGAGTTATGGTGGATGTCCACCTCATTTAATAGAAAATTTTCCTAAATTTATAAGGATATAAATATAATTATGTTCTTTGGAATGACTTCTGACAGACTTCACATCCCAGCTGTTTTTCTTTTAAACCTAAAAAAAGGTGAATACTCAAATAAATACACATAACAAAACAAAAACAAAATTCTTAAAAAATTGTCAGGCCAAAGCCTGTTTAAATTTATAATATATAAATAGCATATATTTTTTCCTATTATGTCTGTCTTTTTCTTTTAAACATTTTAAGTTCAATTTAATTAACATTTTTTGAGTTCCTAATGTCCTCCCTGGGGTGATGTGAAATCTGGTGTCACCCCAGTGGCATGGGGGAGAAGATGGAGGAGGAAGGTGGACTGTGTGTTGTCCCTTGGTTCTTCCCCACTGACAAAGCAAAGAATTACAGGTTGGCAAGATTGAGAAAAGGTAAGATTTATTGAGAAAAGGTAAGATTTATTCAAAGTACATTTTAGAAGAAGACAGGCCACACTAGGGAAGGCTGAAGCTTTGTGGAATTTGATAGATGAAGAGATAAGACAGTACATCTTAAGGGAGGAGCAAGAATCCAACCAGGATTGCTGTAACAATGCAGAAATGGGAAGGTCTGTTTATATTTGGGCTGTGATGGGAGGTCCTAGATGATCTGTATGTGAGGTCACCTTGACTGAAAGTTGGCTACTATATAACTCTTTGCCTAGTGTGCATGTGCTTACCCAGAATTCAGTCTGTTATAATTAGATTCCTGAACTTCTAAGCATAGTCGTAATATTATAATTATGGTATAATGAGGCTGAAGTTAGGGGCAGTACTTTCTGTTTATGTGTTTGTAGCTGGTTTGACCAGCAGCTTTTATAGCCTTTGTGCTCTAAGATTTGGGATAATTTACAACTATAAAAGGGAGGTATTTCTGGAAGGTACTTAAAGGAAGTTTCTATGGTTATAGAGCAGGGCCTTTGCTACCTAACACTGATATATAGAAGGCATACTAAGTTCTGTAGGAACATAATTAAAGTACATTTATTTGTAAGAAATTTATCATCTACAAATGAGATAGATCAATACATAAATGATTATAATGCAAGATAAGCCTTGTACTTTTATCTGAAGTTTAAACATTTACTATGAAAATAAGTAGTCAAGTCTTTTCTGGGGATGTTTTGTGGAAGATTTGCCCATAAGTTTTCCTCTAAGGGTGGATAAACAAAGGGAAATATGACTGTTAGTATTTCAAACTGTGGAATCTAAATAAGAAGAAAGATGTATCATGGAGTTAGGAAATGTTGATCAGCCAAATGCATTAAACTGTAAGGTCAAATTGAACCAAAGCAGACAAAAGACCTGAAAAGGTAGACTTGAATATGGACAAGAGTGTGGAAGCAACACAGAGCTACTGGATATTCCTGGCCAAGGCATAATCTCCTTTATACTTTAGAACTCCCTTTCTTCTGTTTGCAAATCACTGATATTTGTTGAATGCTATGTTCTGGTCACATTCTAAGTACTTTAAATATACTGACGTGTAAAATTTTTACATAGATTTAATTAGTTGCTTATTACTATAAGTTTATTTTATAAATCAAGAAATTTAGACACTGAGAGGTTAAGAAATTTGCCCAAGTTCATACAACTTGCTCAAGGTCACAATGTTAACTACAACCTATGTTAATGAGAAGAAAAACACAGCTGTCTTCTAGGTACAAATTATTTTCATGTTTTTCTATTAAAAGAAAAAGGTAATACAACAGCATAAATATTTCTTTTTAAATTGTTTGTCTGATGGTTTACTGTAACAAATTTTCAACAGAAACATCAATTACTATAATTCTCTGCACAAGAAGATATTGCATAGAAAATTAAAAAATAATGCATTGAAAATCATAAATCTTCATTTGTAAGAAAAAATAGAAGCCATTTAGAGTATTACAACATTTACATTTATTATTTAAAACAAAAAATAGAAGATTCTACTAATTCATTTAATAGATTCATGGCATTGGAATTGAAAGTGACTATAGTCATCAGCTAGGCCAGAGTTTCAAATTGGATGCCCTCAGATGTGGTTTACTTGGCTTCATAGTAATTTCTTTGCTTTTCTGTTTTAATTACTTTACAATTTCAAAAAATAGAAAATTTAATTTAAAAATATCTATCTCCAGCATCTCATAAAAGTGGAACATGGAGTGAATCCACATTTCTCTAACAACAATCAACTAGATTTGAGTAAAAGCTGGTTAGTTTAGGAGTGTCTTGTATTACCTGGTCAATCACAGTGTGTTAGTTTTCTATTGCTGTATAATAAAATTACCACAAATTTAGCAACTTAGGAAAACATCCATTTATTAGTTCATAGTTCAACAGGTCAAAAGTTCATCAGGATGAGTAGTTTTTTTGCGAAGTGTCTCACAAGGCCCCAATCAAGATATTAGTTAGTCTGGCCTCCTTTCTGGAGGTTCTAGGGAAGAATCTGCTTCCAACTCATTCAGATTGTCGGCAGGATTTAGATCCTTAGGGTTTTAGGACCAAAGTCCTTATTTCCTTTCTGGTTGTCCGTTTGGAGCCACTCTTAGCTTCTTTACCCATGTCCCTACCATCTTCAAAGCCAGCAACAGAAGATCTCTCTCTTGTTGAATCTCTTATGCCTTTACTCTCTCTGAATTTTCCTTCTGCAACTACTTGGAGAAGATGTCCTGCCAGTGTGAATAGTTTAGAACCACCTAGATACAATCTCCTTATTTCAAAGTCAGCTTATTAGTATCCTTAATCACATTTGCCAAATACTTTGGACCATGTAATGTAATAAAATTATGGAATTAATGCCAAGGTTGAGATCATGGGGCCATTTTAGAAATCTGTCTACCATAGATAGCAGTAGTCCTCTTGACTACTGTATATACAAAATATACCAAATAAATATACATGAAGATGTAGAGTTTAGATAATCATATGTTACTATAAAGAGTATATATTGATACCACTGCCCTGAAATTCTATTGGGTAGAACATATGCATGTATGCCCTATAATCCAGCAATTCTATTGTGAATGTGTATACCTAAGAAATTTGGCCATTTTTTAATGCTTTTATTGTGTGTCCCCTTTAGAAAATTCAGTGATAAATCTTATTTTCTGAACCTTGCAATTATTTATGAACAGTATCAACATTACCTCCTTTTAAACATTGTGAACATTTCTAAGTTCTCTTGCTTACAACTGATCATATTTGCCTGACCTATATTAAAGAAAATTCTTGAAAAAAATTTCATCAGTGGAATTAAAGACTTTATCATGCAATACATAATATATATATGTACACACACACACACACACACACACACACACACATTTTTAAGAAAGCAGATGAGATAGATAAACTCTGAATATTAGCTATAATTCTAGTTAGGTAATGTCAAAGTCTGTGTGCTTCTTCTCTAATGTGGGCTACATGTTTGTGTGAGAGAAAATACATGACACTTCTTTATTGAGTGTCCCTTTGTCTAGCAATTATGCTTGATTACTTGTTTTTTTATACTTCTAGAAAATTGGTAAGACTAATGGCTCTTTGTATCTTAAATAAAGGCAGAAATAAAATGTGATTAGATGCCAGTTACAGGTCATTTATAATTTCTATTCTGGTGAAAATCAGAATAAGAATCAGAACACCTGCTGTTCTTCATTGCTAGAAGGGTCAAACTGGCAGTGGTTTTGTTTGGGGCCTCAGGTATTATACCCATATGTTTCTAGCCCCCAAGCATTGTACATACTTGAGGCCTGAGATAGTTGCAAACATCAGGGAATACCACCTTAGGTGAGGACTTTTATTGAAGAGGAGACTAATGTTGGCATTTCATGTCTTAAGGAATAAAAGGAGATGGAAACCATGCAGCTGGTTCCTGTCTTTTGATATTCTAGAAGTTCTATCTTATTGTGATTAAAAGAAGTATAGTATAATCCTGTGGAGAGACTATAGATAACCTTACATTTGAGCAGCCCTATGACACATATACACCTTGTTCTTTTCATAATTCTATTTTTACCAAGTACAAAATTTTAACTTCACAAGTTGTTTCATAGTGAGAAAGATATTGCTCACCTTTTATCTCTTTAAACATTAATAATCTTTCTGGTTTTCTAGATATTTTCCTATTCAGTTCAACAAGTTTTTTTGTTGAAAATATGATGTGGAATTATACATGTTATTATTACCTTTCAAAGTCATTAAAGCTGTTTAAAAAAAATGTTTTTATTTTTCTTCCCTTGCTGGGTACAAGGTAGAGTTTCATTTCCCCACCTGTAAATGTTTTACTATTTTCTATTCTTCATTACCATGTGGCAATAGCTGCTCCATCATCCTGGGTCATTACCTAAGAAGGTGATTATGTAGAGTGGAAGCCTAGCCAACTTGCAATGGATGCTTGGCATAGAGAATATATGTGCTGAGATTTTTTAGCTTGTTTATTATTGAAGCAAATCTAGTCTATCCTGACTTACACATAATCAGAGCTGTTTTAAGTCTATGGTTTGTCAAAACCATTCCATGATTTCAATATTCTATGCTAATATATATAATTTGCATGAACAGAATAGTGGCTTAAAATGTTCAAATGTTAGAAGGCTTTTACTCTCCAATTATGTTATCTCATAGTTTATTATTATGCCAAGTATTATAAAACTGAACTTTAAGTTTCTCCAAATTTTTTAGTCTAGGTACAAAATTTTACTTTCAGCAAAATAATTTTCTACTTCATGAATATCTTTTATGAACTGGTTATTTTGTGGAAGTCATACTTAAAAGTCTTCTCACTTTTTACAAACTTCTATTATAAAACATAATAAACTTTAGTGATACTTATATTTTAGACATGTTTTGACAACATGCACATATAGTCCACACATGTATTCTACTTCTAAAGTGTAACAAATGGACAACGAAATTTGAATTGTTCTTGGCATCCTTTTTTACCCTTCAATATAAAACACATTCACAAATTCACTATTTTCATGTAGTACCACTTTTATAATTCTAAAAATGGGTGAAGAGTCTAAAATGATAAATTTTTAGTTTAAAATTTGTAAGTCTTGGGAATATAATGTATAGCATGATGACTACAGTTAAAAATACTACTTTTGAAAGTTTCTAAGAGAATAGATCTTCAAAGTTTTCATTGCAAAAAAAAATTGTAACTGTATGATTTTGAATGTTAACTAGATTCTTGTGATCATTTTTCAATATATAAAAATAAAAAAACATCACATTGTATACTTGAAACTAATATAATGTATCAATTATACCTCAGTTTTTAAAAATGGTATATGATAGTTCTCAGAAGAGCTGTAGAATAGTTGAATTTGGAGTTGAATAGTTGAAGAAACTTAAGTTAAATTTGGAGTACTATATTGATTAATTGACTACAATTACTCTCACTTTAGATAGACAGCTGTTGTGGAATTTGATAGATTAAACTAGAATGCAGATATAGAAATAGAAATTTAAATGTTTAAAAGGCTTGTTTTTTTTCCTGTAAAATGTTGAAAAAGTTTGTAAAATTCAGAGAAAGTTGTTGTCTGTCTTTCAAGGGACTTCATAAGAAACAGATATTATATTAGCAAATTCATCAGAGTCTTTGAAGTGTGTATAAATTCTGAATATGGACCACGATAGTGATGATAGCAGAATCAACTCATTCTGGGAAGCCAAAATATAAAATACATTTCTCTGTAATTATAAAATTAGAACAGGGAAAATAGTCATATGACTTAAATATGTAACGACTTAAAGCTAATCCCAGCTCCTTTATTTATACAGTGATAGAAATATCTTTGCCAATCTTTCTTGTATACCTGAAGGCAATTGACTTAATTTTTACTTTGGATATTTGCCTTTATGATTCTTATTTTCTATAACAACTTTATATTGACTGAGAAGTATTATTATTATTTTTTTAAGTCTGCTAACAACTTTAATTTGGTTAAAATAAGGTTTACAGGACTGACAGAATTTCATATCTTTTATGTGACATTGCTCATCTCTGCTTGGTCTCGTCTGAGTGAATTTGATAGTGGAGTTTCCCAGTATAATTCATTTCTCTTATTTCGAAACACTTATGACTCATCTTATTTAAACATTTACTTACTGTCAGCAGCAGTCGTTGCTTGGATAATGAAGACAGTGTTCATATATTTAATATTTTTTGATAACTTGTTTCTTTATAAATGTAAGCAAATTTCTACTAGTCCTGCAAAGTACTTGCCAATTATAAAAAAATCATCTATTTGTGAATACTTGTTTTAAGTTTTGTTCATTTTTCCCTTTTAAAATTTATTTCCATTTAGCACAGATATTCTATAAAGAATTACAAGAATTTCTGAAAGTTTTGCAAGAAGATACTGTCTGAGATCCACATAATCAAACACTTATTGATTCCTGAAAACATAATCATCAACTCAATCAGTAAATTTCAAAAACATACAGACAAAACAATTTAACTAACTCTTTTTTGAGAAGAAAAAAAAAGAACATCTATTAAAAAAATAGCTATCTATTGTGAATAAAGTATCTTGTTTTTAATCTAGTCTTTTTTATAATTGTCTCTATTTCTAAATCATGGTCACCTATTCTAGGAAAATCTATAATTTGATTCTAAGTGAAAAGACAAATTATTTTAAGAATGATATAAATTTGGGGAATTTTACAAGATATCATTTGTTTTAAATTTCTCCATAATCTTAGAATAATTTATTTTATAAAAGCTGTGATATATTCTTAAACTTACTTCTTTAGCAACTGATATGATTATTCAACAAAGAAATCATTAGAGGAACATACTGCCCTCCATATAAAATTTTCAATTTTTTGAGCGTAAACATTAAGCAAATTCTCTTGTTTTAGCATAAGATGTATATAACAAAAAAATTTCGTTTTTACAATAAGCTAAAAAGTCAAAACAATAAATCAAAGAACTGTTCCTAAAGTTAACTATAACGCATATTATTTTTCCTGCAAAATAAAAATGGTGGCTTTTCCAGCTATTGTTGATTTGAATAATCTCAAAAATTTATATTATAGCTAAATAAAATAATGCAAACATTGGGAATTTAGCATTCAAGAGCAGTAGCCTTTATTAGCTCACTCAATGTACATTTATTGAGTTTTCCTACTGTGTAAATGCTGGAGAGACACAGAAGAGAATAGAAAACTGTACTGCAATGTATGTATGTTTCCTTACACAAGGACCACAGAATCTATAGAAATTGGAGGACCAGAAATAAACATGAGAATTCAATCACAATACAAGTCCAAAGGAGAAAACTGGTAACACATTTATATTTCTCATTTGCTAAAAATGAGAGGTACAGATAATAAAAGTTACAAAAGATCATAGACTTGAAGATGTTTTTGAAGGAATTTAAACTTAGGTAAAAGTCACAGGCCAGCAGCTGTGACAATCATTATAAAATGGCATGACAACAACAGAACCTGCATCTCATTTAATAACATGAGGCTTTTCTAAGCGGATTCCTTTTATCATTTTAAAAATTATAAAAAATTTCTTTCTCCCTAGTGCATTTGGTGATATTTCCAAGTGGGGAAGTAAGTAACAATTGTTTCTGTTCTTTCATAATAAAAACTAACTTGGAAGCTTGTAAATTTGAGAATGTTGAATGAGGTATGTGTTTTGTTCACTTGTTTGAAGAACTAAAATTTTAGGTAAAGAGAAAGAGTTGAGTTATTATATGTAATTTTCTTGGGCCACTCTTAAAGATTTCTAGTTGATGGAGAAGAGATGCTGAAAAAGTTTTATGCTAACAAAATTGGGGGGGTAATAGTAATGGAGGGGAATATAAATGTGACTTATGTTGAAATAGAGAATTACCTATATAGACCATGTTTAACCTCAAATATCACAATTTAGGTTAAGCAATCTATAAATATAATTACTGTTTATTCAGGTTTGGCTGAAGCCCCCAAGGCCAATAATAATGCAATAGATGTCAAATATCTCAAAAGTTTCAAGGAAAAGTGCTAGACCATTTAACTGAGACATGTTGAGATAGATAAATTGATTATGCTATATTAGTGATCACTCATCTCCAACCATAAAAGCACTCAGGTAAAAAAATGAATGAAGGAGACTTCTTTTAGAAGGAGCATTGGATAACTGTGTGTTCTCTCTTCTATTGAGATGGAAAAAGAAAACTGATTCTTCCCACATCTTATGTCAACTAGAAGAAATCCTATGGAAACCTTCCAACCCAACCAACTGAAGAGAGCCTGTTTCAATCCATTTTGAAAGAAAACCATCCAAAATAATTCTGGGGTTTCATAGTCCAGAAAGTGTCTGAATGTTGTGGTTTTTTTTTATCCTGAAAATGATTCTGGTATCATGTGCATTACAAGTATTATAGTAGGAGGGAGTAGAGAAGGTATCTCAAAGACCCCCACAAAAGCAATTAGTAAAAAATTCAGCTTGGAACATATGCCAGTCTCATAGGACAAAGACATCATTTCATAAGTTATTCAACACTGTCTTTTCTCTTTAATCTTCTCTCCCTTGGACCTTACCCCAAAGAGGTAATATGCTTGAAATTTTTGCCTATGACAGTGGGAAAGCACAATAACTCTGCAATATGCATCAATAATTGGCTTTCAAATTATTCTTATATGTTTTCTCTATAGCAGGAAAGATATTTATGCAGAATATTCAAAGTATTTTGTGTGTGCATATATATATATATATATATATATATATATATATGTATGTATACACACACACACATACACACACACACAGAAGTTTTTTTAAGTTTCAAATAGAATTTTGCCACAGGCATATATAGAAACTATCTTCACATAGCAATGGATGTTACTCTAAGACATAAATTGGATTGCTTTGCCTAGCATTTTCTTTCACTATATTTTTCACTTTTGCTTTCATTTTGTTCTTTCATTTTTGTTCTTTTTCTCTCACTATTACTCTTTAATTTTTCTACCTGTTTACTGAGCCACTTACAAATTAATCTTTTCTTATGGCAGGTTTAGTGTCCAAACCATTGAAATAAGCCTGCCACTCTTCTGTCTAGGCTATGAGATTTCTAACATAGGTCCCAGCCTTGCTTGAGTTTGCTTCCTCTTCACCTTTACTCTGGGTATTCTTATCCGACCACTAAACCACTGTCCCCTTCTCTCTTATCGCCCATCTCTTTTTTTTTTTCTTAATCTTCTAAGGGAAGAGTTCTTAACTCCTTATCTTTTCAGAAAGATTTTCTTTTGCCAGATGTATGTTAAAAAAAAAAAACCTTATTAAGTGGAATGATCTTTTGGATTGGCCCAAGAAATATCCTGTAGATGTAAAATAAAGGTAACATTTACAAGGCTTATGAATGTATGTAAGTTTCATAACAATACAGTTTTACAGGATGAACATAAAATGTTTTTGTCACTTGAGATCCGACAGTGATATCTCATGAGCTCTTCAACCTTCACTTCTTATTTATTTATGTGACTGATTCTACACATTATGTGGGATTGCATCCTTCCTGCAACTCTCAGTTGTTATGACCATAACACATCTGAAAATTGTTTTGCCAAAGTCAACTAAAAATAGAAAATACACATATTCACATACAAACACACTCCACAAATTGCCTAGAAATTCAAGAGAATGTGGTTTCATGAGTAGACACCCAGGTTATTGATGAGAAAAAGTCAAGGGCTCAAACAACTACTTTCATGAGCAAAATGATCTTAACAAAAGCTATTTTTAAGGTGTTTTCTTACACAACGCCCATAGAATATGATAATTTTGTCATTTTTCATTCATGCTTCCTAGGCATCTGCACCTCAGCACATCTGTAATCCACTCCCAGCACTCGGGTTTAGAAGATTATTGCCAGGACCAGTTTCATTTAAGGTTTTTATAAGTGATTCGGAAGATGAAATACCCAGCAAAATCTTCATGTTCACAGATGACACTAAGCTTCTCTGGGTAATTAAATGTCAAGTTGATAAGGACAAATTGCAGAAAAATTTTTCCTGCTTGTATGTGAGGTCAGGACATAAAGATGAACTTTATCACAGTAGCATTAATATTGTAGAACAAGAAAAAAATATACAAACTGTATTTATATAATGATGACATTTGAGCATCAGTGATGACACTGAATAAAAATTTGAGAGATATTATTTTATATTTCTTGGAGATATTTACCTTAAGTGTGTGGTGACAAAAACAGTTACTACAACTCCACGAATCATCAGAGATGCTGTTGCAAATGGCGCAGAAACATTGGTAATGATTTTAATACTTTCATTTATGTTATTTTTGTTTAATTCTCAAAACCATTCTGTGACAATTTTTAATGCATTTTGCAAACAAGGAAGCTGATACAGTAAGTGATTGACTTTTGCATCAAGGCATAGACTTCTATAATTAATTCTGGATGCATCTCTAAAAATAATGGAAGTGAAACATGTTCAAAAATAGACATTTCAAATAAGACTTGGGGAATCAGAGAGAAGAAATGAGGAGAAAAGGAGATTTCTATAGGAACATATATTTTAAAAAGAGCCTTTGATTTGGAAAAAAATGACTTGAATACTGAATTTCATACAGTTTGAATGAAGTTCTAGAATTCTGAATTTAATTAAGAAATTGCATTATGCTTAAAAATGATGTATTAGTTTGTAAGGGCTACCATAACAAAGCACACAAAATGAGTGGCTTAAAGAGCAGAAGTTTGCTGTCTCATAGTTCTGGAGGCTAGAAGTCCAAGATTAAGTTATCAACAGGGTTGGTTTATGCAAAGAGCTGTGAGGGTAGCCTCTTTTCCAGGAAGAAATTTTCTTCTTTTGTTTCTTCACATTTTCTTCCCTCTATGTCTGTCTGTTTCTGTTCAAATTTTTTTCTTTTATAGGACAACGGTCATATTGGATTAGGGACCATGCTAATACTACATCTTAATTACATCTACAATGACTCTATTTCCAAATAAGGTTATATTCTGAGACACAGGGTATATGGCTTTAACACACAGATTTATTGGGGAATATAATTGAACCCATAATAAGGGGCAAGAATGCATTACACAGTTGGTAATACATTTATGAAAGTAATTGCTCTGAATAAGAACAAGACCTAAGATTTTATATGTTAGTGAAAAACAAAGCACCAAGAACATTAAGCCAATAAAGAGTTAATGGTGGTGGGTGGGGAGAATATGACAGCATCTAAATATCATAACATTGAGAATTGTGGGAAACCATAGATTCCAGTGTTTTTACACAGTTGAGTGTTATCCAGAAGGAAGGCTCTGCTCTCTTTGTCCAACAACAGCATAATGAATTGATTTCACTTGTTAGAACATTAGTATTTTTTTCTTATTTATGCCAGTATTTTTAATCTCTAGAAAATATTAAACTCCAGATATCTTAAAATGTGGTTTCCATAAACCCCAAATAATCTTAATTTTTTCAGTATATAATGAAAACTTCAGGCTTGGCTTTCTCTTTCAGATTAAAATTAAAACAAAAACATTTTAGACAAGTTTATACTAGATACTTTAATATTGATAATTTCTAAAATAAAACTCAACCACACTTCCACATAAAATGGAATAAGCTCCTTCAATGAAAATATTTTATTCAGGGTATATTCAGCCCGTGTCACAATATCACATGTTATATATGTTGTAATGGGCTAAGCAGTGTTTTAAGATCTATAAGAAGAAAATTACAATTAATCTTTACTGTATGGAAATAAGACATGAAATGATACAAAAGGTAAAAATAATTTTTTTATTTGCTACTGCATTTATCATCTCAAGGCAGTATCTTTGGTTAAAAATTGGGGGTCAAAATGGCAAACTAGGTAAAAGTTGAATTTGTCTCCTCTCATATCTGCATTAAAATTACAACCAAATTATAGAGCACATGGGGCTTTGCAGCTGCTCAGAGTACAGCAGGGCAGCTGGTGAAACATGAAGGTGAGTGAAGCTGTGGGAAATGGTAGGGATGGCCCCGTGAGCAACCAGATCTGGGCGAAGTACAAGGCAGAAGCAGAACCGCAAAGTGGCATCTTGGTCTGCGGCAGATCAGTTTTCAAAACACTCACTTCGATATGGCTCCCTCTCCTCAAGGAGGACAAACAGCCAGAGATCCAAACAGAAAGAGTATTTTTTCTCATGCATCTTTTGCCCTGAATGATTTGCCTGATACCTAAATTAAGAAGCTGGCTCCTGGAATGGAGTCTGAAAATGACTATATCTTGAACAAAGAAGGTAAGCAGGATTGTAAAACAGAAGAATTTTAAACTCTAAGCAACCTTCCTTTCATTTTACACATTCTGTTACTCATTTGGGGACTATATTAAATAGGTAAGATCTCACCCATTCATAGCTAAGTTCTTAAAACTAGACTCTTTGATTCATGTTAAAAACTTTTTCAAACATCTGATGGCTTTACAGAAGCTGAATTAAAATATTTATTTAGGAAAAAAATTACAAGCAAATTATAAAATAATTAATGTGAAGAATCACCTGAAGTCCAGCTGATCATAACATATATGTATAATAGTATAAAGAGGGAGCCATATCGAAGTGAGTAGAAGAGCAAAGCTGTGAAACGGGGCTGAACCTGTGGGTGACAGTAGAGCATTAAGAGAAAGAGTGAGGCAGCAGAGGATTCCTTGAAGGAGAGAGGAGTCTTAGCTCAGCCCAGGGTCCAAGCTCAGGAAAAAAAGGTGTCCAAAAAAATCTGACTAAAAATCAGAGGGAATTCTGGATGTCAGGGTGAGATGGAAGGAGGTTGAAATCTATACACTTCTTTAAAGGGCCCACACACAGCCCCTTTCACCTGTGGTCATACATTTTGGGTGCTTGTGGAGGGATGGAGGCTCAGGCAAGATTCATATAGAGAAAGATGGCATTACTCTGCACTAGAACAAGGACTAGACAGGTGGCTGCTATTGTGCTATAGTCAAGGCCACCCTACGGAGCAGTCTTGACTGTGTTGATCCATCTCCTACAGCCAATTCTGAAGCTGCACTGGTCTGAGGAAATTGGCCTGCCCTACCCAACCCACAGATTGCCTGGGGTAGCTTGTTGCAGGGCAGTTTTCCCTGCCCTGCCTCTTTCCAGGGCTGAACATTAGGTGCAGGCAGCAAACCTCAGCAAGTGCTATGAGCAAATTTCAGAGATAACAGTGACAGGCAAAGATGACAGCTGCCAGCATGAGATATAATATCGCTTGAGCAGATCGCAGGGGGTTTGTGGGCCCATCCCAGATCGCAGTAAGTTTCACAGTGATATGTGACTGTCCCAGAGCTGGCAGCAATTCTGTTTTTGTATAGGCCTGACGACGACATGCCTCACTGAGACGTTCCCTCTCACCCCCAACCCACACACCTAACCCACAAATTACCTGGGCAAACCTGTTCCCAGGCAACCCAGTCTTATCCCCTGAGTTCTTTAGAAAATAAATTTAACAGCAAATAACAACACTCAGTTTTTGCAGCCCACACAAAGCCTGTGCATTGGGAAGAAATTTTCAGTGGCGGGCCACAAACCCATGACCATGAGCTTCAGTAATTCTGGAAAAGATCTCAGGTGTATGGGTCTGAGCTGGGTAGAGGCTGGCCTTGCTGTGATCTAAGACTTGTACTGGGAGCCACAGAGACAATGCTGGCATGTAAACTGACACTGTAATTGCAGGGGAAATCTGCTCAGTATACCCAGGTGATTTTCTGGGTCCCTGCACCACCCAACACACATATCATCCAGAGGCTTTTCCAGTTGTAGAGTCTTACGGGCAACTTGAGGTGCACTGATTCTTCTGCTAAAGTGCCTCAGGCCTGGTACTGGGGATAACCAGATCACAGCTTACAGCATTGTCTCTTCCACTTACCTATAGATCCAGCATAGGTGGCAACCATATGCAGATTGCTTTGTAGCTCTCACCAGGTAGTCCCAAGGAATCAAAAGCAGTGGCTGACTTTGGCCTATGGGGTGGCCTCTCCTAAGGGGCCACAAAACAAATATACTCAGAGGTTGGCACTAGACCACAAGAGAGCAACTCCTCCATAAGCAGTACACACAAAGGATAGTCTCAACAAATAGGCAAGACTTCTAGGGCAAATCCCACTCAGTGAGGTCAGCTTCCACATAGCAACTCATACCCTCTAGGTACAGCCAGTTCCCACAATTAGCCCAAGCATTAATCCCATCCACTGATAACACACAACCCACACAAAGATCATGTCAAGAGCCCCCAGCACAGGGGATCAGAGAGATTCACCTCTGAGCCACACAGAACATCTTCCACATAAGGCCATCTGGCCAAGGCTGAGAGACAAAACAAATATTCTTAACACATAAAAATGAACACATAGAAGTTAATAAAATGAGAAAACAAAGAAACATGCCACAAATGAAACAACAGAGAAAACTTCAGAAAATAAGCTAAATGAAATAGAGGCAAGGAACTAACCAGAGATAGAGTTCAAAATAATGGTTATAAGGATGCTCAATGAACTTAGGAGGAGAATAGATGAGATCAATGAGAATCTCAACAGAGAGAATAGTAAGCATAGAAAAGTACATAGAAACCATAGAAAAAGAACCAGACAGAAATAAAGAATACAATAACTGAAATGAAGAATATACTAGAAGAATTCAACAGTAGATTGGACAAAGCAGAAGATTAAATCAGTGAATTGGAAGATAAGGTAGCAGAAAACACCCAATCAGAACAACAAAAAGAAAAAAGAATTAAAATAATGAGCTTAGTTTAAGAGACCTCTGGGACAATCTAGGACAACATGAGGGTAAAACAATATCTGGATCATAGGAGTACTTGAAAGGGAAGAGAGAGAGCAAGTAATTGAGAATCTATTTGAGGAAATACTGACAGAAAACTTCCCTAACCTGGCAAAAGAATCAGACATAGAAGTTTTGGAAGCACAAAGTGTCCCAAACAAGAGTACCTCAAACAGATCCACACCAAGACATGTCATAATTAAAATGCCAAAGGTCAAAGACAAAGAGAGAATATTAAAAGCAGCAAGAGAAAGGCAGCTTGTTTCTTACAAGGGCACCCACACAAGAATGTCTGTTGATTTTTCAACAAAAACTGTACGGGCCAGAAGAAACTTATAAGAGATATTCAAAGTTACACAACAGAATCTACAACAACAAATATTTGACCCAGCAAGGCTTTCAATTACAATGGAAGGTGAGATAAAGAGTTTATCAGACAGGGAAAAGTTTAAGAAATTCATCACCAACAAGCCAGTATTACAAGAAATGTTACAGGTCCACAGTTAAAAAAAAAAAAAAGGAAATAAAAACTAATAAATATGAATAATAAAATGGAAATAACTATGTACCTATCAGTAATCACTTTAAATGTAAATGGCTCAAATGCTCTAATCAAAGACATAGGGTAGCTGAATGGATTAGAAAACAAGACCCATGCATATACTATCTCCAAGAGATCCATTTCAGATCAAATAACACACACAGACTGAAAGTAAAGGAATTGAAAAAGATATTTCACACAAAATAGACTTTAAAACAAGGGCTATAATAAGAGACAAAGAAGGGCACTACATAATGATAAAGGGACCAATATATCAAGAGGACATAACCCTAGTAAACATATATGCACCCAACATAGGGGCACCTTCAGACATAAAGAAATTTTGACTGACATAAAAGGAAATATCAACAGTAATACACACATAACAGGGAACTTTAACACCCCATTGATATCAACTGACAGATCTTCCAGACTGAAAATCAACAAAATAATGGGCCTAAGATACACACTAGACCAGATATATTTAATAAGATATTTCAGAACATTTCACCTCAAAACAGCAGAATATACCTTCTTCCCAAGTACATATGGAACATTTTCCAGGATAGATCACATATTAGGCCAAAAATAAATCTCAGTAAATTTAAGATTGAAATCATATCAAATGTCTTCTCTGTCCATAATGGCATGAAACTAGAAATCAACTACAAAAAAAAAAAAAAAAACTGGAAAATATACAAACACATGAAGACTCAACAATATTATTAAACAGTGAATGGATCAACAATGAGTTCAGGAAAAAATCAAAAGATATCTAGAGACAAATGAAAATGAAAACATGACTCAAAATCTGTGGGACACAGAAAGCAGTCCTAAGAGGGGAATTCATAGAAATACAGGCCTACCTCAAGAAACAAGAAAAAGCTCAAATAAACACTCTAATCTCATACTTAAAAGAACTATAAAAATAATAGCAAACAAAGCCCAAAGTGAGTAGAAGAAAGGAAACAATAAAAATCAAAGCAGAAACAAATAAAATAAAGTCCAGAAAAGAAAATACAAAAGACTAATGAAACCAAGAGATGGTTCTTTGAAAGATAAACACAGCTGATAAAACTTTAACTATACTCATTAAGAAAAAGAGAGAAGACTCAAATAAATATAATCAGAAATGAAAAAAATCTGATTAAATTTTATTACATAAGATTGAAATACAGAAAGAACAAAACAATATTCTTTCTTGTTCACAGTATACTGTGACTAATATATACACTATCCAAATGCAACTAGTTAACATTTTGATCAATTTTTTCCCAAGCTCTTTGTGTGTGTTTCATAGGGTTGCGATTATGTGTTTTCCAATAGTCTAATGAAATCACCTAATTTTTTAAAATCTTGATTTTTCATCGGATACCTAGTATCTTTTAATGTTAACATTGTATATGTAATCACCTCTGCCTACTTTTTAAATGTTGATACTTTCCAAGGTTCTGTTTTTGACTCTCTTCTTTTTCTACTTTTTATAATCTCCCAAGTCTTTCGCAATTCTCCTATCAGAATAGCTAACACCTAAACACTTACAAGTTACAAATCTATATCTTATGTTTCAGACTCACATATATAACTATTAAGTATTTAGATGTTCATTAATAAATTAATTCATTAATAATTAATTGAGTTAATTCATTAAGATTTTAGTGTGTATTGGGTGGTATTCTGATTACTAAGCATTCAACTTGAAAAATGAGGTTAGAAAACAAGAAAAGATGGTGAGAATCAAAGCAGGAGATCAAAAAGGCATGAAAAGTCTACATTTAGAAGGTTCTTATGTGCTAAATATAGGCATTTGGACATTTATTCCCAGTCAAATTAACATAGTCTTGTAGCACTCTGCTTATAATACTCATGGAATCTGAAGTTAATCAGTTATTGGACTGATTATTTTATTTGGTGTATATATTAGTTTTGTATTGCAACTATAAGAAACTGCCACATACTTAGTGGCTTAAAACAACTCAGAATTATTACCTTATAGTTCTGTAGATCAGATGTCTTTCTGACATGAATCTCACTGAGTTAAGATCAAGGTGTTGGCAGAATGCATTTCTTTTTGCAAGTTCTAGGGGAGAATCCATTTCCTTGCCTTTTCTACTTCTACGGCTGTCTCTTTACTTAATTCATGGCTTCTTCCTCCCTTCTTCAAGGCTGCAACATCAGTCCTTCTCTCACTATCATCTCTCTGGTTTTCTTTTTTCACATTTAAGGACCCTTATGATAATCCAGGGTAATCTTATTTTAAGGTCAGATGATTAGCAACCTTAATTCTATTTTCTACATTAGTTCTCCCTTGCCACATAACTAACATATTTACAGGTACTAGGAAGTAGAATGTATACATCTTTGGGTATGTGTGTGTAGGGCATTATTCTGCTCACTACAGCATTTATCTTCTTCTCCCAGGCTGTAAATATCACGTATAAGACTCTATTCACCCTTCCCCTTTTTTCTTAATAATAGAATCTTGGTTTTATTCAGTGTGGCAATTGCCCAGCTAATAAAATTCAATATCTTGGCTTCTACTGTAGTACAGAGACATAAAATGGCACTGCTCCAGCAAATGAGTTATAAGGGGAAGTCTACTTAGTATTTTTTGCAGTGGTTTTGCTTTCTTGGTGGGACCCCCTGTGGTCTTGCCTTAGAGTTTAAAGAACAGTCACCTTATTTCCAAGAATGAAAGGAAGAAATACACCAATCCTTCTGCATTAAGAAGTTAAAACATGGAAAGAGCCTTGGTCACAGATGACATTGTTTAACTGATATATGGTATCAGTTCAAGGCTTCCTCTCCTGGACTTCTTGCATTTGAGAAAAATATTCATTACATACTTAAAGTACTAGAATAAAGTTTTTAGTTTTTGCAGCCAAATAAAATCTTGCTTTATAGTCTACATGAGAGCAGGCTTCTTTTCTCTCTTGCTTACCTCTGTGCTTCCAAAACCCAGGTCAGAGCAAAATATCTGTTAAGAACCCAATAAATGTTTGTTAATTTTTCTTGAAATTTTGACTTCTTATCTGTACTTAAAACAAAGGGTATTTGTCATTGCTATGAAGTGAAAATGAACTACTGTTGTTTACAGAAGTAATAGAAAGTGGTATCTCTACAATATAATAGGGAAGGAGAGAAAGTTGCTAGATGAGCCCAGTGAAATCTGTAGGCAGCACATCACACAAGACCAACATCGGTCATGTTAAGAATTTCTTTACTTTATTAATTTAAAGAACATTAATCACAGATTGACAGAGTTTAGGTAAGGTTATCATATTTGTATTTGAAGCCTCTTTTAGGCTACTATGTGAAAAACGGTGAATGAATGCCTTGAGGGAGTTTAGGAGGGTATGAAAATTTTCTAAGAGAGATGGTGAGAACCTGATGTGATTTAATGATCCTGGAAATGGAGAGAATGAATGGATTGGAGAATTTAACTTAGTGCTTAACTGAATGTAGGAGTAGCAGAGTGAAGGATCTAAGTTCACGCTTAGTTTTTTGAAAGTATGTATGGGAAGACTGTGATAGCAAAATTCTGGCATTGCTCTGTTGAAGATATCTTACTCAGAATTTTTTGTTGAATTTTTACCACATACTAAGCTAGTAATTGTAGGACTAGTACATAAACCTATATTTGAGTCCTTTAAGGCCTAGGATAAGGTAAATACAAGAGGGGATGAGTGGCTGGAGATAATATATAATTTGGTGTAGAGCCATATCTGAGAATGGCTTTACAATATCCACTGTAATAAATGTGTTTATTTTTTATTTACATGCACTATTGAGAGCACTGTTTCAAGAGCTGTGGACATGAAAATGAATACTCTGCTCTCAATGATCCCAGAATCTAGTGCAGAACTTTCGCATGTGATACATGAATGGGTCACAGATAAACTGAGCTAGAGATCCCCAGCTCTTGGAGCAGCCAAAGCAAGCTCCTCCACTTATACCAGTGTGGTGCACATATGTGTATTTCTATGTGTGCTCTGTGGAAAATTTTAGAATTCACTAGACTTGAAAATAAATTAGACACATAAATAATAATAATAATAGTAACAATATAATACAATGTAATAATATAATAATAATGTAAACATAAATATAAAATAATACTTTAAAAATTGTTATAATGTAATGATGTAATAACAGAATATAGGGTAATAAAAACTATTGCTGAGGAGTTGTTTTGGGTGAGATTTTAAAAGCAAGAATTTGTCAGCTAGTGGAAAGAATTAGTATCTATCCTTCTAGAGTCTTCAAGCCTAAAAACACTGTTAGAGTTTCAACTGTAAAATTTCTTTTTTGTTTCTTCACTAACTACTTACTTTTTCAGGCACGATAACATGAAGCAGCTTTCATCATATTTCATCAGCTGATGAATTTTAAAAATACAGTAGCTGAAAAATGGATGGCAAGATAAGATTGTCTTTGTATTATTTTCTTCTCTTGATAAGAAATGGATTTAAAGAGGTGATGTAGCTTCTCATGAAGTTGAACTCAGGTGTACCCTGAAGTGATATCATGCTCATTCAATTATCTACTCTCCTCAGTTTCGAAAAGTTTACATTATAGTTCTCTAAGAAGCTTCCAATGCTTTTAAGTAGAAAAACCATTCTTTCATAGCTTCTAAAACTGTATATTGTCTTTTAAAATCATCATTTCTCTCCATAAATTTGCTGTATATATTGAATAACATTATGTTTTATTTTTTTACTTTTTTTGGTACATAAGCACTTCATTAAGTCTATATGATTCTATTCTTTTGGCTCCCCCTTTTTTATTCTCAAGGAAGCATTTGGAAGGTCAAATAAAATGACCATTTAAAAAATCTACTCCCAATTTCAATAGATTCTGAGGGATTTTAAATTGTGATTTTTAGTTAAATTTCAAATAGATAAGGGAATCACTTGGAGTGATTGCAACGATTAAACTTGAAACTGAGCTTAAAAATTCGTTTGGTTTACTGAATCACTAAAGGTAAAAATAAATGTGAAGCTATTTACAATATAATTAGTAGTATGTTGTTAATGTGTTACATCATAATGGAAATAACTCTAGATATGTTGAGCTGTTCTCAAACCTCTCCAATATGTAGTATTAGCAGTTGGAAACTGTCAAATTCTGTTGCCACCTTTTCTAATGCCTCAGACGTATTATTAATCCTGTGAGACTTTAATACTGACAAGTCTGCCTGTGCCTCCAAGCCTGTGTTTAAGCCCTGTCCTTCTGGGCTACTTAAATCACAAACGGAACTTTTCTAGACATCTCACATTTAGCACAAAATCTATTCTTCCCTTTTACAAATGTATGACCTAGGCTCTTATACACAATCACTATGATAGAACTTCTAACCACCTCAGCCCACTGTTATAATCAAGCTTTTAGTGTTGAAAGTTTTAAACCATCTTGACAAATGCTTATAATTATAATAGTTATCACATGGAACACTCAGTATCCTCAGAGAGATTTAAGTATATGATAGAATCTTCCTTTTCTAAGAGTTTATCAGCCAGCATATTTTCATTCTTATGTATGGAAAGTGTATTTTAGATACATAAAACCACAATAAATGAGCTCTTAACTATGTCAACTGTTGTAGTAATCAAGCCCCTTTCTTTAAAAAGTATTTAAACTACTCATTAAGTATACTTCTAGAGACTATAATGACATTTTCCACATAAGCAAGGAGAATGTCTTGCATTTATTCTTTTTTATCAGACTCCAACATTTTAGAAGTTTAGTCACTGAGATAATTAGGCTACCAGTACTCCTCAGCTCCCTTTGCCTATCTGACAACTCAAATGGCTGGATAAAGATAACTCACTAAAATGAGAAAGTTGCTATGAGGCTGGAAGGAAGTGTAGGACAAAGTAAGCAAATTTACAACCTGTCACCCTTAAAGGCTCTGAGGAATAATTTATAAACTTTCAAAGCCAATGTCACTTGCAAGGCCCAGAAATATGGACATTTCTTATATAAGTCTTGAAACATTTATTTGTAATTTAAAAAATACATAAGTTTGACCAGAATATTCCATTACAGTTCTCAAGCAGTTTCAGAGTAAGACAGGGTACGCAGTGTGCAGGCTCTGTTCAGCTCCTGGTCTGGCCATATTTTGAGTTAAGTACTGGATATGGGTCCAGCTTGTCTCTTCCAAGTGGGGAGGGGTCCAAGACTGTTTTTTCATATCTTCTGATTCTTCTACTGCCATTTACAATAGCAGGCAATAGATGTAAACTGTGATACCAAAAAAAAAAAAAAGATACCTATGTTTTGTGGAATCTGACATTATTATTTTGTTTTGACTTTCTAAATCAATATTTTACTATGGATTTATTTTGTATTTATAAATCTGTTGTAAGGGGGAGATAAAATACTCACCTAAACAGTAAAAATAAATTAAAAAACAGACTGATTATATCCATACATACATTATATGTATTCATTATATGTATGCATAAGTTAAACATGATATGTTTATACACACACACACACACACACACACACGCACACACACACATATGCACATTGAAGGGATAGTTTAAATTCCTTCCAGGTTTAAATAATAAAAACAAATTTTAAATTGTTTATTCATTTTAATTTTCAATAAAATAATTATACGTAGTAAGAGGAAGATAAGTGTAAGTCTTTTTTGTAGTCATCTTTTCAACCTGGTGCTCTCATACTCAGAAATCAATGTCAAACTACTAAGCTCATGATGTTGTAGTTCTCGTAGAATTTAAGTCTTATAAAGAGAGCTGTCCCTTCACATTACTCTGTTACTTTCTTTGTGTGAGTCTTTCAAGAAATGCACTTATTTACTGCAAAGAGCAGTGGCACAGCCATACATCCATATGAGTATTTTGCTTTTCACAGTCTGAGAAAATGGCAAAATCAAAGCCAAATGAATTGGGTGTTACTGAGATGCTGATGGTGCTTGTAAAAGGAACAAACATATTTTGTTGATCTGAGTAATGTATAGGCAGTTATCTGCTGTCAGGGCTGCTGGAAGACTGATGTCTCTTCACTGAGAACAGTTTTTATCCTAAGGGAACAATCAAATTGAGAAAATCAAAAGCTTCATGTAAATAGAAACAGCTTCTCTCTAATTTGATGTGCTGTGATGTCATTGTGGACTGGATTAACATTTGTTCTCTTCCTCTAAGTATGTGGACTATTCCATGCAGTTTTCTTTCTACATAAACACTTTTTTAAAAGACCAGTGTGCACCTTTACATTTTTATTTTGCTATTAGGTTCTTCTGGGTGGAACGTATTGTGGTCTTTCTTATTTAATTGCTCTGGGCACATCAGCCTCTAACTTCCTCAAAATCTAAAAGAAGTCTGCATTTTTGGTATCTAGCAGCATAGATGAGTATTCAGATCCTTACCACATGTCAACTTGATAGCACTAAGTCTTGACTATTGCCTTTGTATTGCCAATCCGGCTAAGCACAATCCCCTCTCCTTGGACGGATTCTCTCAGTATCTCCTTCTTTTGTTTCTTGGCCCCAAGACTCTGCCAACCCTGTGGACTTTCATTAGGTTCATTTCATAGAATTAAGTTCCTCTTGTACTATTCATCTTAGCTGTCAGAGGTGCCCTAAAACTGAAAGCCAAGTGTCCTGTGACCATGCTGCTTGGAGGGACATAGATAAAATGATGTTGAGAAATTGTGTGCCTTAGTGTTATTTGGCATCAGGGGCTTGCTGTGATCAGAATTGAAAAGTGTATCAGCATTTGTCTTCATTCTGCTGCTCACTATAATGCTTCTGACAAGCAATGTTTCATCATATAAACTAATTTGAGAAAGACTTGTGCAGTACACTGTATATCCATAAATCAAAGGACAGGGATGCTCAGGTCTTCCTATTTAGAAATAAATGAAATTGAAAATGAAATGCCTAGTAATGAACACTTAGCTGAAAAGGTTGGCAACTTGAACAGGGAGTGGAAGATGAAAGAATGATGACCTGGTGATTTAGTAAATGAACAAAATACCTAATTTTTCAATTTAACAAATTTCCCTTTGTTCTGCTCTTAGTAGGGATGATGAACAGCTGGTCAGTACCATCTGTGTAAGAATCCATCATATTTGTGAATATCATTGATAAATTTCCCCACAGATTTTTTTAGCCTTAGAAAAATACTAATTTCTTTAACCTTTCCAAAGTAGTAAATCAAGCTAGTAATATAGAAATTCAAAATGTTTTCTGAGGATGGTTTGTTTCTTACGCTAGAGCCCAGAACATAAACTTTATTACTAAATGGTGTATGTGTGTGGAGAGGTGGGGTGGGTGGAGTGATTTACTGTCTGCACAGAAGATGAGAATTCCAGCTATGCTGGTAGTTCGGTAGGAAACTGAGGAAACCCAATCCACTGGGCCTCTACAGAAGAACAGGAGTCCTAGTTTTTCCAGGCTTTTAGGGGATGGTTGCTGAAAGGCTGTTAAAATTCAAAGCCACTCTGGGTGGATAATTATATTGCCCCTTAGCAGTTGAGTTTGAGGCTCCCTTATGTTTTTATTTAATCCAGTCTTATCTGTTGTTGCTTCTATGACTCATTAAACAACTATTTTTTTATTTGTTATTAGTGAAATTTCCAAAGTATTTGTGATTGACCAATAAAATTTTGTAGACCATTGATAAAATTGTATGTTAACTATCCTTCTGTCAGATGTTCATTCTAGGTTCAGTCAGTAATATGGAGGTCACATGGTACAGAACTTCTGTCAGATGTTCATTTTAGATTCAGTTAGTAACATGGCAGTCACATGGTGCAGAACACCTTTTTCAATAACTGAGGCTTCTTAGGGCTCCTCTTGCAGAGTGGGACTGACAGAAATTTTGTTAAGTTCATCTAGTAGGGTTGGCATAGATGTTTAAGAGTAGAGAGAGAATAATTTTCTCTGTTGCTTTTCCATCTAAACTAACCCTTTGGCTTACAAAAGCCTTTCTATGAATCAATGTCTATCTCACAACCAAATAAATGTCAAATCTAGAAACTGGCATCCTTGGTTACTCATATCTCTCTACATAAATCGTATCTTCCCATTTTTTAATAACCTTTGTGATTTCTGAGCACTTGAGTTTTTTCATTTTGTTAAGTCTCTCAGTTTCTTACATGGCAATTGATATATTTTAGTTTTTTTCTATCTTCTGGAATCATTTTCAGAAATTCATGCTTTCCTAAAAAATGTTTTTCACTTGAATTTTAAATGCTTTTAGATAGAGTTTTGTAAAGTCTTTTACGCATCTTGGGTTTGTTTATAAATTCTTTAAATTTTTAATATTATTTATTTCCTTCTGTTTTCCTTTAGTTATTTTTGTTACTTGACTTTTTGAATTAAATGGCTAATTTATTTTTATTTCTCTTATTTATAAATAAAATTTTTAAACACATGAATTTTCAAAAGCACGTTAAATCTTTATCTGTCATCTTGAATGGATGTTCATGGTGTATTGTTACATGACAAAAGAGCATTTAGGGGTTATATATCTAATTACCAATTCTATTCAATGTCATTAAAATGTTAGTCATAGCTGCATAGCAATCTAATATTATTCATAACTTCATGAGATTAATAGGTATAAAATAATTTTATATATAAAATTATTTTAACATCAACGACAACAGATGCCATCTTTATCAAGCATGTTCTCTTAAGTTTTGTTCATTTAGGATATAGACCACTTTAGCCACTAAGAATTCAAGATCCAGCTCTTATGCAATCTTGGCTGGGAAATCTTGCAAAAACACTCCCAGGCCCAGAGACTTTCTCCCGTCTTCATCTCACATAGACTTTAGTGTCTACAGCTGCTTAAATTTTTAATTTGAATTTTTAACATCGGGCTACCTTCTTTACTAATCTTTTAAAAGTTATTGAAGTAAATGCTTATTATACAAGTAAAAACTTGTAGACATACAAGACAAAGTTATTCAAGTACCTGCTTGAAATAATCTAATAGCTTGTTATGTATGGCTACATACCTTTCCTTGTTATTATATGAATTTGTACAAATGCATTTAAATGTATTTATTTATGTTTGTTTTCCAAAAATGTTATCGTGAGACACTTATTATTTTGTTACCTGCTTGTCTCATTTAACAATATAGCATGAACATCTTTCTAGGTCAATAGAGAACTAACTCATGCTTTTTAAATTTTTAAAAAATTTAATTGTGGTAAAATATACATATCATAAAATTTACTATCTTAGCCATTTATAAGTATACAGTTAGTAATATTAAAAATATTCAAATTATTCTACAACCAATTTCCAGAACACTTTACATCTTGCAAAATTGAAACTTTATGCCCATTAAACAACAATTTCTGATTTTCACCTCCCCACAGTCTGTGGCAACCACCATTCTATTTTCTGTCTCTATAAATTTAAGTACTCTAGCTACCCCATATAAAGTGAAATCGCACAGTATTTGTCTTTTTTGACTGGCATATTATCATTTGAGCATGTCTTTAAGTGCCATAGTTTCCTTTCTTTTTAAGGCCGAATATTATTACATTTTATGTATATAACACATTTTATTTATTTATTTATCCATTATTTCCACCTTTTGGCTATTGTGAATAATGTTGCAATGAACATGGTTGTACAAATATCTCTTTGAGTCCCTGCTTTTAATTCTTTTGGTATATACACAGACGTGTGATAATGAATCATATAACAATTCTAGTTTGGGTATTTTGAGAAGCTACCATACATTTTTTCATAGCGGACACACCTTTTTACGTTTCTACCAATAATCTCAAGGGTTCCAGTTTCCCTGACTACCCATTGTTTTGGGAAAATTCATAATTATTGTATTGATTTTTATATATATTTGCATGTATATGCCTTCCTTCCAGTATACTGTAAACTCCTGAAGGGAGTTTGTGAAAAGATAGTGCTGTTTAATTTAGGTTTTGAAGGATAGCTGGGATTTCATCTCATGGGATGGGGTGAAGAACCTCACCTCTTCTGGCAGTACAGCTGACCCTGCACTGACCCCTTCTGGCTCTGGATAATGG
Organism: Macroglossus sobrinus; assembly: GCA_004027375.1. Lineage (NCBI taxonomy): Eukaryota > Metazoa > Chordata > Mammalia > Chiroptera > Pteropodidae > Macroglossus > Macroglossus sobrinus. The sequence continues at coordinate 166,114 of PVKZ01002649.1, read as the reverse complement.
GCCACTTTCAGATGCATTGCCACAATTGTTATGCTTCTTTTGAGTCTGATATGAGTCTATAACAGATTGTCCAGTTTAAATTCAATGATTTTTAAACTTCGAGAAAAATCTGATTAAAATTATATTTCTTCCTCTAGGAAAAGACACATACGCATTAAGTTATTTGCCATTAAATTTGGAGGTTTTAATGTCCTCTGAATCTCCCATGAATGCCCCCTCATAAGTTCCTGGGTTAAGAACACCTGCTCCAGGATCTGACTCAGCTCTTTCAAAATGATAAACAGTAATTAATTAAAGCTATTTAAGCTTATTATTTATCTTGCCTTCCCTACACTGCTCTTTCTCCCTTATCTTTGTACTAATCTTGATCTTCCTCATATGTTGCCTCTTCTCCTCTTCAATGATCATTGTTTACAAATTGTAGAAAGCTCCCTTCAATTTCCCCTTACAGTACTAACATATAATGTTCATTCTGTCTATTATTTATTAATTCTCAAGGCATCTTCAAAAGTAGACAGGGAATCTTGTATCATCAATCAAATCCAATGGAGAAGGCACAACTGCATCACAGTGATTGTCAGTGAAGCTTTGGCCATAAAATAGATTATTCAGTGTAGCTAGGCAGTCTTAAATATTATCATGTATATTTGTTTTATCTAAAATTGTCTATCTAACTATGGGAGGTGAACACACAATGTAAAAAAAAAACAACCTGTATATATATAATATTTAACCTTACTGTTAAAATGTACAGCTAAAACCTATTGGATTTCTTTAACCAATGTCACCATAAAAAATAAATTTAAAAAATAGTAATAAATAAATAAATAAAAATTGATCTCTTTCCCTTACTGCAGGCCCTCAAGGTGCTTTCTGGTTTTTAAAAATGTCACATTGAACTAGAAGAGAGAATCCAATATCTGGCACATGACATACTAAGTAAAATAAGCCTGTTTTTATGAACTAGTTTTGAATAAACTATACTGTCATTGTGGTATTAATTTATTTTAAAAAGCACATTTTTCTAAAAAAATAATATTTGCATTTTAAAATAAAAAACAGTAGTCATAAACAGTAAAGTCTATGGATTTTCAGCAGGTTTCTCACAGCAGAAAACACTTTTAAAATATCTCTGGCATCTAAATATATTTAACTATGAATTGACATGTCAAAATTTAAAAAATGTAGGAAAAGGTTGAGACACTTTTTAAAGTAGAGACATAGATGTTTAAAAATACATTTGCATTCCAATTTTTATCTAATGTCTTATTGTGTCCTTAAAATCTATATTTTTTTAGTTTATATTGTTATAATCCTTCAAAAGCATTTGTCAGCACCTTTTCATTTAAGGTTTAAACTCACTTTAAAGGAGAAGGTAAGTACAAAGTGCTGTGTGTTTAAAATTAATTTATAGTCATCTTTTCAAAATGTTGTTTAAAAATCTTTTTGGTGTTTGAAAAATTACAAGAGAATTTTTTGTGAGATTTTGCAGTCTTTTACGTAGAACATGTTTTGTTTTGTGATAAAACTTAAAAGATTTAGATTATTCTGAAATTTAGGAATTTTAACAAGTTCTACATTTGGCCACGTGTATATTCCCATTTTGCTTATGATTTTCATGACTATTTCTTCTTCATGGTTAATTATTCAGCAGGCAGATTAGGATAAGCTTGTTCTTCAGTATAAAGCAGACATAGAATCTCAGTGGCTTAATACCTAATTTTCATTTCTTCTGGTATAAAGGCACTTATAGGCCAATTCCTCTCCAGTACTCTGTCCTTCAGGTGGTGCCTCTACCGTCCAGTCTCTTTTGACTGATGGCTCAGCCATCTCAACTTTTGATTTCCACACTTCTTATGAATAAGAACTCACACCTGCCCTTTAATCTTTCGCCAACCTTTGCTCATAACACATTAACCAGAATAAGTTCACGTAGTGCTGTCTAAATGCAAGAAGGTGAGGAAATATGGGAAGCACATGGAATATTTGGTGTTCAATACTATCTCTGCTGCAAAAGCTAATTCGAAATTGGAGTTTTAGAGATAAAAGCGACTTGGGAGAATAACTCCTTAATTTCATAAATAATGACATTAATGATGCAAAGGTTAGGCCACTTATTCAGCTCATACTGCTACTTGATTTAAGCAGTATCTTCAGTATGCTTTTTAAAAAATACATTGAAAGATCATTCAAATAATCTAGTTATAATGTTGTTTTGCCTTATCTTGCCATTCTTGAAAGTTATTCTTAGACATTTTTAACTTGGAATTACAATTAGATAAATGTTATGCCATCTCATTCTATAGTGAGTTATATTGCAGAATCACAGAATATATCATAAGAGAGTAGCACCTTAGAATGTAAGAGGATTCTCCTCCAGAAGTAAACTGTGTTGGACTCATGTGGCAGGTTTAAATTCTTCTGGTGAGCCAAACTAGATATGGATGCAGAATAATATTTCCTACTCATGATTGCAGCCTTTCTCAAAGCTTTGGTGATTTAAGCTCTAGGATAAACCAAAGTGAACTGATTTTCAAAACTAAGTTGGACATCAGCTCTAGTTGGTAGTTAAGAAACTGAAAACCAAAACACAGATTTGAATATTTTATTTACAGATGATAATGCCCAAGGAATAAAATGCATTTCATTATTACAAATATAACATATAGAACTTTATGCTTAGTTTCTATACTTACCTCATTGAAAATCAGTAACAGTTTTCTGACCAACCATAGTCCATTGACCAAAATTTAAGTGCCACTGAAATGGAAGAGAACTGAGAGCTAACAGATAACCAGCTGCCTGTCTCATTTCACAGTACAAATTTAAATAATTAATATTTTGAACTTGAATATATACTTGCATTTTTTTCTCATTTGACTACAGATCCTTCCATGTATATGCTATAATTCAGAACACTAAAAAGTGGAATTTGATACATCCATATCAAATTATTTATAACCTTTAGGAGTAATTATTATCTTACTTATTTAATGAATAAGAAAATACATGGTTGAGAGAGAATAAATAACTTGGCTAAGATCACACAGAATAAGCAGCAACCTTGAAATTCCTTCATGAAACGAACCTCTGATAGAAGTGTTTGTGCTTTACTATCATTTAAATGACTTAGCTTGAGGTTACATGTATTTGTTTCTAATTACTGCTGTAACAAGTTACCAAAGACTTAATGACTTAAATCTATACAAATTTGTTATCTTATAGTTCAAGTGGTCACAAGTTCAAAAATAGTTTCAATGGGCTAGGGGATAATCCATTTCTTGTCTTTTCTAACTTCTGAAGGCCGCCTACATTCTGCATACTCTCTTCTATTCACATGAGATGAAAGTCTATCCCAGCCCTATCCATAAAAAACAAAATGACAATATGAGGGTGTGGGCCCTTCCATTTCCTAAGAAATTTAAGAGAAGAGAAGTGGATATCCTCACAGTTTTATTTTGAGAAATGGAGGCAATGAATGGCCTGACATGAATAATTGTGCTGTATATTGGGGAGCAGTCTGTACCTTTGTTTGTAGTCCTACATGGTGTTCTCTGGCCTTTCAACTTTATGGACCCTTTTAATCTATGCTCGGTTTCCTCCTAATTCTATGTTCTACTTTCATTTGCCAGATCTTCTCCATGATGAGTGCTACTCTTGCTTAGTCAGCCTCACCTCTTGCTTGGACCTCTCCATGAACTGGGTTCTTCCTACACTTGACTTCCCTCTAGTTTACTCTTCACACACTAGTTAATGCCTGTCCTTAGACATAATTTGGATTACATCACTTTTCTTGAATCCTAATGGCTTTCTGCTACATTAGGAGGAAACCCAAAATCTAAACAGCCTCCCATACTGACTGATCTCCCAGTCTTGCTGCCTGCCCTTCCCTGCTCACTATATAGTAGTCACACAAGCCTACTTCCAAGTCTTCCACAGAGCCAAGTGCTTTCCTACATCAAAACCTTCAAATAGTGTTTTCTGTCTGGAGCATTCTTCAGCTCACTGTGAATGGTCAACTCTTTATTTCAAAGTTAGCTCTCCAAGTCAAATAATTCACAGAACATTCAACCTTTTTTTTTAACCTTTAATCAGTTTGTGATTACACAAGGCACATGTAGTGGTAAGGAGGGGAATGGGCTCTTCTCTGTCACCTAATAGCTATGAACATGTCACTTAAACTAGCAATCCTAAATCTTTTTGACACCAGGTACTGGTTTCATGGAAGACAAATTGTTCACGAATGTGGGGTGGAGGGGATGTTTTCAGGATAATTCAAGCACGTTAAATTTATTGTGCACTTTATTTCTATTATTATTATATTGTAATATATAATAAAATAATTATATCAGAATCAGATGCCACCAGATACAACTGTACAATTGAAGTATATCAACTCACTTGCCACTATATAAACTCTGCCACCAGGTGCAGCGTAATTGTCACTTGCCACTCACTGACAGGGTTTTGATATGAATCTATAAGCTATTGATTTATTATGGTCTCTGTGAAGTCACACCTCTCTGCTAATGTTAAACCTGTATTTACAGCTACTCCCCAGAGCTAGCATCACACTTCAGCTCCACCTCAGACATTAGATTCACATCAGGAATGAATAACCTAGATCCCTCTCTTACGCAGTTCACAATAGGGTTTGCACTCCTATGAGAGTCTGATGTCTGATGATCTGAGAAGGGGCTGGAGCTGAGCCAGTGATGCTAGCTCTGAGGAACAACTGCAAATACAGACGTTCTCTTGAATCTATATGCTGCTCACATCCTGCTGTGCAGCCCTGTTTCTAATAGGCACAGATTTACACTGGTCTGTGGCGCAGGAGATGGGGACCCCTGACTTAAACTCTCTGTAGAACTAATGACTGCACTAATATAACTTTTGTGAGAATTAAATGAGTTTATCAGTAAAATTTTGAGAGGGGGAAATATCAAGTTTACTTTGCATATTACAAGGATAATTGAAAATTATCACTTCGCCTAGAAAAGGGGATATTCTGATTAGGTAATCAAAATAGGTCAGGCTTAGAGACAAAGTCACTAAATGGCCAGTGCTGCTCATGCCTATCAGTGTGGGCTTAAAAACTTTTAAAAGCCTGAGTTTGGGTATTGTCATATCTGGTGTCAAATCTCCATCTTTGCTTAAGGAGATGGTGTGTCTGTGGTTAAGTATGTATCTATCTTCTAGCCAGTGATTGCTGGTAGAGTCTGGAATTTCTGCTCCTTCCTGGCTATGCAAACTGGGGGTGATTGCCTACCCTGATCTTCAATTCTTTTATGTGTAAAATAAGAGTAACAATTGTGAAGATTGTTGTAAAGATTAATGAAAAGATTCTTGTAAATTACTTGACACATAATAGATAATCCATAAATTTTAGCCAATTATTACAAATTTACTTTGACTTAGATCTTACCTTAAGATTTCTCAACTCTGAATCTCAGTTTTCTCATCTAAATTAGATATCTATGCAATCAACAGATACTTTTCTGGCTCCTGGCACTGGACTGCAAAGTACCTGTGGCTACAACAAAGAATACAACTCAGGAAGTTAATAACACCTACCTGCAGAATTTGTATTAAGATTTAATAAGATAATGTATAATTGAAGTATTCGACTATGCTTTCTAACATACTTTATTCACTAAAAAATGTTTATTTTCTTCCTTTCTCTTTCTTGGTAAAAGAGGCTTATTTCTCTTATCTATAAAGTCTAAATGTAGTCACTTTCAATAATTTAATAGGATGGCTAGTAAAATAAACCATTTCTTTTCTTCTTACTTTAATTCAAATGGTATATATCAATGAGATATGATTATTAAACAAATTACACTCATCATGCTAAATTATTGTGAATTAAATGTGTTCGAGAATAGAAAAAAATGATAGGCATGTCTTGTTCTTAGCAAGCATCATAGCTATATGTGTGCTTATTCTCCTTTACTGGATTGCATTAAGGAACTTTAATGCCAAGAACAGCTTTTGGCATTTCAGTTGCTGCGTACCATACAGCTGCTCAGTAGAGACTGAAAAGCAGTCGAAATAAAAGAATCATCTAGGAGACATTTAAGTAAAGAATCTCATAAATGATAAAAAAGAAATATGTTTTGACTCATTTTTCCCCAGTTACTCTTGCCACCCTCACACTCCCTGTTCTTCAAAAGGGACAGAGAGGCTTAGTTCAAGTACAAGTGACCTGGTCATGTCACCTGTTTCCTATGGGTGGGAACTGAAAGGGCCAAGGCATGAGAAAAACAGAGCCCTTAACAGAGAAATTAGATTCAAATATGGAGGAGGTAAGGTACCCTGAAACAGACATGTACCAATATGAAAGCATTCGATGTTTATGACCATTGTCTACTCTGACAGGTTGAGGCTCATGCTATATTAGTTGTTAAAACCCTTTAATGGTTATTTAAAACATATTTATTCCTAGGGAGAGAGTCATACAGAGTGCTAACAATCAAATTGAGTAAGGAAGTTAGGGGAAGGAAGAATTTGGGTGATGGTAGGGTTTAGAAATAACGGATTAGAATCAGAGAAACCAGAATTGGTAAAACTGAGCTAAGAAGCAAATCAAAGGAGACTTTACACTACAGATCTGAGTATCACGTATCATTTGAAACTTGTCTTTTAGGGTCACATTTGGAGAAAAGATGCACTAAGTATGGGTGGCAAAATACTAATAATATAGTTATATCTAATTTATACTTAATTGTAAAAGTTTCCAATGTTCTGGAATTTGGAGAATTGTTTTTTAGGTCATTTCCACCTTTGTTTTTGTGTTTCAAACTTATTCTATTAACCTCAAATAAAAATAATTCTGCAATGTGCATTGATTCTTCAGGAAAAGTTGTATTGCAGAGGTTACTTTTATTTGGGGCAATGATTAGAATAAATTTCCTAAATTATATAAGTTTTCTGATCTTTTTCTGAATTCCAAGAACACATTTAGCTCAAGTTAGAATTTTTTCTTTTGAACTTATACATTTCTAATATCCTGGTACCCCCTAGATAAAATAAATAGATTTGTGTGGGATAAGATAATGACAACAGGTTCAAAGTTTAATCATCTTAAATGGTTCTAGACATTTTTTTTTTTGCAAACTAATGTTAGTATTTTAATACATGCTTAATAGCAAAAACATCTTTAAAGTGAAATATCTGGAGCAATTCTAATTATGCAGTAAATATTGCCGAATGACTCTCTTCTGAGAGATTGCGGCATTTATAAAAAATAAAACAAAAAGAAGATAAAAGATAGGAACTAAAAAGAAAGAAACAGGCTTTACTACTGCAAGTAAGTTGTAAAACATGTAAAATATGACATCTCTAAGTACAATCTATATACTTGATACTTATAAAAATAAATATTGTAATATGCTTTTAACTGACATCAAATTTTGCAAATTTGAATTACTGTTACAGAAGTTCCAAATGCATTTCAAAAATAACAAAAATAGTCTGTAGTAACTATTTTGATTTATATGGCAGGTTATTTAAACTATTCCACATTGATGTGCCTTCAACTGTGTTCTCTTACTATGACTTTAGTTTCATTTATGTTTAGAGGACTGCTACTAGTAATGTTTGGTAATTATGGATAATTGATGACAAATATATCCAGCTGGCCAGTCAATCTGGCCAGAGGTATAAAAACCTCACTTCCAAATGTCACTCACAGCTCTCTTTATCTCACATCTGTGTTTCCTTTTACTTCTTACGACAGTTAATACTGCTATAGAAGTCAGTTTTTTGTTTCAAATTTAAATGACCTTGAATTATGGGAACACTACAAAACCGCCTTCGTTCTACACACTTCCAGCTCAGAGTGTGAATGCCAACCAAGGCCAATGAGTCTGTGCTGCTTGACCTATACTCATGATAACTCTGCAGTTCCGGTTCAGACCCAGTTAAACTGTTTGCTGGCAATGGTAAATCTGCTGGCTAAGTGTATCATTGCACTTAGAGCAGTTATGTTCCTCAGTTTTAAAAATAAAACTCCTCTGTGTCTTAGAAAAGGAGATCTGATGTACAGAATGGCAAATCAATTTAAGAATGAAGAAAAAACTTACTTCAGAAATGAAAGTTGGAATAAAAGTGAATAAACTAAACTCTAAGTCCAAGTTGTCTCAGTTAGGTATGAGTATAAATTTTTTTAAAAAGAGAAAATATTTGAAGGAAGAATAAACTGCTAAGTCAATTCAATAGATGGTGGCATAAAAATGCGTTAGCTGAACAAAGAAATGGAAACATGTGTGACTTCGTGGATGCCTGTATATACTGCTAAAGTATATACTGCTGAACCAAACAATGAATTTTAGCATAGGTGCTTGAATCAATAAAGAAATAGTGTGATTACTTCCAGAAGAAAAATTCTTGGCCCAGCATCAACATTTAAAGGAAAATTCAAAACACAGCTATAGAAGTAGCCAAGACATTTTAGAAAATTTGTTTAGATCATTGAAAGGGAAGGCAAGAATTAGCAATTAATATTTAAGCGAATGGAACAGGACTTTTAGAAAAGCCAGTACCCTGGCCATTCTATATTTTCAAGGAAGAAAAAGAGTGCTGCTGGATACAGAACAGATATGCAAATCTCTTTTATAGGAACATAGTAATAAAACCTTTATTGAAAGGAAGAGCATAGGATCACCAAAAAAGTATCTATGAACAGATGTCATTTTTGTTCACTAATGTATCCCAAATGCCTAGAACAATATTCAACATCTAGCAGGTGCTCAACAAGTAGTTGTTAAATAATTTATTTGAAGAAGCGTCAGCTAGTTCAGTTCATACTTCAGAAAATCATAACATAGTTTTTATAGTGTGTCAGCTGATTACTTTGCAGACAGTAAAATATACATTTGTTTTTATTTTTGTTCCTTTAATTTCACATTTTTTTTGATATTTCTTGGTTTTATATGAAATGGTTTTCCAGAAATTTAACCTGAGTTCCTAACATGGCATCAATAGTAAAAAATAAAAAATAAAAATGGAGTCAATTTATGGTAACTGTATTCGTAGCTTTAGGAACTAGTTAAGTTTGTCTACAGTTATTTATCTTGTCCTTTTTTTATTCTCTCTTCTTTTTCACAGATATTTCCACAAAAACTATCTGTATTTTACTATCATTTTTTTAATTTTTATTTTTCTCTTTACTTCACACACTTTGTTATCTCATACCTAATGAACCTCCTGCTCACACTCCCAAAAAAGAAAGATAAAAAAAAAGTGCTCTGGTGATATTTCGATGCAATAATAGTCTTGGAGATGAAATAGAATATCTTAATATATGAAGTGTTATTATAAATAATAAACAGCAATGCTATTATCTTCTATCACCCTGGAAATTCACTGGATGACACTTTAAACTCTCCAGAGATATTCCATTTTATTTCCTCCTTCTCTTCTCATTAAACTTCTTTGCTAGCTGTGGAATTACAGATACATTGTTCGACTTGCTATTAAACATTTGTATTTTGGCTTTATTTAGTTTTATTAATGCAATTGTATGTGAATATTTTAAAGCTGGAAAGCTGCAGTAATTCAGCTTCTTGCTTAAACATATTTTGTATATGCAAGAAACCTAACCATTTTCTAGCATCGTTTCTGAGGGATAAATGGGCTTTAAGGTCATATCCTCCTTATAATAAGGGGCTGCCAGTACACTTAATAAGAATGAGGTTTGTATCAAGTGTTGCACAGACAAAAAATTATAGACCAAATGATTTTTGATCTGCTAAATTACATAGGTGGAAAGAACTTGATTTTCTTTCTACCTCAGTCACTGTTATTCTCAGTTGAGTTTTATTTAAAAATTTTTGTTGCCCATTTTTTCAATTTCTAGAACTCTAAAATTTTATAATCAACATCTCTTTCCTCCAGATTTATAAAGCTTTAGATTACAAAATGTCCTTCGATTGATAATTCAATAAAAGAGAATATATATCTGAACTGTTTTGCCTCAATTAAATTTTATTCTTTAAAAATTTTTATAAACATATTATCACTGATGATCACTCAGGGCCATGTTTTAAATCACCCATCTTTTGTAAAAAAAAAAAAAAGCAGAGAGGATCTGTGCCAACCAAGAGTAAAATAAATATGTGACTATTGATTTCGAATTACCAATTACTGTCTAGTGTTTTGAATTTTTATCTTTGCCTCTTTGCATTCAATCAGTTAATCAAGATACTTCCATGGCATGAAAGTGACATAATTACCTTGAATGATTAAATTTAAATTTAAATGTTAACCAAAAAACGTTTCTTTTTTTTTTCCTTGTCACTGAAGCACACCAGGTCTGCCTTCTCTTCTTTTGCCTCCAACCACTTTCTTGAACAGAAGCAAAAATAATAAAAGATTGCTGCTTCTGTGTGTTCTGTTATGTTTATGTGCTAAGTGGTAGTCAACTACATAAGGATAGCGGAAACTCTCTTTTGACAGGTCTTTTATCTCTGAAAGCTGCTCACTGTAGTCATGACAGTTAATTTTATCATTGGTACTTAGGCATAAACCTAGTGAAACTGCACCTTCAGAACACATTGGCACATAATGACTTCCCTAAGAATTCACGGTTCTAGGGTAAGTAACACCTCCACTTTGATAACTCAAGGTTGTTTGATTTTTAAGGCACTAATAACGCTGATGGACAGTGAGCAGTTCATGGTTTTATTTGTTTCTCTATTTTCTTAAAGTAGATAAAAATGAATTTCACTGGCTTAGCAGTGATTCACTGGCTTAGCTAATAAGACCAGGAAATTTCACTTGACAATAAGATCACTGAGAATCAAGAATATGTTATGGCTGTTAAAGCAAGTGCATTCTGAGCGCTTGTTTGGAGATTCTAGCAGGGGATCGCAGCTACTCGATAAACTTGACTGAAGAATGGTTCTCTTCTCTATCGGGAAAGGTCATCCTCTTAGACCAAGCTCGCAGCTTCAGGAGGGATGCAAATGGAGCAGTGAGGGAGGAAGGGGACACCCGCCTAAGCCAGACCAGCCTAATGAACTCTGGTGATCAATGGGGTGACATGTTGCAGCCAGATCGCCATCACATCCAGCAAATGCATTTTGGACTGCATTAATACAGCTCACCAGTCACTGTCCACTGAGCTGATTCAATTTGGAGCTGGGGCCAGATGTCAGGGCCACACTGTAAGAAAGGCACTGGCAAACTGCAATTTTCAGAGTAATTTGAGGAATTCGAATGCCCAAGCAACAGGAAGCATTTCCTAAGGGAGCTAATTTGCAGTTCATAATAAAATGTACTGAAATTTCAGAAATGGGCAGAGAAAGTATCTGCACTCTTTCAAAATCATGCTTTGTCTGATGAGTGAATTGCTTTTTGTCACAAGTTGGATGTGTCACTTTTAATTGACTCCTAAGAAGGCTTTAAAAGTTGATGTGTCCAACATTGCGACTTTCCTTAACATTAAAAAAAAAATCTCTTCCACTAAATATTATCCTCAAGCAACATTTTGACTTGGCCACAGCAAATTTTCTCAAGGCGTAGAAGAATGGAAAGACCAATATGGAGGCTTTTTTCAAAATAATTAATCTTTACAAAATGAAAATAATATATATTTGGATTTAATGACATGGAACTCTATTATATACACAAAAGCCGTGAACATCTATGCCCACAAGAATTGCTCAAACCTGAATGTGTAGTGTAAGAGTGCCCACATTAACCAAGAAAGAAAACTTTGACATTTTTCTGCTTTACAATTATCTTTTAATTGTATTTCTTGCAATTATTAATTTTTTTGTGTGTTTTATTTTCTGTGATATATGTCAATTTTAAACTTTGCAGGGCGAGTTTAGAATTTTTAGACAACTATGCTTTATCAGTTTTTCAAGATTTCTTATACTTACCTAAAATCTTTTTTTCTCATTTTTTATCTAGTTAAAATTTCACCTGTTACAGTGACATATGGTGGCTTGATATAAAGCATTCTTAACATAGAATCACCCTTAAAAAGCACATTTTAAAAAATGTATTAGGGAGCTTTTCTCCAGTATTTTAGAAGTTATAGTGGTTTCATTATAAATATAATGATGTTATATTTGGTGCATTACCATTGACATGCAGCATCTTGTCCTAATAAGAATTTAAGAAAAACAAGATCAAGATTAAGAAAGTAGATGGTACTCTTAGATATACTTCTAATGAATTCCAGATTGTGTTATCTTTCTATAAATTTAATTTGTAAAAAAAAAAAAAAGAAAAGAAAAAAGAAAAAGAAAAATCACTGTATTAGCAGTTTTGCTGCAGAAAGATGAGGCTGGCAAATATTTAAAATTTTTTGAAATACTTAGTAGAGCATCAAATTAACATTTGCCTGGTTTATAAGGAAAGCACCAGCAAGTGCAGAGTGAAATTATTTCACCTAATAATGGCACTAAATGATATTTCTTTTGATTAAAGTTTAATCTTTTCTTATTTGACAGTTTGGAACAAGTGGGCTTGGATTTTTGAATTCTTTATTAACCTAGTCTTTATTAAATGGATTACCTTGTTGTAGAACCTATTCTACTTGGAAAAATACATATCAGTTATGATATATTGCCAGGAAGGCTACAGTAAACAAACAGCATGATCATTTTCCCTTAATTTTCAGAACAAAATGGGGGGAAAATAAGCCATAGCTAATTACCAAACAGAAAACATATATCATGATATGGAGAGATATATCTAACATAATAAATAAATTTTAAAAAGAACAATAGCTTATAAATTATATCAGGCCATATATATTTACTATAAATATTTATATGTGAATAACCAAAATTAAACTTATATTTGGGAATCCAAATGTAACATTTCATTACTAGCATTAGACACTAAAATTTTGGTTAGAGAAATTACAAAGGAGATATATTCAAAAGTACAGGCAAGATGACATAGATGGCAAAGGCTTTGTACATCTCTTGTGATCACACCAGAGTTGTGACAAAAACAAGCAAAAAAGCAAGTAGAGTCACCAGGGGTCTGTATGAACAGAAGCCCTACAACTAAGGAGAGAAATAAAAAAATTGCTCTGCAATAATAGGAGGTAGGAAGAAGTGGAGATGTGAAGCTCTCTGGTCTTCAGTGGCTGACTGAGACAGAGGCTTCAGCAGCTGCAGCTGGCAGATGCAGAAGTTCTTTTTAAAGGGGTCATGACTGCAACTAGATTTTCCTGGTGATGGACTCCCTAGCTCTGAGAACCAGTGCTGGGTCAGCTAATGGGAGGCACCAGGTACTTATAGGGGTCACTAAGTGGTCAGAGCAAGGGCCAGAGGCAAGGCTTTCTCCTAGGCAGAAGTGCTGGCAGTATCTATTGCTCCTCCATTGAGTCTTTCCCCCTCCTAGTGTGTGGAGTGCAGCCACAGCTGAGAGAGCATCAAACTGTATAATAGGTCGTTCCTCCCAGAGGATTCCCTGAAACTCCACCATTTCCAACTCATGGCCTTATCCAAGCCACATCCACTATTGTCTTGGCATGCCCTGTGCCCCTTGTTGAGCAGCTCCAAGCCCTGCACTTGTGGCACCTGGCCTCAGTTTCTGGCATGGCCTCTTGAGAAGCAATTATAAGCACAGCATCTGGGGATTGCTTGCTGAATCTTACCAGTTGGCCCTGGAGGGGCATAGGCTGAGGATAAACTTGACCTGCAGCTGGAGTCCACTCAGGACTGTGCCACTGGATACCTACTATACAAGTCCATGCTAATAAGACCAGGAGCTTTGCTTGGTACATAGAAACAGGCACAGAAAGGCAGCCAAAATGAGGAAACAAAGAAGCATGTCTCATATAAAAGAACAGAACAGAGCCCCAGGAAAAATGGAGTCAAACAATCTACCAGATGCAGGGTTTAAAACATTGTTTATAAGAATGCTCAGTTAGCTTACGGGAAGAATAGATGAATTCAGTGAGAACTTTAACAAAGAGATAAAAAAAAAAAGCCATAAAAATGGACTTTAAAATTATAAAAGGGAATCAGTCAGAAATGAAGAATACAATATCTGAGATGAAGACTATATCAGAGGGAATCAATAAAAGTGGATGAAGCAGAGGATCAAATCACCAATATAAGGAATGGGGTAGTGGAGAACACCCAATCAGAACAGCAATAAAAAAAATAATCCAAAATAATAAAGATAATTTAAGACTATGGGATAAGAACAAATGTAATAACATTCGCATCATAGGGGTACCAGAAAGAGAAGAGAGAGAACAAGAAGTTGAACACCTATTTGAAGAAATAATAAAGAAAGACTTTCCTAATCTGGTGAAGGTAAAAGATATACAACCCCAGAAAGCTCAGAGTCCCAAAAAATGAACCCAAAGAGGCACACATCAAGACACATTATAACTAAAATGCCAAAGGTTAACTACAAAGAGAGAATTTTTAAAGCAGCAAGAGAAAAGCAGTTAGTTATCTGCAAGGGAGTACCCACCCATAAAATTGACAGCTAATTTCTCAAAATAAATCTACAGGCCAGAAGAATTTGTCACAAAATATTTAAAGTGATGAAAACCCAGGATCTAAAACCAAGATTACTTTATCCAGCAAAGCTATCATTCAGAGTTGAAGAACAAATAAAGATGTTCCCAGATAAGAAAAAGCTAAAAGAGTTTGTTACCACCAAGCTAGTATTATAGAAAATGTTGGAGGGACTTCTTTAAGAAGAAGAAAAAAATCTATTAAAAACATGAATAAAGAATAGCAATCACTATATATCTCTCAACAGGTACCTCAAATGAAAAAGAATTAAGTGCTCCAACCAAAAGATAGAGTGGCTGACTGGATAAGAAAACAAGACCCTTACATATGCTGCCTACAAGAGACTTACTTCAGATTAAAAGACACACACAGACTAAAAGTAAGGAGAAGGAGGCTATGGCAATGCCACCCTGAACATGCCAGATCTTGTCTGATCTTGGAAGCTAAGCAAGGTTGGATCTGGTTAGTACTTGGATGGGAGACCACCTAGGAATACCAGGTGCTATGGGCTTTAAAAACTAAAATAAACAAACAAACAAACAAACAAATAAATAAATAAAAGTAAAGGGATGGAAAAAGATATTGCATGATGGACCTTGAGGCTTTTGTGGTGAATGGAGTAAGTCAAATAAAGACAAATGCCACATGATTTCACATACATGTGGAATCTAAAGAACAAAATAAACTACAATGACAACCAAAATGGAGACAAACTCATAGATACAGAGAATATTTTGAGGGCTCCTAAATAAGAGAGGAGTTTTTTGGGGGGTTGGTGAAAAAGGGCAAAGAAATTAAAAAGTATAAACAGTTGTAAAATAGTCATGGAGATATAGAATATAGCATAAGAAATATAGTTAATAATATTGTAATAAATATGTAAGTGGGAAGAATATTGGATTTAGTAGGGTGATCACTTTGTGAGTTGTGTAGATCTCTAATCACTATGCTGTACAACTATTTTCATAGCAAAGTTACATGAGAAACCAAATTAAAATCAGAATGTTGCTTGGTGAGCAACAAGTCAGAGCAAGAGGAGCTTGTTGCGTGATTAAAATATCTCATATTGCCAATTTATAATAACCCAATACATCTGCTACCATCATTAGGGCTTGGCTGCCATGGGAGCTACGTAGTTGGGTTTGAAGTGTTAACACCATCAAGATGTTTCATGGTGGCCAACTTGTATACTGGCAACCACTCTAAAAGCTTCCTAATTGGGCTTTTGCTTTGATTTATTACATTTCTTATGAACTGATTTTATGGGATTATCTGAAAATATTGGAAGGTTCAGCAGCACAACAAAGTAAAAAGAACACAGACACTGTTTCCTAGTTCTGCAACTTACTATCTTAAATTTTTAACCTTCTCAAGGCAAAGATTTCAAATTTGTCAAATGGAAATGATAACATCAACTTTGTAAAGTTTAAATATCATCAGCTTCAGCACAACAAACAGTAGACAGCATGGTGTAGTGATTAAGAATATAGTGTCTAGAATCAGATAAACCCGACTTTGTCCCATATCTACCATGATTTTCTCCTCTAAGTTTTATTTTATTTCCAAACTGCGGAAATAAAAATTCTGCCCCATAGAATAGCTTTAAATTGAACAAAATAAAAATAAAGCATTCATCACAGTTTCTGTCAGTTAATGCTTGCTCAATAAACAGTATTCCTTGTATTTCTGAGAATTACAAGGAATGAATATGTAGTGAGCCATAATAAGTAACAAAATAATACTTAAATTAATGATTCAAAGAATTGTCTTTGAATTAAAGAGTTTTCACTGCTCTTGTCAGTCATTCAGATGCCAATGATTTTAGGTCGACTGAAAGTGATTATCATTGAAATTTATGGGCCCGTTGTAGGATATGACTTAAGATTGCCCTGATGAATTGAAGCCTCCAAAGAGGCTAATGTTTCTCTGACTGTAAATTTTAGAAATTGTTTCTCTCACTATAGCAGCATTCATTTAGGATGAAGGGAATCTTCCATCTTCCTTCCAGGATTGTATTTTTTTTTTCTGTGATTATTTAGAAAATGCTGTTTTTCTCGAGCAAGAATCTGGCTGCCTCTTTCCTGTAACAAATCTGAAAACATTTTTTTTTAAAAAATGAAAATTATATTTAGGGGAAAAGCTTTTAGAGAAGAGCACATCATGGTGGCCATTCTTTTCATAAAGTATGAGATGAGACACTGATGAAAATTAGGGTGAGACAGAACTTGTTAAAGTGACACTATGAATCTGATATAATTTAAAAATATGATGAAATACATTGTTACTATGCCTAATCATAATAAAAGTGAGACTCTTTATGGCAGATAACTGTGCAAAATTTTTTTAAAAATGTTGAAAGAGTGAAATATTTTTTAGCTTTGTCGTGAGACCAGAGTGTATGTATCTTGTGGTGATTTAGTATCTACTGCAAAAGAACAGTAGAAAGTAACTATTAAGTAACCACTCTGAAATTTTCCTGGACAATAATTCTTACAGGTGATTTCTGAGGTATTAAGCTATATTCCAACACAGCATTAAACAGTTCAGAATATTGAGGAATTCTTGCAGTTATTAAAAACACTTGTTCACAAAATTTTAAAAATCTCAAACACAGTGTATCTCAAACTAAATCCTGATTCCCCATATCCCATCACTAACTTGCTTTTCCCACAGTTTTTCTATCTTAGTGACTCAGGCCCCAAACCTTGGATTTACCTATAGCTCCTCTCTTTTTCTCACATCACAGATTCAATCTATCAGGAATCTCTTCCAGCTCTCTCTTCAAATTATATCCAAAGCAATTCTTGATCTCTTTTCTGCCACCACACTTGTATGAGCCACCATTATCTCTCACTTGAACTATTCTATAGCTTCAGTCTTTCTGTTTCTGTCTTTGCCCTAGTTTTTATTCTAGACAAGAGTGATCCTTTTAAATCTATGTTGGATTATGTCATTGCAAGATCATGGCTCACTATAGTTTTGTCACTTCTACTATCAGAGGTACTTCTGATTCATTTGTCTTGTAGGGTCTTTTCTCTAATATTTTACTTAGGGGTGGTTCTTGATGATATATTCTCAGAATCCATGCATAACCTCAAATATAATTTTTTTTTTCACCGTGACAGATAAATGATACCTTGAAAGGATATTGGATCCTTACATTGCAATGCTTTTATCTCAGTGGTCTACATTCCACCACCTTTTCAGTTGATAAATCCAAAACCAGAAATCATACTTTTATGAATTATATCATAGATATGAAAACAACAAAGAACAGGATATATTTTTAAGAATTTTTTTGTGGGATTGTTTATAAACTGAAAGTCTTAAATTATCTCAGGAAAACCTGGGATGTAGGGAGAGTGGGGCAAATGTATCCTAAAGATTTCATTTTATGAGAAGAAGTCTAAGTAGTAAAGAAACAGAGGCTTTAGATGAAAAAATTATATAAATTTTGGAAAAGGAAAAATAACTCTATACAAGAATATTCAAATTAACAAGAAGTAAAATATCATAAGTATCTATACACATGCAAAAAAAAAGATGGGAGAATGAGGTAAAATACATTGTAAAAATTAAAAAAGATAAAAATAACAAGATCAAATAAGTAAGTTTTTACACTAAATATGCACATACTAAGTGATTTTTTTTTTCTTTTAGAAGACAGAGACAATAAGATTAGGGTAAAACCTCAAATCCAGCTATTGTTCTTTTAAAAGAAACACTCTTAAATGACATGTTGAAAAATGTTGAAAATGAAAAGAGAAGATTAAAGAGAAACTAGTCTAAGAAAGTACAAAGAAAATGGCAATATTAATACAACAAAAAGTGGAAATTTAGGTTAATAGCAATAAAAACATTGAAGAGCAAAATTGAATGAACAAGTCCAAGGTAAAAGAGAAAAGATTACAGTAAAAAACTGTTCATCAAACTATACAGCAGCTCATTATAATCAAAGCAAAAACTATTAGAAATGCAAGGGGATTTAAATAAATAAATGAATTTAAATACCTTTCTTCTTTAGGATTAGGTAAATGTTATAAGAAAAAACAGATAAAAACAGAACAACTCAACAATATATTTAAAAAATTGATTATAAATATATGCATATGTAGTATCAATCTAAATGTTTATAAGCATTTTAAGGTATTTTTATCCTTTACAAAAATAAAAAATATTACATATATCTAATATGTAATCTAATCTATATACTTACTATAAAGAACTAAAAATAAATTCTTAAAAGCTAACTCTTCTAAAACAAAATAAGAGAAACCTGATCTAATATGAAATTAATAGACTCATAAATAATATTCAGTCATAAAAAATAAAATAGAAATAGTAAAAATGCTAAGAAATATCAAAGATAATATAGATGATAATACTTCATGTCAAAATATACAGCTGAATTAATTTTTTTTTTACAAAGCATGCTTTAAATAATAGCTTTTTCACTTGATATTTACATTTTTGTGGAGAACAGGTTGCAAGTTGACAAGGTCCTTGCAATCTGTGAGGTCAACCAAGGGTTGCTTCATCTCTCGGAATCCTGCTAAGGATGGGGAAGTATGAAATGATCAAACTGATGGAAGAACAATGTGGTGTTGCTCCAAGGCACGGAAGTACGCTCATGGCCTCCAGCAGACGGAAATGCAAAATATTATAGCAGGGTGTGTAGATTGGGCGGGGATAATCTTATGTTAGTTAGCAATTGTATGCTCTTATATAAAAACAACTTGCAAAAGTAAAATTGGGCCACTACTCCACCATCAGTGGATAATGGACCTCTTGATCTCAGCTTTCTGTCTTCTTTCTTTTCCCAATCTCCCACCGTCTTCACTCAGAATTATTTTCCAGAGCTGCATTGGATGTGGCAGGATTTATCACTTGCTGGACCTGGCACATTTTTTCTAATCTAATGGGTGGAAATTGTATCTCACTCGTAGTCTAATTTTCATTTTTTATATTATGAGTAAATACTTTTAGGTATGTGTATTAGTCATGTATATTTTGTTATCTAGTAGTTGTCTTTGAATGTATCTTTTCTTCATTTTTTTAGTGAGGTTTTGTATTTTTAATGAGTAAAAATACTTAAAAATATTCCAATTATTAATATTTTATACACATTGTAAATATTTTTCCCAGCCTGTCATTTGATTTTTAACTTTATAAATTTTGTTTTTGGTTTTCAGAAGTTTTTAACATTTAAATAAACTTATAATTGCTTTATTTATTGATTCTAAAATATGTCTTTTTAATGTTTTTTCTACCCCATGATTATTATTATTTCTTAAAATCTTATATGACTTCTTTTGGTCCTTTTTATTTAGTTAATTTAATAATCACCACTTTAATACAACTGGAAGTTTTATTGTGTGTGTACTCATGTATTTTTTTTCCTAGAGAAGAAAACATGCACATATGCACACGCAGAAAAAGAAATCAATGAGGATGATCCTGAGAATTCTAAAGTATCCAAATGTCCATATTATTTTTAAAAATTTGTTTGGCTAAAATTAAAAAAAAAGATTCACTTTTAAATGTTACTTAAAGTATTTGAAAAACGACTGATTGAATTTAAGATTTCAAGAAATATAACAAACCTAAGTGGGTAGTTTTTACTTTGCTGTTATTAACACTCACTATTAACTGATAGAACCAAAAATGGAAAAAATATAGCAAAATTCATGTAGATTATTAAGATCAACAGTCACATTGATAGTATGAAATCTTATTGATATAGTATGATAAATGGCACTTCTGTGATTTTCATGTCCAAAATCTATAATGACTGCCTGTTTAATTGTAATAATAATAATAATAATAATAATAATAATACAAACAAATAAATAAATCAGACAAATCATAATTAAGGAACATTTAAAAAATAACTGACTTCTTCAAAGCTGTCAAAATCATCAAAATATAGTCTGAGAAGCTGTTAAAAAGGAGCTTAAAGAGATTGATATCCTAGATTGAATCCTGGAAAAGAAAAATGCCATTAAGTTAAAAAATATATAGAGAGAAATTAGAGTAAAGTATGTATATTGTTAATAATAAAATATCAATATTGGTTCATTATAATGTATTAATGTAATGTAGAAAAAAATGAGTATACTATCTCTGAACTTTCTTAGATATTTTCTGTAAATCTAAAACTGTTCTAAAATAAGTTTATTTAAAAAATAAAGTAATGATTAGCTGATAGAATTGGCCCATATTAAGATAAATTATATAAAGGAAACTTTAACTTCCCTTTTATATCTTGTGGCCAGTTTTCTTTCAGGATAGTGGGCATGTGATCAAGAGAGTGAACATGTAACAACAGACATTAACTGTCTATCAATATAAAAGCCAAATAAATATTAGTTCTGTTTCTAGTGAAGTAGAAATAACTGCATTACTTTCTTTGGCAAAATAAGTAAATGCACCTGTTTTGGAATCAAGGGGGAGCTGCTTCCATCTCTCTCCACCCCTCTCCACCAGCCACTGCCTCTAACTAAAAAAAAAAGTACTAAGAAAGCAAAACCATTTCAAATTATAAATTGGAGCAAAGAAGACTTTATTAAAAAAAGATTCAAACTTCGAAGGGCTTTCCCCCGCCCTTCCCCTTGCCTCTTATGTGCTACCAGGTTGATGACCTGAATTCTTCAAGTCACATAATACATTTTTCTTCAGTGTTGGGAGCCATTCTTGCTGAATGCCCTACAAACAGGGTTAAAGTTGCCTGCAAGCTAGAAGTTTGCAGAGCAGGGGGGCTCTATGCAGAAGAAGGAAGTTTGGCTTATAAACAGTTGAATGTTCCTTGCCCCAAGGAATAAGAGACAGAAAACAGGAACAAGGAGGTTTTGAGAGAACTTGTGTAAATGTCAGCAATTGTTAGCATATCTGTGGGTTTTGTTTCTCATGCATTTCCAAGGGTATAAATATGCTGTGCTTAATAAACTTGGGGCGCAGTATTTACTGTTAGCCCTCCGACTCTATCTCTTTGTCTCTCTCTCTGTCTCTCTCTTTTTCTTTTCTCAATCCTCACTCTCCCTCTCAGGAATGGTTAGATTTTAGCCGGCGGGTTCCGGCACTTCAGTATATTCAAGTGTTAGAAAAATGATTTCAGTGATATTGGCATTTTAAAAGTATTAGATACTAGAATATAATCGTTTTTTGATATATATTTTAAACCCAGTACTCTGGAGACAAATGCACCAGCCTGTGTCCTGTTCAGAAGGTTGTGAATATGAGTATTTTTTTTCAGAGAAACTATAATTCAGTTATTAATTAGATAACCGAATAAGGATTATAGCTTGTAACTTATGATTTATCTACAATCAGTATCTCTATCTTCCACAAGTTCTTTTATAAAATCAGAAAGGAGAGAACACAAATGAAAACCTTCAGAAAATATAAAGAAGCTATAGCCTATGTTTAAGTTAATACATTTTAAAGTTTCTTATTAAGATAAACTTTATCCCTGTGATGGACAGGGGCTGGCAGATTATCTATAGCCCTATTGAAAAATGACCATGCTCTTTATTACTTTCAGCAAACACAGATACCACAATTAAAACCCTGGAAACGCTATTTGCATTTTGCTTCTATCTTCTGGTATTTATTAATATAAAAAAAATGTGATCATATAAATCAAGGAAGATAAATGTTAATATACATTGTTCTTGGCTGCACAAAAATAAGTTATTTTGTTCTTGATAAGTGCTCTATAGACTCATTACTCTGTTTGCAGGATTAAAGTTTATTTTTCTACTGAAGTTAATTACTCTCTCATAAAACATTTTAAAATTATTTTTATTACTTTATTGGCAGGGCCTTTCTTGTTTAGAATTATTTTCTAACAAACGTGTTTCTTTTAATTTTTTTTTAAATGTGCAAAATGACAACTGATTCTTGCTTCATTATCTTATGAAATTCATTAGTTTCTATTTTGTATTTTTTATGACTTGGAAAATGTGATGATGCCTGTGTTATGTATTTCATAAAACATTTTACAAAACTACTCATAATTATGACACTTTCATAATTATGAAAACTTAATTTTGTTTTTTTCTAAGGGATGACAATCTTAACATTTAAATAAACATTTGGCATATAGCTCTAATTGTGGAAATAAACTCATACTCTTTTGTTCACAGGTATATAAAGAATATAATGTTTATATCTCATTTCAGGACTAACGACCTTCTTTCACTTAGGATGTGCTATTGTCTTTATAGTCATGATCTACACTATAATTTTATTGTTAATTTTGTGTAGCAGCAGCTCAATTCTGGTTTATACAATGTAAAACTTAGTAGCCATTGGGGTTTTTTTCATCCATGAAGCTCATTTTACATTTCATCTGTTATATGAATAAAATGTGAAAATGATTGTTTTTTTTTAATGATATTGTTAGGACTACAAGAAAAAAAAAGAAAACTGCACTAGCTCAAGTAAGTTTATAGATTAGCTTTAACTTACTATTAATTTTTGTAAAGAAATACCAGTGAGTTAGTGGAGAAAGTCCATATTACCTAGCCATAGGCCCCAAAGCTGAACCATGAACTCCATTCTAAGTGAAAAAATTAGTGGTGGGAGCCCAAAGCAAGTGAAATGATATTTCTTTAGTCTTTTCTATGTGGTAGAGAAATATGGTCATTACTTATGCTCAGGGCAGATATAAGTTCTGTGAGGCATGAAAAGGATATAATTTAAAGTGAGTTCTCTTAGAACAAAAAAAAAATATTAAAGTACAAATTCAAAATTATATTTCAAGGTAAATTTTTAGAATGACCCATTGCTAGGGCTTTGGAGATTCAGATTCATTTTGTCTGAGATCTATCAAGGTAATTTCCCAGAATTGCTTCCTGATTGCTTCCTATGTTTTTCTCCCTATCTAGAAACTTCCACAATGACCTGCACCTTCCAGTGATTAGAGACAAAAGGGCTCCAAAGTTTAAGCATCATGATCTTCAGGATAAATCAGCACCTGCTCACACTGATGATTTTTCTTCTGTGTGTGTTTCTAAATGTGTCTCCTCTGATGTTCTGGGATGCCACCCAAAATGTAGGCCCCCTTTTGATCAACTTTATTTTTATACTGACTCCAGCTTTTCCATAAGCAATAAAGAATAGTTTCATCTTTTTGGCAACAATATGGCATTTTAAAACTTAGTTTTTTGTTTGTTTTAAAGCAGGTGAGAATACTTGTTTGCACATAATTCTTAAGTTAGTTAGCTCTTTTTTCACAGTTAAATGTGATAAAATGCTTTTTCCACAGACGGAGAAGAGAGTCTCAGCTGATAATCCAAACAGTCTGAATGGCCGTGGGGTAAACAGCAACCTTAAGGAAAAATAGAGTGCAGGCATGTAAGCTGGGTCCAGGCTCTCTGAAGGGGAAACTTTTGATGAAGTATTTAAACAAAACTGATTTCACAAATGTTTCTATGAGACCCAGAACATTGTAATTATCTGGCAATGTGGCTGGGGTGACAGAGGGAAGTAAAGCCTGAGGATATTTTCTCTCTGTCAAATTGGTCACACAGCCTCGGCATATAGCTGAGCCAGTTCACATGTGTAACCAAAAGATAATAAGCACTCAACAGGCTAAAAGATTTTCACTATAGCAGTTAGAACACTGGAGACTAAGTAGCTCACACCAAGTAACTATGCAAGTATGATTTATGTTTTTCTAATCTTTTCCTGTATCATTATTCAAATGCCTACTAATTGATCATTGTTAAGATTTCAGCCAACAGTGAGGAGTTAATTGATAATGGTCTAATATATGAATCCTCCTTTTTTTTTTTATAGCTAAATTCTTGATTAAACAAAACAAGTAAAATTAAAAATTTTATTTGTATAAAGATTTTATTTAAATATCCCAAATCAAAATAATGATTTTAGGGAAGAAAGTCAAGCTGTTTTTCAGAGTTGTACAGGTTTTATAATAGTTCAACACTATTTTACATTTATAACTACATTTTTTTTTAGCCTTTATATAACAGTGTTTTGTGAGGTGTCCAATAATGAGAGCACTACAAATTTGGAAAAGAAAATATATAAACACCAAATTAGGACAATTTGCATTGTATTCCATATTTTTTTAATTAAAAGTTTTAAAATAGTATAATTTTGCCTATAATTATTTTCCTAAGTAAGTTGATTTATAAAACTAAAAATTTTCCACTCTATCTTTTTAGCAATAAACTATTTTATAGATAATGTCTAAAAACAGGTGGGGATTGGGGCATGAAAGAGAAGGGAAATTGTATTTGTTGAGAACTATGTTGTGCTGGGCACTATGATGAAGAGTTTTAAGTTAACCTACTCCATTTAATGAATGATACAAATAAGTAAATCAAAGTGAAGATAATAAGTGTAAGCTCATGTGATAGATGTTTCACAGACTTGTGTGGGAACAAGATATTGTTGGAAATTGTGGTCAATGAAGCCTTCTTGAAGGAAGTAATATTTAGCCCATTTCTCAAAGGATATATAGGAGTTGGCCAGATGAAGGAGAAAATAAGTTTTCCAGGTTAATGAAAGAGTATATGGGGAGGCTTAAAGTTGAATGAAAGTATGATATATTTAAAAGATGTTCAAGATAATTGAATCACAAAAGGTGGTGAGGGAATGAAAGATGAAAGTAGAAAAGGGTCAGATGAGGCCATTTCAGGAAATTTTTATTATATCATAAGAGCAATGGAAAGCCTTTGATAAATTTTAAGAAACAAATATTTTTATGGTTTTATTTTAAGAAGTATCTTAAGGTTGTAGAGAGAAAAAGACTGAAAATATTATTAAAATATCTATAAAATACTTTAAAATATTTTAGGATAATCAATATGATATAAATGTACCAATTAGTTTAGGCTCTAATTGTAGATCTGATTTTCTAATACCCTACTAAGTGAGCACAGTCAAAGGGAGGGCATTTCAGATTCCATCAGGAAGAGCCACACTCAGGAGAAGCTACCAAAAGCATTTCTCTAATCCTGTTTCTATTAACAACCAATTCTTTGCTAAGTGGCATAGTATATGTTATAAATAGTATTTTTAAAAAATAATTTATTTTTTTGTATTTTTTAAAAAAATTATTATTATTATTTTTTATGGTGACATTGATTAATGAAATTTAGTAAGTTTCAGGTGTATGAGTTAACAATAAGGCATATATATATTGCACTGTGTGTTTATCTCTCATAGTTAGATTTCTTTCTGTCACCATATATTTGACCTCTTTTACCCCATCTAGTATCCTCTTCCTTCTCATCTGGTAACCACTAGTCTATTGTTCATGTGCATAAGTCTCTGTTTGTTCTGTTCATTTATTGCATTTAGGTTTATATCCCACATATAAATGATATCATATGATTTTCAACTTTTTTTCTAGCTTATTTTTCTTAGCATGATTATCTCGAGGTCCATCTGGAGGCCCTAGCAAGTGCAATCAGGCAAAAGGAAGATATAAAAGGCATTCAAATAGAAAACAAAGAAGAAAAAATAGTGTTGTAACTGGAAGCGGGCTAATTAGTATAATGAATGGTAGAAATTATCATTAGTTAAATTAAAGGTATTTAAGCTATATAGAATAGGTAAAATATTTTAAACATTATTATAGATTACTTGAACAGGATATAAGAATTTACTGAGAGCTGAAACATCTTTTAAGGATGATGTCTGAGGTTTGAACTCTGATCCTACATGTAAGCATTAGTTTAGGAGGGTTTTCTGATTACATGATGCCAACTAGAGTTAGTGTAAAATTTATTCTTATTAAAAATTAATAGCAAAGTACTGAGGAAGTAGTTAATCCTTCCTATCTAAAAATTTTTTGACGGTCATTATTATCTATCAAAGAGGACCTAAGCATTACTCAGGACCAATTTGGCTTTGGTCAGTTCACAAAAGACAATATCACCTAACACATCTCCCATTTTATAGTAAGGACAAAGGTGGCCTGAACAAGTTGAAAATAATGGCTGAATTAAAAAATGTGTAGGTAGTAGACTCAAAAGAGTATAATAATGATTATTAATTGCCCCGACCTGCAGGGCAAAACAATGCAGGGCGAGGAGGAACCTTGTGGAGGATGAAGGTAGGACAGGAGACTCGAAGAAACGGAGGCCAGACAGGGTTCTGATCAAGCCTCGTTTATTGTAGGTAGGGGTAGAGTATATAAAGGGGAGGATTTGCATAATCACGGTTGCCTTGGATACCGAACCGCAGAACATTCCATTTCCTTATATGACCCAAAAATGCAGAAGGGTCCTGGGAAAGGAGGGGACTGCAAGGTCAGATTAGTTTAAGCAAATGGCTCAAGGGGCCCAGGGCAAGTCAGGGCATGTCAGGGCAACTGACTTTATGCTGTCTATCCTATCAGATAGCACAGGGCGAGGCAGACCCTGTCCCAAGGCGAAGTTGCCTAGATCTCAGGTATGAAAGCCTTGATAAGAACGGCTCCCAACAATTAATAAGGAGACTGAGGGAGAAGGAAAACAAAAAATTATTTCCAACTTTCTGTCACTGGCAACTAGTTTGGGAGAGCTTGAATTTACTAAGATAGAAAACAAAAGTAAAAAAGAAATGAGACAAGAAGTAGGGGTTTGCAAGCAGTTTCCCCTGAATAGTCATCATACTCTAGATTTGAAGTAGAAACTATCTTTATACTAATAATTTATAAAAGACAAAAACAAACAAAAAACTGATGAAATTAATATCGAAAGTGAAGAAATTCAAGGCAGAGAAAGATGGTGAGTTCAGCTTTGCAAACAACTAAGTCTGAAGTGCTTGAAATAGTTAAGCAGAGTTATCTAGTAATGAATTAGATATGCAAGTATGAAACTGTGCAAGATATATTCTGTAAATGAGCAATGGGACCTAACATTCCTAGGCGGAGAAATAAAACAGCAGATAACCTCAATTATGGCAATCACCTAGCTAATGAATTTGTGCAATTTACAGCCACATATTTATCTCAGGTAGCAATGTTTACTGGGAGAATATGGAACATAAGGCTACTATGCAACTATATAATTTATTTGCACTGGTTAAAAATAAATTTTGTCATAAACAATAGATATGCAATCTCCAGAAACTCCCAAATGTTCTGGGTCAATTTAACTTATTTTTACATGATCCAAATTCTACTTGTCCTCCAACCTTCTCTCAAAATGAATGTAGTCAGACCTTGAATTTCTTCATTTCCGATATTAATTTCATCAGATTTTTTCTTTTGGTTTTTTATAGATTATTAGCATAAAGGATAGTTTCTACTTCAAAGAGAATCTGGGGTGTGGTGACTATTCAGGGGGACCTGATTTCAAACTCCTACTACTCATCTCATCTCTTTTCTATGATGTGAATAGAGGCTGTATAATAAATCAGTGACAAAAGTAACCTGACAAGGTGATCTGATCATAAATTCCTAACAGGGTGGATCATGGTAGATAGTCACAGCTCAGGCCTATAAAAGTTTTATCTTTTACTTAAGCAAACCTTGCCTATTATTATTGTGTATTTAGGTTAACACAACTTTGGAATGCCAGAAGTCAGTCTCTTTTCCAGACTCCTTAAAGATGTAACCACCCTCAAGGAGCCCATCTATCCTGTCATCGAGTTATAGAAATTTACCCAATTTACTTTCTCTCACCTTCATGCAATGTTCCTTAAGTTCTTTCCTTAACTCCAAATGTATAAAAAGAACTACAAAACTTTCATTCTATTCTCAGAACATCTGAAATCTTACTTTCTGTCATGTCATCAGATTGGCTCAAATAATCACTTATGAAATTGTCTACAGGTTTAAACATTCTTGTCTTGACAATGGTCAAATAATATAAATATTCTGTTTGACCATTTGTTTTTTTCATAAGATCGTGATGACATATTTATTTATTTAAATGTGTTGGCTTCAGATATTTTATTTTTATTTACATTTTTCCTTCTTTTATATAATAGATTATACCTTTATATCAATACTAGCTTATACCTTTATATCAATACTAGCTCTTCAACAGAGTTTTTTCAGGATGAGTGAGAAATCAGAAGAGAAAAGTCCCTGAATGAGATTTAAATCGAAGGACCAAACAACTAAGTAGAATCAAACAAATTGTGATTTAAAAGAGAAGCACAAAAAAGAGAAACTCTTAAAAGAGGTGGAAAATCAGTGACTGAAACATAGCGGAAATCCAGGAGAGTATGGATTTAAGATGAAAAGAGAAGAGGGCATTTCAAGAAGGAGGAAGTGGTCAGCAATATCAATTGCTTCTAGAAGAGATAAACATCTAATGACTTTAACTTCAGTGAGGGTAGTGCTGATATTTCTTGAGCAATATCAGGGGAGCAGTGTGGCAGTAAGTCCGAAAGCAGTTGGCTGGGGAGCTACTAAGAGCTGAGAAACTCCAGAAAATGAGGGAGTGAAAAGAACTTTTGAAATGTTTGGTTCCACAAGGGGAAGGGGTTTACGGTGGTTGCTAAGAGGAACCCAAGTGTTCACAGTACTTTTTTAAATGTGGGAGAAACATGCTTAAATTATAGTTTATTAATTCAAATGAGAAGAAATATATTGTACACAGAAAAAAAAGAAAAAAAAGGATTCCATGGAAACCTCACTGGGCAGCTCATGGTAAGTCGTCACACCCCAGGTATATAACATTTTACTTAAAGGCTTATTTTTGCCTTAAGCAAGCCCTGTCTTTTGTGTCTGTCCATCTAGGTTAACACACCTTTGAAATGCCCCCTTTCAGATTCTTCTTTCTAATATCACCCTCAAGAGAGTGCTTGTAATCTGATCCCTGCCTGACCACTCCGGTAGTCCAATCCCCGCCTTGCTTTCTTGCACCTTCTTGTATTCTTTCTTACATTCCCTCCTTAACCTCAAACACGCAAAAGAAATTCCAAAGTGTTATTCTTGGAAGAATTTTTATCTCAGTCTGTTGAGATCTTGCTTCCAGGTGTACACTTTCTTTGGCTAAAATAAATTTTTGTTAACACTACAGGTTTGAATGTTTTTGCATTCAGCAATAAAATAAGTACTAGAATGGTGCTCTACCTGTGTTATAACAAGCTTTGTGGGTGATTCTGATACTTGCCCAAGTTTGAGAACCACTGAACTAGATCATTTAGCAGTACAATCTTTTTTTTTTTAAGGTTAGCTGTTAGGATTGTGCCCATTTCACAGATTATTTAATCATAAATGCCAATATCTCTCTATGTCATATTTGCTACTACATGCCTAAGACACTGGAAATATAGTAGTGCTTGCCAGAAAGATTTGTGTATAGTTAAACCTTATTTTCTAATTAATGTATAGAATGACTTATTTAACTATAGTTAAGTCATAAAGGGATAGTACTTATTATTTATAAGCACAAATAAAACTTTATCTGTAAGAACAGAAAATTTATAGTAGATGCAAACTGAGGTAATTGCCAGGCTCATAACGAGTTTCCAGTAGACATATTTATGCTATCTCCTCTTTCTCCCCACTTGAAAACCTCCCCTTTCCTCCTTGCCCCGTGGAGGGGGAGAGTACAGAATTTGCTCTTTTTTTCCATTCTCTATTCTGACATGTGCTATTAAAGGCATTTGAATGACCTAACTCCCAGTAACTGGAATGAATTCATAGTAACTCAATTTCCTCGCCACAGCGATTCATCCATGGAGTGAACATGTAACTCAAGTTGGGTAATCAAAGAATTTTGCCTGGGTCTGTAAAACTGGCACTAGCAAAGAGAAGCCCTTTTCTCTCTGCTCTCAAAACCCAGGATGTGAATATATGGGCTGCTGCTGATCTCAGTTTCAGTGGGGCTAATTAGCCTGAAAGAATAAATTTGTCACACAAAGAAAAGCAGAGATAAGAGACAGGATGAAATAAATAGAAAGTCCTGAAAGCATTTGAGTCCCAGATTCTAACTCTATCTCTCAATCTGTACAGAGGCTTGAACCAATATATCCATCACCTTCTTTTCTTCTTTTATCTAAACTAACTCAAGTTATATATCTATATAAGTTAGGGGCTTAGTTTTAGCAATACAAACTGACTCTGATCAGTTTAAGAAGATAGTTTCAAAGGATATTATAAACCTTACCAAATCTCTGGACTGGCCAGAGAGCCATGCTCAGAAACTGTCTATCCAAGGTTAATGTCTAAACTCACTCCACATAATTGGTCTACTGAAGATACTACAGCTGCTGTCCTTGGGCACATACACTGTTTGTAATAGATATACTTAAACTCTGAGGGTCCTGCCTCTGGAAACTGCATGTCTATCTCACCCTTTTTTGCCAAAATAGATTATTCACACAGTGTGTATGAGTTGAAAGATTCAGTGTTGTTAAGATGTCAATCTTCGCCCAATTGAGGATTTTTAAATGCAAATTGCTAAGCTGATTCTAAAACTTATATTAAATGAACAAGATAAGGGAAAAACTAAAGCAATCTAAGAGCTGTACAAAGCTAAAGGGTTTACACTTACAGAAAAAAAAAACAAACCTGTTTTTATAATTAAGATGATATGGTACAAATCTGTGACACTGAATAGAGAATCCAGAAAGAGACCTAAACTTAGTTACCTGGTTTATGAGAAAGGTGACAATACAATTTTGTGGGTAAGGTATGGTTTTTCAATAAATGGTGCTGAGTCAATTGATATCCATTTGAAAAACAAAATAATATTGTCCCTGTATTACTTTTTAGGGTTGCCATAACAAGTTACACAATTAGCGTGGCTTAAAACAGCGCAAATTTCTTTCTTTCTTGGTTCAGGAGTCTAAAAATCTGAAATCAAAGTGTTGATTCCTTTTGAAAACTCTAAGGGAGAAACTATCTCATGCCTTTCTCTGGGCTTCTAATGATTGACAGCAGTCATTGTGTTTCTTGGCTTGTAGACACATCACTCCAGTCTCTTGCTATCTCCCCAAGGCTTTCTTTGATGTGACTGTTTTGTACTTTTCTGTCTCTTTCATAATAATTTTCTCATTTAGGGCTCACCCTAATTCAGTATGATCTCATCTTAATTTTTATCTTAATTACATCTGTAAAGACCTTCTTTCCTAATAAGGTCACATTCTGAAATTTTACGTGGACATAGATTTTATGGGACACTTTTTAACCCACTACAATCTCCTAGCTCTTATTATGCAAAAGTCACTTCCAGATAAATTACAGGTCTGAATATGAAAGGCAAAAACAATACAGATTTTAGAACAAAATTAAAACATTTTGATAACTTTGAGTTATGCATGAATGTTAAGAGCGTGGAATTTGAAATAAATCTTCAGAAGTTCAAATCCTGACTCAACTATTTACTAGCTATATGTCCCCTATGTAAGCCCTGTTCCTTAATTTTCTCATTTAAAATATTAGCATTCTCATAATGCCTACTTCCTAAGGTTATTACAAAGAATAAAAATATAGCTAGGAAGAGCTTAGCATGCTGCATATTAAGGGGAATTATTATTATAACTAAAGTGAACAGAAGACTCACAAAATGTCTAAGAGATAACATTAAGGGCCTTATGAAGATTTATCCAGGAGTAGGGTAAAATTTTGCCCCTTAGAGGTGGTTTAAATAGATAGAACTAACAGAAAAAAAACTTTATTTTTTAAATTTCACTGTACTGAGTAACAATTAATATATTGGTTACATGAATGAGCTTATATGTAAAAGATTGGGATGTTGTTCACAACATGAAAACATTGAAACAACTGAAACATTCAACTGTAGGAGAATGATTTTAAAAACTATAGTACAATCATTGCACTGTGTACTGAGTTGAAAAAAATTCCTCTGACACTGAGAAAAAAAAAAAGCAAGTTAGAGAACGCTGTGTATAATATGACCAAATTTTATTAAAAATGGGCTATAGGTAAGTATTTGTGTAAATGACTAGAAAAAATAGTTAAAAAATATATACCAAATTTCAAACAGCAGATATTTCTGGGGAAAAGTATGGAATTAGGGGTGCTATGGGAACATAAAGGAGGCTTTTATTTTACATCTGTTATTAGTTAATCCTTTTTTAAAAAAAGTAGAAAACCATGTATTTATTACTTTTGCAATGTTAAAAAAAATCTTAAAAGATAGAGAAATGGGGAGAGTTGTTTGTGTGAGAGAGAGAAAAAAATAGAGAAGTAAAATAACAATGAACAAAAACCTTCATTAAATTTTACTTTTAGTATATGAGCAAATATTTGCTACAGGGGTGCTCATTACAGTATTAAAGGATTGGGGATATTTAGGTTCTATGATAGACTGAGTAAATTGTGACACATTTAAGCAATATAATAATATGTAACAATTAAAATCTTGTAGAAAAAATGTGTTATAAAAAAAGACTTAGATAGTTTGATCATTTTTTTTGCATAAAATACAAGTTACAAAATTATATATAATATTATACTGTTTATTTAAAATCCAAAAGAACATACATCAAAATATTATAAGTATAGTGAGAAAAATAATAAAACAGAAGAGTAATGATAAAGACCTCACCCTACCAGTTATGAAAACACATTAAAATAATTTATAAATGTTTTAAAAGAGAATATCTATGGATGATGGGATTTTATTTTATTTGTGTGCTTATCTGTATTACCTTATTTGCTACAATTACTATAAATTATTGTATAATTAAAAGTAATAAAACTTGATATTCCAATAGTTTCAAGCAAAGTAACAGAATACATTTTTACAAGTTGTTTTTACATTTCACAATATTCTCACATATTTAGAAAGGCTAAACTTGAGGTTTAGTTCTCTCCATTTCTGTTTAAAACATATCTTACTTTGGTAAGGGATACACTTCCTTTCAACACTTTCTTTTTCCATGGTTGTTTTTTGTCTTCTAGGCTAAGTAGAAAGAGGATACGGCTGCAGATACAGAGTTTGCTTAGTTGTAACAGAGGCTATTAACTTAGAACAGAAGTTTTCAGCCTTTAAAATGCATCAGAATCACCTGTAAGGCTTGTTAAACTACAACTAATTGGGCCCCATCGACAGAGTTCCTGATATAGTAAGTCTTACTTGGGGCCTGAAGATACCCATTTTTCACAAGTTCCCAGGTTGGTCCAGATGCTGCTGGTCTGAGGGCAACATTCAGAGAACGACTGTGAGTGGGCATAAGCATGTATGTCCTTTGATTTGGAGTGGCCAGCCTTATTGACAGGCTTTGTTCTCTTCAGAAGTATGATGAATAGATAAAACAGCATAACCAAAACTTGCCCCACCTCCTCCATGCTCTTTATCTTAATTAATCCTTAGAAAAATAATTAATTAGATAATAAAGAAGTCAGATCTTTTAAAAAAAATAGGTGTTGTGTAAGCTTACATGTACCTTTAGATATTTCTGAGATTCTAAGATTCTAATATTCAGCATGAATAGTAAATTATACAAGGCTACCCAGGGTCCATCTATGAAATGTACAGAACCTAAATTCTAATTTTGGCTATGAATTTTATTTACTATTTGCTTATTTTGTTTCTCTAATACCTCTGTATTCTTTGTTTTTTAATTTCTCTGCTAAAGTTATATTTTTTAAAAATGATTTTGATGTCATTTTCATACGTGAGATCTGCTTATAACTTCCTTTTCTTGCACAGTCTAGTTTTTGCTACTGAGGTTACACTACTCTGAAAAAAAATGAACAGGAACACAGTCTTTATAATTCTGCTCTTTAGAAAAAGGTTAGAAGCTATCTGTTTCTTAAAATTTAGTGGAACTCGTCTGTAAAATTATTTCATCCTACTGTGCTTTTGATGGGTAGTTTTTTTAAAACATTTTTAACTGCTACACAATTTTGTTTTTTAAAATGAATTTTGCTAAATTATATCATATACTAAAATTGTAAAAGTCAAGATCAACAAATTTACACAGAATTAACCCAGCTATGTAACCAACACAGATGGAGAAATAGAATATTACTGGCACCCCATGAGCACCCAGTTTCCTAACTTCTACCAACTATTAAGTGAAATACATAAAGACTACTAAATAATAATGTAAAGTAAAACTGAATTTATTTGTTTACTTGGTAAGGAAGAACAGCATTATTGAAGTACACATTTAGTTTCTCTTTGTGCATAAATAAAAAGAGCTTAATATAGATTTACTAAGAATAAAGTGTATACAATTAAGCAACTTTTTGAGTTCAGGTCTTTATGTGACTTAAAAAGATGGACTGTAAACTCTTCTTTGTGAATGGCCACTATCAAGTTTCACTTTACTACCAACTGGAAGCTTGGTTTCAACAAGTCCAAAATGGGTCGTATAAAATTCCAGAGCATTAATCGGGTTGTTTATCACACGCACTTGTGCATACATAGTTTAAGTTGAACAAAAATTTTCTTAAAACACTATAGATTAGTTTTAAACTTTACATAAATGAATCCAGTAGTATGTATTCTTTTTTTTATTTGTTTTTTTATTACTGCATTTATGGGATTCATCCATGTTTTAGCATGAGTGATCATTCATTCATTTTCATTATTGTATAGTATTTTCTTATTTTACTTTATGCTTCCACTTTATTGTTAACAGATATTTGGGTTGTTCCAGTATCTGATTTTTTACAAATGATCTACTACAAACTTCCTTTTAATATTTGTATGCATGTCACATAAACACATACAGTTCAGTTGGGTATGCCCAAGAGTAGGATTTCTGAATCTTAGGGAATGTGTAGGGCAACTTTAGTGGGTACCACCAGTTTTCCATAGCAGTTGAACCAATTTACAATCTCATTAGCAGTAATGAGTTCCAGTTGCTTTACAACTCTATCCACACTTAGTTTTGTCAGTCTTTTAATTGTAACTATCTCAGGGAATGTGTAGTGCTATCTTATTGAACTTTTAATTTGCATTTTCCTTATACCTAGTAAAAATGAGCATTTAAAAATATGTTTATTAAACATTTTTAAAGTATGCTTATTGACAATTTGGTTATTTTCTTTTATGAAATACTTATTTAAATATTTGACCATTTTCTATCAGGTATTTCTTTTCTCCAAAAAAAATTATAGGAATATACAACTATGCACATATATAAATATATACAGACAGACAGATATATACACACATATATGTTCTGAGTTTGAAGCCTGTATGGTTATATTTATAGAAATATTGTTTGTTCTGTTGCTTGCCTACTTCTTTTTTTCCTTTTCTGACTCGTCTTTTTTTCTTTTCTTTTAATTTTTCAATTACAGTTGACATAAAATATTATATTAACTTCAGATATATTACATAGTGAGTAGATTTTTATAAACAGTCTGCTTTTCTCTTAATGGTGCCTTTTATTAAACAAAAAATTTATGAAGAATAAATTTTTAATGAATAAATGATTTTCAGTTAATTCAAGTTTTCTTTCTTTCTATTTCAGTAAGTTATAATTTACCAAGAAATCATCTCTCTAATCTAATTTTTCATACTTATTGGCACAAAGTTTCTCTTACTACTATTTTAAATATTTTTAAAAACTACTTATTTATACTTATGAACACTTTCCTTGTTAATTGTAAGTATTCTATCTTTTTTCTTGATAATGTCACATTTTTTATTTTTGTTAAAAAATTCACATCTTTAAAATATTTACATCATCATAATTTCTTAATTATTCAAGGTAGACTTTATTCCACATCAGAAGTTTATTTAAACTCTTCTAAATTGTATCCAGAACATTAAACACTTGAAATTCTCTACCTAGACAGTATGTTTATTTGAGTCTAATAATATTAGGCAAAAAATCCTATAAAAAATAGGATACAGAATATTTAATAATACCAAATAGTATGTCATTTTAGGTCTCTAGACTGAATTTATAAACATTTTCTGAAATTCAACCATTCTATTATTTTTTATAATATTTTCTGTCACATAGATTTTATGTGTGGTGCTGAGAAATATGCTAATGATGACAAAAATATGTTATATGAAACTAACTTACTTATGAAATAGCTGAATAAACATGTTGGAGGAATTTGGGTCATGATTTTTACAATAATTATAGTGTAGGCTAATAAAAGTGGGCATGAAAGCATTATAAGTAAAGTTCTTATTTGGTTCAAACATACAGCTGCACAGGCTCCATGACTTCTGATGGAGATATGTTTGTCACTTAGTCCTGAATTTAAGTTTGCTTTTTCTCACTCAGACCCAGAGTAGAATAAAAATTCCATCCCATCACAGCAGGTCAGCTCCAAGTAGAGAGAAAGAGAGAGATGGCACAGTGCAAAAAAACAAAAACAAAAAAAACAAAAAAAAAAAACAAGGTTATTTTTGGAAAATATTATTGATGGCAGGCATTTTCCAGAATATATTTTAAAAAGAGAGAAAGGGAAACTTCAAATCTTTAAAATTAGGATTAGAAATTCTTAGAACTCAACCTCCACCTACAGTATGCTTCCTTCCAAAAAAAAAATTAAAAAATAATATAAAAATAGAAACAAACAAAAAAAAACTGTCATTAAGGACTCTAAAATCTAAAATTTTAGCAATAAGAAGGAGAAACTAAGAATTTTTGCAATTACTATAAAAGACATCAAGAAATGCCTGCTCTCAGTCAGATGTTGTACAGTATTAGAACTCTTGAATATAGAAAAAGGATCAGTAAAGTATGTAGAAGCAGATAAAGGAATTAGGAGCAGACAACATAGAAGGATGAGGTCAGGAACATGGCTGTTAGTTATCTATATATGGCTAAGGCAGGGTTAGCAAGCACATTATGTTTGTGCCAGCATGCAATCTCTGGCACCCATAACAAGCACTGCCCAAAGACTAGGGCATTTGTTTCCTATTGAGCTCCAGCATGCTTCAACAATCTTTCAGTTACATATTCAAGGTTGCCATTTTTAATCTACCAATGAAAGTCAGCTCATGAGAAGCAACTACTTCATTTCCATGAGGTTAAGGGGTTCATCAATTAGAGAAGAGAAACTAATAGTTCCTAGCAAAATTGTATCACACGTGTAGGTTGTGTATGTTTACTTGGAGAAGACTTTATGAGTCTCATCTCATTGAACACAGTCACTGTTAATCAATATTTGTATAAAATCTTGTATTAAATAGCCTCTTTCGGGGTTGTTAGAGTTGGATACGTGGTTTGGGGAGCCTTCCTCACAACTGGGTAAAGATTTTGGTTTCTACGCTCTGTATGCTGCCTTAATAAGGCTTATTTCTGCTCTTTGGTACATTATACATGAACTATTCATCATTTTTTTTCTTTGTTTCAGAATGATTTATTTTTAGTCCTCTTATGCTGTGACTGTTTTCATTCTTCCTTTAAATTTTCTCTTGAGTTTAACAAGTATATATCAAAACACAACCATTATCTTGGGGGCCGCAGGCCATGATAGAAGTGGAATTTGAAATGTAGGCTTTAAACAGGTGATTTGGGCTATCTATGGGTCTCCCATTGAAGCAGGGTTGCAATTTGGTGAAGTCACTAGGACCACGAAAAGAGGATGCACATGACCATGTCTTAGGGCAGTGATTCACAACCACAGAGAGCTCTTTAAAAACACCAAATTCTGCTCTGACTCCTATCCAAGATTTTAATTTAATTAGTTTTGAATAACTCCCAAACCAAGATATATTTTTAAAGCTCCCTATGTATCTAATATGCATCTAAAGCAAAAAAAAAACATTGCCATAAAAAGTTAAGTTCTGTTTAAGGCAAAAGGGGCATAACAGGCAGGTGACTGGTTATTTGTCAAGTGTTGTTTCCAAAAGTAGGCTCATTGGATCCAAAAAAACAGACAAATGTGTGTTATTCCATAGTTGAGGTTTATCAGAGTGAAGCAGTTTGTTTCTGTCTTGGAAAATAATAAAATTAACCTTACCAAATGTAATACTTTTGTTAAGAATTAAGGTGCCAAATTCATGATAAACTTGGACAAAGCATTAATTCAGCAATCTGTCCTCAACTTATAGGAAATGTCTGCCATACACAAACTGAAAGTGTACACTTCATACTGACAGAGTGGAAAACAAGAAATTTGTCAAAAGATAATGCCAGACTCTTCAGATATATTCCAATTGATTATTGTATTTAGAGGATTTCTAGATATTTGTTGCTCTAAGGAAGGTGAGTTAAGATTAATCCATAACTTATTAATGCCACTGAAAAATTATTAAAAGGACATTTATACATATCTAGGTTTGCTTTTTCTGTAGTAGAAAATAAATTATTAATTAGATCTTAATGGCAAAGGCCCCTTTCTGATAATATAAAATGTTACCTTTGATTTGCTGTTAATGTAAATAGATAATTAATTTTAATTTTCAAAAGCCTATGCCTGCGAAAAAATACCTTAGAGTTAACATTTGATCTCTATCTACTGAATTAATTATAATTTTGATTATTGAGACATATTTGTGAAGATGAATGTCGGTAGAAGAAATAGAATTCAAATAAGTAGATTGGCTTTTATATTCTATTACTAAGAGTTAAATTCCATGGTAACACAGCAGTATGTTAGTTTAACCATGAAACATTTTATAATAGACATTGAACATAATTGTCTATTCAGAGCAGTAGGTGCAGCCTCTTCAAAAACAGGAAGAAACCAACCAAATTGTTAAAGGGCTGATTTTAATTGTAGGTAATTTCTTAGGCTAGAATGTGTCCCTATGGGGAAACAATGTAACATTTGAATTTGTTATAGACAAATAAATTTCATGACAAAAAAATTATGTATATTTCTAAAACACAGTCAGTTGAGATGTTTTTATCACATTTGCCTTACTTCTTTGTCATTGGGATTATTAATGTTTCTGCTATCTCAGCAGCCACATAGATTCCAAATGTAGTCATATTTGACTCATTCGTATTTTCCTTTATTTCTTCCCTTTTCCTCACTGCAAAGCACCTCATCTACACAACATGTTAAATCTTTCTAATTCATGGTTCCTAGTGTAACACTTACCTGCACAGAAGCCATTAAGGTGTTCACATTGCATACTGAGTTTTGAGTTAAACTTCTTTTTCTATTACATGACAGTAATATTAGTAAGAAAATTCACATTTTCAAAAATTGAGTCATAAAACCATTTTTTTTTAAATGGGTGTGAGTTGGGGGTGGGGGCATGTGAGGGAGGGAGTAAATAATACCAGATCAACAATAATCAAAGTATATTTTCTTCAGGCATTTTAGTAATGGATACCTTTAAAATGACCATAGTAATATTTTGTGAAAACTAAAAATAATAAACTGGTTAATCAAAACTGACAAAAATAAACCAAATCATCCTTAGGAAAGTTCTAAAGATCATGTAAGATCAGACAAGAATCAATAAACTCTGTAGAACCAAAATGAGTGCTAGTACTGTTTATAACCTTTAGCAGGAAGCAGAAGAAAGAATGCCAGCTGAGCATCCATTTACTGCACACCAAGCAGGTGTGAGCTCCTACACTGTTTATTCAACAGTATTTTTCCACTGAGAAAAGTGCTTCTTCCCAATCATAGTAACTCTATCTAACAGCTGCTGCAGTAGGGCCAATCTTCTTAATTATTGGAACATGTTATTTCCAATTTATATTAGGAAAACTCACATAAAAGGAGAAATTCCTGTACAAATTCTTCAGTCTAGTAGTCAGGGAAGGACCCCAGAACACAGCCTTAATCTGTGTCACTGGTTTAAACCCTGTTTGCTCAATAGACAGTGTATGTAGTGATTAGGGATATGGGCTTGACAATCACTTTCCAACTCCTATATTAGTTGTACTCTTGAGGCAAGTTATGGGAACGCTTTGTGCCTTAATTTCTTCATCTGTAAAATGATTGAGATTTTAGTACTATTATCCCCATAATTGTATTGAGGAAATTAGATACAGTTCTTAGACCTAACTAGAATATTGGTTGTACCTGGCATACAATTCTCAAACACTGTGGAGGGCTGGATGGCTATTTTCTAAACATTAGCTTCTGCCTCTGTTGTTCCCTCTGATAAGCATGTTATTTCATTCTTGTTGGCCTGCTATAATCTTATTTACGCCTATAGGTCTATTTCTGATACGTTTCTTTTATAATATTTTCATATGGATATGATGTTCCTTTCATTTGTACTCAATTGTAGGCCATTTCCCCTGAAACTTAAGTTTTTAAGTTCAAGTCTATATATCTATGTATGTATGTGTGCATGTGTATGTATGTATGAGTGTGTATATGTATGTTTGTTACTATTGTGTCAAAACTGTCATTTGTGGTTTAACCCATAGATGCTAGAGAGACCTGAACTCCAGTGCTTTTCCTGTAAGCCTTGTAATTTTCCTAGATTAAAAGTATGTGCTCCAACCCATAGTGTGTAATTCTTTTTGTGGACAGGCTGCCCAGTACCAAAGGTAGTTCCTCATTACCTTTTAGTTTAAGAAAAAAAAAATCAGATAAAGGCTGAAAAAATAATACTCCATCCACCTGAACCAGGCCCTGTCCCATCATCTATGAACACACCTCATGGTGTTCAAAAGAGAATATTTTCTGTTGGAGGAGAATAGATGAAAGAGCATCTCCTTCCTCGCAGGGCCAGAAAGAGAGATTAATTCCCTGAGGAAAGAGAAAGAAGGAAATGACAACAACAAAATATAGATATAAGATATAAGATATTTTCCTCTTTTTCCAAGCTATAATAACCAGTTAATAATTTGTTAGTTTAAGATACAGAAGAATTTCACATTATTTTTTGGGGTAGTGAGAAACAAATCAGAGAAGAGAAGGAAGGTAGACACTTCCTTACTTTGCATCATGGTGATTTGGTAAGAGCTCGTCAGGGCTGACTCAAGGAGTAGTCAGGTGATTCCAGACCCGCCTCTAAATAACTATGAAATAACAGGAAGATGTGTTTTTCTGTTTATCTCTCCAACCACAGGTATGTGTCCAACCACAGGTTCCCAACAAATGGCCAATTATCTTCACAAATTTTCAATGGTCTGGGGGCCAGCACTAACAGCACAGAATAAGCATGTTAAACTTTAGGATCCAGCTGGACTCTTGGCAACTAGTATTGGGTTATACTAGCTACAGAAGTCAGTTTCTCTGAGCTCATGCAAACCATTTGATTTCATTTTAAATTTGTTTTCTTTCTCATAGAATCATTTTGAGATCAGAGCAACATTTTCAACCCGAAGTGTGTTTTTCCTTATGCTCACCCCAACTGTGGGGTCAACCAGATAACTTTCATGACATACATATGCATTTCCTACAGATGTCATGCCAAATGAAATTATACTTTGTTTATTAAAATTAATATTGTACAGTTTAAGCATATAAGTGTTTCAAAAAAATCAAGGGAGTTTTCTCTACTGAAGATTTATTTTGCTATTTTTAACTAGGGAGTCCAGGATTCAGATCAGTGTATTGAAGGTATTATTTGAAACCTATAAGGGTTGTTCATCACCTATAACAATGGTCCCCAACCTTTCTGGCACCAGGGACTGGTTTCATGGAAGACAATTTTTCCATGCACTGGAGGGGCGGGGGATGATGGTTTCAGGGTGATTTAAACACATTACATTTATTGTGTACTTTATTTCTATTATTATTACATGGTGATATATAATGAAATAATTCTACAACTCACCATAATGAAGAATTAGCGGGAGCCCTGAGCTTGTTTTTCTGCAATTAAGCTGTCCCATGTGGCAGTATTGGGAGACAGTGACCCCCAAAATGTGTTGCATATGTCCAATGCACTCCTTAATCTCATTTTGGTTGCTGTCACTGCAGAAAACCCTGCTTCACATAGATAGGTTTTGGAAATGGAAGCAGGGTTTTCAGTGCTTTTGTGGCAATCTCAGGATATTCTACCTTACTTTAATCCAGCATATATGGAAATTTGAAGTTGTCTCAAACATACTTTAAAGGCTACTGTCATTTGTGATCTCAAGCAGTTGATCCTCTTCTAGTTTAGACAAAGTCAATTTACCTGGTTTACAAATGGATCACACATCCATTCCTTCCCAATTGGGGAGTCTTTTGTGGTTGGGAAGTAATGCTCAAACTCTTTTGAAAGATGTGATAGGAGACCATGCACCATCTAGGAGAAAGAAGGCCTGACTCAGTCTCTTTCAAAATCTCTGCTAATGATTGAGACATGTCAAAAATCTCAATGTTCATTAGTCAACCTCATAATTCCAATTTGGGTTTGAATGCAGCCACTTCATCTGCCGACTTGAACACAATTGGCATTCTCCCCTGAAGTGACAGATTGAGTGGTTAAGGAGGTTGAATATGTCACACAAGTAAGCAAGTTTTGCAACCTATTCTGCGTCACTGAAATGTGCTGCCGGTGGTGACTGTTTTGCTAAAAGAGATCTATGGAACAGCTCTTATAACTCAAAAACTCTGGCCAGTGCTCTACCTTTAGAAAACCATCTCACTTCTGTATATAAGAGAAAATGTGTGTGCTCTGTGTCCATCTCCTTACAGAGCTGTGCCAAGCAGATGTGAGTTAAGGGCATATAGCTTAATGTGGTTGATCATTTTAACCACATCCTATAAAACATTGCTAAGTTCAGGTGACTTTTTTCAGCTCACCAATATTTCTCTATGAATGAATGACACAGTGCATAGACTCATTCAGAAGCTACCTCTTTGACCCAAGTCATGAAACCAGAACTTGATAGTCATGGCAGCCACTCCATCTGTCCATACCAACACAAAATGACCAATTCAGTTTTCCTGATATGTAATTATTCAAAAATTTGAATAGTTCTGCAGCTGTGGTGTTGGTTGGCAACAAAAGTTCATATAACATATTATCATGTACATCCTCCTGAATAATATGTTATATAAAAACAATCATTGCTGCCTTGTTGTTAACATTGGTGGAATTGTCAGCTTGGATGGTGGACCATGTTGACTCATTAATACTCTCTAACAATTGTGCCTCAATATCCTTTACTATTTCATCAGTTCATGTAATTATGGTGCTAGCTGAAAGACGAACACCTGTCATCTTTTGAGCTGCAGCCTCTCCTAAGAAAATTTACGACAAATGTCCTTAGCAGCAGGCAGGATCAACTCTTAGCGTTAGCAATGAGGTTAGCCACTAAGAGTGATGCTTTCAGTGCAGGCATATTTGATGAAGTGGTGACCTTCAATAAATGCTTCTGTTACTTGTGTTCATGGTTTTGTTTGTTTGTTTGTTTTATCTTTTGATAAACTCCAAAGTCTTGTCTTTCAATGCAGAGTGATTAGTCTTTCTGTGGCAAAGCAGTTTTGAAGGTTTCATGGCTTCTTTGGATGGCCAGTCACCACATATTATACAAGGCAGGCTTGGATAATGTGAATCACCTGTTGCAATGAACCTGTAATTTAAGTAGAACTCTTGGTATTTTCTTTTCAATGCATCTTTCTTTTTGCAGGCAGTCTTGGCATCTTCTGCTGTCTTGTCATTGGGCCTTTCCTCCTTCTCCAAGAAGCTCTCCAGTAACATTTGTTTTTTTACTCATTTTGGCTAAGATTAGCTTATGGGCTTACCAAAACTAACTGAGACAAGTACACAGAGCAGGAATGAGGCACAGACAATAGTGGTAAATAAAATAATGGGAAGGCCATGTGTAGACTAAAATAACTGTTGGATTCTGACTTAAAGCCTGCCACCAAATGCAGCCGTACAATTGAAGTACATCAACTCACTTGCCATTATAAAGCCTGCCACCAAATGCAGTTTAATGTCACTTGCCACTAACTGACAGGGTTTTGGTATGAGTCTGCAAGCAACTGATTTACTATGATCTCTGTGTAGTCAAAACTCTCTGCTAATGTTAATCTATATTTGCAGCCACTCCCCAGAACTAGTATCACCACTTCAGCTATACATCAGTTCATTAAGCATTTGATTCTCATAAGGAGCCCACAACCTACATCCCTCACATGCACAGTTCACAATAGTGTTTGCATTCCTATGAGAATAGTTCATGCTGGAAAGTGGCTGCAAATAACAGTTGAAGCTTTGCTTGCCTGCCTCTCACCTCCTGCTGTGTGGCCTGGTACCAGTTGCCCAGGGTATTGGGGACCCCCGACTTATAAATTTCAATATAAAGTTAATACTTTCATTAAAAAAGCAAAACTGTTTTGTTCTAATAATATTAACTTTAAGCAATTAATATTAGATTTGCATAGGGTTTTCTCTATAAACAGTTTCTATAACTGTTAACATATAGTTATTTTACTTATTTGTGGATACTACACTAATACAGCTAAATAATCTTAGCCATGTTGTTATATATATATATATATATA
The DNA here is from genome assembly GCA_004027375.1 of Macroglossus sobrinus. NCBI lineage: Eukaryota > Metazoa > Chordata > Mammalia > Chiroptera > Pteropodidae > Macroglossus > Macroglossus sobrinus. The sequence goes on along the minus strand of PVKZ01002649.1, from coordinate 121,381 downwards.
TATATATATATATATATATATATATAATTAAATATAAATTTTAAATGTTTGATTATTTTGTAGAGTTTATACATTTTGTTAATTTTATGATAGGATGGTAGCAACATATTAATTTATATGCCTTTAAAACTTTTGGGAAGTTCCTATATAGGAGATATACTCTAGAAACTATTAGAAACTGTTAAGGAAATATAGAAAATTTTAAGAACAAGTTATTTTTAGCCTAGAGGTTTCTCTAATTTATTTAAACTTTGCTTTTAATGTTCAAGGTTATTCTAGTCTATGTGGGAAATAATGGTCTCCTATTAAGTGAATAGATGCTGGTCTCAGTGGAGACATCCATCCTAAATTAAAAGAGGCAATCCTCATAGAGAGCTGCAATGAGATAAAAGGTCCTCAGAGTTGGTGCTGATGTGTAGGTCTTTATCCAAGGCTGCTGAGGACTGTACAGCTACAAATAATTTTAAAAAATAATAATTATTATAATTATAATAATAATTAATAAATAATTTAAGTTGCAGATACCATAGAAAACAAGCCCATAGGAGTAAATCTAAAAGCTATAAATCTGAAGGCAGAAGCTGCAGAGATGAGGAGCAAGTTAGATTGTGGGATTCAAGGTGGATAGGTGAGGACATGCCAGGATATTAGAAGCTCACTCTAGTGTGGTCTAAACTACCCAATATAGAGCTGGCTAGACCGAGTTACATTGGACATATACAAGAAACTTATGTTTGATGGCTACATTAGTAAAATTTAAGTTTGAACACAGATCCAATTTAATTTTTTGAGAGATGTTTTATGGCAATTAATTCTTTTGGCTTTAATTACTGACTATTCTTTTCCAAATAGTTACCAATAGTTAATCAGGAGTTCACTTTAACCACAGAGCTTACCATGTTTCCAAATAGCCAATATAAACATTTTTTTTTTTTTGGATAAAATTTTATTACCTGAGAAGAACAGATTGGAATTTAAATTCACAATCTTTCCCTGAACTGGATTTCTTTGGTATGTATATATGTATATGTGTGTGTGTGTGTGTGTGTGTGTGTGTGTGTGTGTGTGTGTGTGTGTGTATGTATGTGTGTATATATGTATGTATATATATATTTTTTTGGGTTAGTGGTGTTTATAGTTTTTGTGTACCTGTTCTCAAAATGTTTGCTTCTGTTACGGAGCGCACCCAGACAAGATGACATCAGAGCCGAATTAGAACCAAAAAGAAAATTATATTACCAATTCGAATCTGGGCTCAAGCCTCCACTGACGGCAGCAGCGAGAACAAGAGCTCCGATCCTTAGCATGGGGATCCTTATATTAGGTTTATGGCGGGCTAACTTTGTGCGCGCGGGACAGGTTGCAGTTCCTTATTGGCTAACCATAAGGCCCGATTATGGCCTGACCTTTAAGCAAGCAAACAGGATGTCTGGGCGGAGAATTCCAGCCCTTGGTCGGAGGGGATTGAAGTCTACCTTGATGAGGGAATTTAAAATTTTCCATTCCACCATCTTAGATCTTACATCGCCATCTTAAATACATAAGTTCTCATGACCCATTACACTTCTACTTTTATTTATGAATTGTTTATTTCTGGAATCTTTCATTTAATATTTTGAACAGCTGTTTTACCATGGGTACTGAAACCATGGAAAGTGAAACTGTGGATAAGGGAGACTACTATAATGATTTCTAATGATTATATACAGGAGATCTATACTTGTAATTAGAGTAGAAAATTAGAGATGCAATTCTATCAGTCAGAGTGTGGCAACAACCTGGGTGCATCAAAAGGAATGAAACGTGTCCAATATATTAGGCAAATATATTGTTTTTTATTAAATTCCCCCAAGTTATGGGCTATATTTTTTCAATTCTAAAACATTTACTTTTAATTTTAATGTTCCTAAAATTTGGAAATATTTTTAATTGATGTCAAAATATAATTGATTTAAAAAAAAGCTTATATAGAGCTGGGCAGTGAAGCAAATTATAAACTCATTGTCACTTCTGAGCTCATGGTAACATAGCCAAGAATTAAAGGCATCTGTTTATCTAATTGCCACATGAAAAGTTATTGGCCTCACTACCCAGAGCTGGTTGAATTTTAAATTGGATTTGCATTTATTATTTCAAATCTTGTCAAAAAATTATACTTTTAGGGAACATTCAAATAAAAAGTTACTGTGAATCTAGATAATCACTTGTCTTTGCTATAGTACAATTCAGGACAAACTCTTGGAACTGATTATAGTCTTTTTAGAACTAGATGAGGTTTATGGAAGCAATTTTTGAGTCCTGTATGACTGTTAGTCATGCAAAGAGAAATCAAGTAACTATAAGTTTAACCAAATAGTGAGTGGAGAAGAAATTTTAGAATTATCTAATGTTTTAAAATTATACTGATGTTCCTAAAATTGCTGAAAAAATTAGAATCATTTTTACCGGTTTTCCCTGCAATGCTTTGCTTAACAACTGGTCAAAATTCATTAGCTCAACTGTTGGGAGCCATTCTTACTGAATGCGCTACAAACAGCGTTAAAGTTGCCTGCAAGCTAGAAGTTTGCAGAGCTGGTGGGCTCTATGCAGAAGGAGGAAGTTTGGCTTAATGGAAAGAGTTGAATGTTCCTTGCCCCAAGGAATAAGAGACAGAAAATAGGAACTAGGAGGTTTTGTGAGAATTTATGTAAATGTCAGCAATTGTTAGCATATCTGTGGGTTATGTTTCTCATGCATTTCCAAGGGTATAAATACGCTATGCTTAATAAACTCGGGGTGTAGTATTCACTGCTAGCCCTTCCGACTCTATCTTTTGTCTCTCTTTTTTCTTCCTTTTCTCAATCCTCACTCCCACTCTCGGGAACTGTTCTATCTTAGCTGGCGGGCTCTAGCACCCAACTTTTAGACTTGAAATATATTATGGCTTAGATGCTAATATTGATGAATATTGCGGCATGAAATTTTATAGATAAGCATATGCTATTCCTACATAGTTGTAACAATCTTTACATTTTAATATAATATCTTTTCTCAAAATGCTATTCCTAAATTGATATGCCTTAAAAATCAATACTGTTTTAGGATTAAGGAAATGTGGTAAACTAATGGTATCATTGAAAGGATAGAGGCTGCCATACAACTTCATTTGCACTACTCTTAATATACAACTTTTACTTTAAATTATTCACATTTTATTGTCTTATCTTTCATACCAGAGAGTAAGTAAGTTCATTGAGGAGAGAAACTGTGAGTACAATTAGTGTATCTTTAAATTTCTTTACACAAGAAGGGTGTTTCCTAATTTCTTGTTTGCCAAAAGAAATTAGAAGGAGGTGAAGGAGCATCTAAATAAAAGGGACAGTAAGAACTAGGGTGAGATGCTGTGTCAGAAGCTAATGCTGGCCTGCCCAGCCTGACTTTCTGATACTGATAGGCAAACCTCCAACATTTCTACCTATCTATCTATTCTTTCATTCACTTACTCATTCATTCAGTCAGTCTCCAAACATTAGAAAGAAACTGCTTTATGTTAAAGCTTAGTTTTAAATGGAAATAAAAAAATAAACTAAATATAATCTCTGTCTAAGGGAGTGGGTTTGTGTAAAAGACTCCTATATAATTATAATATACTCGTTACAATATATAAACACTGGAAATTATGAGAGTAAAAAGTAGTTCTTATTTTTCACATGTAAAATAATACTAAAAATGGTGGCGTGTTTAGAATAATTGCAAACAATTTATTTTTATGCCTCCAAGCAATGTTATTTTATTTATTAAGGATTTTAATAAAAAGTAATCATTCATAAATTATGGATGCCTAGAAAGAGTAGATATTATAGTTGAAGTACTTTCACTTTGATTTATTAGTTCTTGGTTTATTTGAATGCCATGTCACAGAGTACAGCTAATAAAAGCAAGAACATTTATCTTTGAGCAAGTTTGACTTGAGGTGAATAACATTAAACAATAGCCTATTGACAAGCAATTAAATACCACTTATTTTCCTAGCACTGCTTTGAATTATGATTGTCCTAAGTAATGAAAGTATTCTTATATTTTAGAATTCCATTATAATCTAAGATGAGAAGAATCTTTTATTTAGACTTTCGGTAGAATCAGCACTGTCTACTGCTCATCATCTTGATTGCTTATCTTCATTGACTTAGGCCAAAACAAAACAAAGATAAATAGCAAAATTCATTAATAATTCATTTACTTCAACTGCAGCTTCAGATTCAGTGGGCATTATTTATGCCTATTGCCATTTACTTAGGGAATATAACACGGCTTTCTTCAGAGAGAGAGTACTGAGTTTCTTAACTTTAGCTTTAGAGTAATTTAGTCATTTCTTATGCATCATGGAGGAACCTGGCTGCAGCAAAAAGATATAAGATGGTTTTCTTTTTCCATTCGTACTTAAAATAATTATTTGAAGGAGAAATAAACCAAGATACCAAATTCCTTCTTTCAACATCTGAAAAGAAAAACAATCACCAAATGTTATACTAAAAACATCACAGAAAATACCTGCATTATCCAAGATAATATTGAGGTCAACCTGAAAAAAAATTTACAAGAGAAAGTTAATTATAATATTCTTTTGGAAATGAAGGTCTTATTTTACCACCTAGATTTCATGGTCCAAAAATTGTAAAATAATAGCCCTATATAAGTTCTTCTCCTTTATAAAATTTCCTCTAAGAAAGTGTAATGTTAGCTAAACTAACATATTGCCAGGCAACAGTATTAGTGTGTTTAATTAGCAAATTTCTTCTGAGAAAGACTTGTCACTTCTTCACAGGTCTTATTCCCACTTTTCATCCCCATCCTATATCCAAATGCATTAGTACAGGTATTCTCATGTTTTGCATTTCACTTTGGTTTGTGCTAGTTTTAGCAAGCAGTATTTGCTATCAATTAAAGCAGTGTTTTATTCACACGTGGCTAATTCCTAGAGAACTGCTTTAAATTAATCAAAAAATAAACCAATTTTTTAAAAAATCGATGTTTCTTCATTGCGTGTGCTTTTTATGTAATTCCAATTGCCGTGCCAGTTAACTTTTTAAATTATGTAAAATTTTGAAGGCAAAATTATTTTATTACAGTATGAAGCAGGGTTAACTACTTTTAGGCAGTTAACTATTGCTTAAATTATACTTGGTCATCCAAATAGAAACTAATAATGATTGGATAATAAACAGATGGAAACCTGGGTGCTAAGGAAAGAGAAAAGGAAATTAACTCCCTAATTAGATAACTAAGGTTTTTGTCTACATAATGCCAAAATAACTAATTTAATATGTTGAATAAATTAGACTGGTTTTTATTATGTAAGAGAAACAAAGGATTAATTCCCTGATGCTTTCATTCCTCAATTAGTTGTGCTGGCATTATATAGATGTAACCTAAATATGTTTCAAGCTGCTTTTTCTTATTATTTTAGGCAACATTTCTTAAGAATATTTCCAAAGGGATTTTTTTTCTTTCTTAAATTATGAAGCAATGTCTGTATTCAGAATATAATCTGATATTCTGGTTGACTTTACCAGTAACAAAATATTCTGGTTGACTTTACCAGTACCAAACAGTCTACATAGTGTATGTCTATACCTGTGTATGTTATTTACCAACATTGAGATATTTTGCACAGAAAAAAAATTAGCTTTTAAAAAAGTCTAACCATATATTTTTATACATTTTAGTTAAGAAATGATGATAGGATAGAAACATAACCAGAATTGTAGATTTGGAGCTTATCCCAAAATATTTATATATTTTTAGAGTCCATGATATCTTCACCTCTTGGTTTGTCTCTGACCTTTCTTTGAGATTTCTGAAACTAAGCATTGGAGTTTTCCATTAGTTTTAGAAAACTCAGTCATTATTGCTTCAGATATTGCCTCTTTCTTACAATCTTTCTCTTCTTGGACTCCAATTAAGTAGATGATAGGTCTTTACATGTTATCCTTGTCTCTTAGCCTTCCTCTGACATTTTCTACCTCTTTATCTCTCTGCTATATTCTGAATAATGTTTTTTCAGTGAGTTCTTTCTTCATCTGTATTGGTTGACTCTGCCATTAAACCTACCCATTCAGAATTAGTTCTCTGCTCTTTCTACTTCCAGGTTAGGAGTTAGTTCTTTAGGCTCAACTCTGTTACCACTTGTCTACCTATTTTCCAATTTTTCCAAATCTTGGTACCATTTCTTCTCTTGTTCTTACTGTCTTTGTGGATTTATTGACTTTGTAATAGGATTTCAGAAGGGAGGGATATTAAATACATTTATTTGATATGCCAACTTTATTTGAATTTTTAATTTATTATATCTTTAACTTTTATAAGCCTTGACTCTTTTTTGTAAATATTTCTGATAATATTTTAGAGTTTTACTCTTTTACTTTATTTCAAAATTCCTATTTTACTTATTTAACCATTTAATTGCACTTATTTTGTGTTCTGAGCTTTGTAATTCTAATATATAAAATATTATTGATCTGATTCTGCTGTCTGTTATTTCTCCTGGCTCATATAGATATATGATTCCTTTGTACATTTTGTGATTTTTGTTGATAATCTTATATTTCTTGGAATTTATCAGTAGGATTTCTTTAAGATCTAGATGAGTAGATTCCACTAGAAAGGATTGTACTTGCATCTTCTGATCCTCTGGGATTGGGAACTGTTTGAAACTAAATTTTCAGCATGAGGATGTCTGAAACACCTAGGTACTATGAGTCAGCCTTAGCTTGTGCTTTTGAATTCTTAAGGGGCTTTTTTGTGTTTGTTTTTTCTCTCACCATTTAGTATCAAAGTTTGAGAGGGTAAAATTTCTTTCTCCCTGTCTTTTTCAAGAGGAGATAAATTATTTTGTTTACCCTTATTCTGAGGATGAAGTATTTTGGAGAATTTAGCTTTACATGAGTATCTACTAGAATGCCCAAACTGGGCTGTACCTAGGTTTTGTCTATTGTACCCTGAACCATGAGAGGATATAAAAATCAAGTGCCATATGATCTGCATTAAGCAAACACTCTTAGACCAAAGATAACTTCAGTCTTCTATATATACCATTTAGATTTCCACTTACACTTTGTTTTAGCTGATGATAAATCTTTACCTTCTTTCTGTCTCACTGAAGTTCTTAAAAAATATGTTTTTTTTATGATTTACCTAGACTCACAGGTTACTTTCAGTTGTAGAGTCAGTCATGTTGTCTAACCTATTAGCTATTATTACAACTTTGCTGCTTTCTCCTGAAGATATGAAATCTATAGGTTTTAGTCCTTCTTGTTATATCTTCTTTTCCTGGCAATATCCATATCCATAGATTCTTCTAACATCTATATTCTGTGAACTATCAGATATATGTCTTCAGCTCAGATCTTCAAATCAAGTTTCAGAAACATATCTCTAAGTCTATCTAGGATATCTTTATTAGTTCTGGTAATAATTTCAACAGTTTTTAATATTTGAAGTTTTGTATTTATTTTAAATTTTTCCTCAGACAGAGCTTCTCTTTGTGCCTTCTTTTTCTTGAGTAATCTAACCTGTTGTAAAACCCATTGTAGCCCTATTTAATTTTACTAGTACCCTCAACACCACGTTAAATTAGTCACTAAATACTGTTGATTCTATCTTCTTATCATTTCTCCTTTCTTTTTGTTTAGTCTCCATTTCTTGGCTACTCCTTGGAAAGCCATTTAATTTCTCTTAATTGGCTTTTCTTTTCTTATCTAAATTTCTATAATATCTTTTCTTATTTAGCAGACAAGTGATAATTTCTAAATTATTCCCTTGATTAAAACTCTTTCTGTGGCTCCCCTTTGTCTTCAAAGAAAAAGCCCTCATTTCTTAGAATGGTACTCAAAATTCTCTTCAATTTGACTTTGATTTGTTTAGCTTTGTTTAGCTTTGTTTAGCTGGATTTGAAGCTCTAGCACTATTAAACCATTTATAATTCTTTAAATCTACATTTTTTTTTACACACTTGAATTCCTTGCATACTTCTACCCATTGACTTCTTTGAACTCTTTGATAGGGCCTTTTCTCTTTCAACTGAGTAAGTACCTCTATTGGTTCATATGTTGCATTTTATTATAATAGTTTTTTCCTCATCAGAGTATAAACTACTTGGATTATGCCCTTTTTTCCTCATATAAGTTCTTAACACATAGCAGACACTCAATAAATTTTGAATTTATTAATAAATAAATGTATTGGAAAGGTTGGAACAGAACTATGTCTCCAGACTTCTTTTCAATTTTCTGTTTGCTATGTAATCTGAACCTAATTTAATACAAAAAATAACTTTTTGTAGAAATGTTTTTTATGTTTTAATAATTTTAAACTCTTGAAAATGTCTGATCTCAAAATATCATAACCTCAAGTTCTGAAAGGGAGGGTATTTAACCTGACTTTCAGACTGACCATGAGTTTCTGCACAAATTTTCTAACATGTATTTTTCCAGATTGTATTTGAATAACTTTAGTGATGGTGAAATGAGAAAAGCATAGGGCCAATTCTTTCTATCTTCATAAAATTAGCACCATAGAAATGGTCTCTTTTTATACCAAATCTACATTTCTTTCTCTACAAGTTTACACACTGACTTTAGTAAAACCCCAATGGTAAGACAAGACATATTTAATACTCCTTTCATAAAATAGCCCTTCAAAAATTTTCAGACCCCACGCAGATCTCTCCTATCACAGCTTAAAATAAAAAAAAAATGCTTTTAGGTGATTTTATAGGCCTCTCAACAGGCTTTTCATCACCATTTTTCTTTTCCATCTACAAGGCTACTCTATTTAATGAAATTCATGCTTTTAAGGCTGATTTAAAAAAAAAATTGAGTTGGACTCTAACACTGTTTATAAACATTTTGATGAAGCCTGATTTTGCATATATTTGTTCTTATTGCTAGTTTCTTGTTATAAAATTAATTATTTTTGTCATAAAAAAATAAAACAACATAGAGTTGTAAACATAATGTATATGTTTCATAATTTTACCTTTGGGTAAAAATTTTAATTTGGCATATATGGTTTTTAAAATATTATTATTTTTATAATATGCCTATATATATATATATATATATATATATATATATATATATATATACCAAAATATTACCAAAATTGTATCACACTATGTAAATAGCATTCTCTAACTTGCTATTTTCACTTAACATTATGTTTAAACATTTGTTATATATTTTGGTTATCTCATAACACTAATTGATTCTATTTAAAAGGTACAAAATATTTTACTCTTTAAAGGTATTGTCATTTATTTAACTAATTTATTGATATTATTTCTAAAACAGAATCATAAAGCATTCAATGAAAATTATTGAGCATTTGAACTATACACAGCATTATGTTAATCAATAGAGCTAAGAGGATGAATACAATAATCTGCCTCCAGGAAGCTCACAATGTAGTGTAATAGAGCAATGAATCCATAATCACAGTACACTATAAATGCTATCTGAGGAATATGCACAGACACACAGAGGAAGTAAACACTTGGAGTATTCAGGTAAAAGTTTCATAGAGAAGGCAATGCCTATGTTGTGTATTAGAGATCACTATAGAGAAAAGGTATTTCTAGTTGCTAGAAGTAGCATATTTAAAGTCATATTGTTATGTAAATTTATGATATATTTGAGGAACTGCAGTTCAATGTGTTATATATGGCAGAACCATGTAGATGACTGAAATAGGTAATGGTTATCAATGAGGACCCTATTGTGCTATACCACAAACTAAATCTTATCCTATAGGCAATATGGTGCCAGATGTGCTTAGTGGAGAGAACTAGGGAAAGTGTAGCATGCAGATGGAAATAACTCTTCTTTAAGCAAAATTCTGTGTCATGTTTTGCCTGCTTTGACCATGAGGACATAGCAGATGACATTTGTGCACTGACTCTATCATCTCAAACTTCATCATTGTAAAGCCTTCCAGCCTTCCTTTTGGTTGCATGACAATTATCTCTTGAAGCCAAAGACCATTGTGTCTATGATCATGGTAAAGAGGTGCCAGAGAAAACAGTGGTCCACACCCTTAAGTATCTCTCAATCAATTACGGACGGGAGTTGGTTTATAAATCCCCTAGTTCTCTTGCACCTGTATTGGGCTAATTCTGAGGTGCATGTGCAACACTAACACTGAGAATTTCCTTATGGTAAGTTCTAGGGTCATTGAGGTAACTGGTTTGATAACAGTTTCTTTATTGGTTACCTTTTCTTCCCTGTCCCACTTTCCTGCTCCCATACCTAAAGTCCTTCTTTCCTAGGATTACCTCCTAAATGAATCACTTTCACCTGAATCCTAGTCTCAGGAAACTCAAACAAAAACATTGGTCAATAAAGTCTTGGCTAAAATAATCAAGGTAATTGATCAGTTAAGTCACAAACTTATTTATAACAATATCAAGAAAACTTTTCGTTTGTTATTTTATAGACCATATATATTTAAAGAGTATAATTTAATAAAATTTAATCTATGGGTACACCAATAACACTACCACTACAATCCAGATATAGAATATATGCATTACCCTTAAAAGCTTACTCATACCCCTTTGTAATCTCTTGTTTTAAAATCGCACCTGCCCTGGTTCCTGTCCCTAGGTTGATTCTCCTCATAAATGAGTCTGAATTTACTATAATTTTATATAAGTTGAATAGTACAGTATATACTTTGTTTTTGCCTAGCTTCTTTCATTGTATATAATTATTTTGAAATTTTCCCATATTGCCATGTGTATCAATAATTTATGCCTTTTTTATTATTGAGTAATGTTTTATTTGATAGGTATAGTACCATTTTATATTAATTCACAATTGGACAGCTGGACACTTGAGACATTCAGATTGTTTCCTGTTTTGGATAATTAAAAATAATGCTACTATAGACATTTATGTACAATTTTTTTATGAATATCCATATGTTTTAATTTAACTTGAGTAAATGCCTAGAAATAGAATGACAAGGTAGGTGTATGTATGCCTTTTTAAAAAACCACCAGATTTTTTTTTCAAAGCTATTGTAGCACTTAATAGTCTTATACACAGTATATATGCACTTCAATTGCTTTATAGTGACGACTCTTGATAAGGTCAAGTGTTTTTAATTTTAGCCACTCTAACAGGTGTGGTATCTCATTGTGGTTTTAATTTGCATTTTCCTAAACACTAATTATGTTGACCAACTGTTTCTTGTGCTTGTTTGCCATGTATATACTTTGGAAAGCATCTGTTCACAGTTTTTGTCTTTTTTTTTAATGTTGATTGTTTTCTTAATATTGAGTTTCTATATTTTATGAATTTTGTTATTAACATGTTTTCACACTAAATTTATAATTCAGTGGTTTTTAGCATATTCACAATGCTGTGCAACTATTCCAATGATCTATTCTAGAACATTTTCATTACCTCAGAAAGAAACTGTATATCTATGAGCAGATACTCTCAATTTCCCCCTCCCTTCATTTTGTTGAACCCATTAAACTACTTTCTGTTTCTATAGATTTATATATTCCAGACATTTTTTAAAAATGGTATTATAGAGTATATGACATTTTTGTCTTATATTCACTTAGCATAATATTTTCAACATTCATCTAAATCATAGTATGTAACAATCTTTAATTCTTCTTTGTAGCTGAATAATTTTGAGCTTTGACAATTCTTTATATAGTCTAGATATACATTCTTTTTTATTCAAAATTATTGGGATGATAGTGATCAACAAAATGCAGTAAGTTTTAAGTGTATAATTCAACAGTATGTCTTATATGTATTATATTGTGTTTTCACCAACTAGAGTTAGATTTTCTTCCACCACCAATATTTTACCCTTTTACCTTGATCTACCTCTTCTTTCTTCCTCTTCTCTTTCGAACCGCTAATACTTTGTCCATGTTCATGAGTCTCTGTTTGTCATGTTTATTGCTTTTAGATAGATATGTCACATATGAGTGATCTCATGTGATTGTCAACTTTTTCTGTCTGACTTATTTCACTTAGATTAATTATCTCAAAATTCATCCATGTTGTTGGACGTGGAGCTGAGTAATATTTCATTGTATATATGTACTATATCTTCTTTATCCAGTTGTCTATTGTAAGACATTTTGGTTGTTTCCATGTCCTGTGAATAATGCTGCTATGAATATTGGGGTGCATATATCTGTGCAGATAAATGTTTTTAGTTTTTTGGGTAAATATCCAGAAGATGGATTGCTGGATCATATAGTAATTCAATTCTTAGATACACATTCTTTATCAGAGTCATTATTTGCAAATATTTTATCTGAGTCTGTGGCTAGTCTTTTTTTTTTTTAACAGTGTCTTTCAAAAATCAGAAGTTTTAATTCTAATGAAGTTCAATTTATTATTATTTTTTTATGGATTATAATTTTGTTGAATTATCTAAGAACACTTTCTAACAAACATTTTCTTCTAAGATTCTCTTTTGAGATCACAAATATGCTTTCTTCTAAAACTTTAATAATTTTAAGTTTTACTGAATTATTTTACATTAACATTTTTGTATAGTGTGATGATAGATTGAAGGTCTTTTTTTTTTTTTTTTGCATATAGATATCCATTTCTTCCAGCCCAAAACTTTGAAAAGACTTTTCTTTTCCATTGTTATACCTTTTCTTCATTCTTGAAAATCAATTGACTGTATACATGTGAATATATTTGTGAACTCTATTAATGTCTTCCACTGGGCTATTTGTCTACTGTCTTGATATTTACTTCGTGTCTATAAACCAGGTAGAGTAAGTCCTCCAAATTTTTTCCATAGGTGTTATGACTGACTATACAATATCTTTTTATTTTCATCTGAAGTTCAGAATTTGATTATTAATTTTTAGAAAGAAATCTGTTAGAATTTTAATTGGCATTGCATTGAATCTATGTATCGATTTTGAGATGACTGACGTTTTGGCTTTATAGCTTCTAATCCATGACCACGTGCATCTTTTCATTTACTTCGGTCTTCTTTTATTTTGTTATCATGCATTGGGTTCATGTATAACTTTGCACATTTTAATTACATGTATCCATAAATAATTTACATTTCTTGATATTGTAAATACTATTTTAAAATTTTAAGTTCTAAATGGTTATTACTATATATAGAATACAATTTTTTTTTATATTATGATCTTGAATTCTGGAAATTTACTAAGCTCATTGTTTTAGTCACATTTTTTAAGATTGCATCAGATTTTCTACATATACAATCATGTCCTCTGTGAATAAAGTATACTTCTGATAGGATTTTAAATTACAAATACAATTCAAATTCTTGAATAGATTTAAGCTATTCAACTGTTTCTTTATGAGCAAGCATTGTTGTTCCATCTTTCAGGTCTCAAGATCTGCAAGGTGAGTTAGCAAGCTAGAGATCTTAGAAAGCCCAAGGATATATCTAGTTCAATTCTGAAGGCCTGAAAACCAAGAAAATCAATGGGTAGTTCCAGTCCAAAGGCTAACTCCATACCCAGAAAAAGCCTATGTTTCTGTTCAAGTGTAAAGGCAGGAAAAAACTAATATCCCAGGCAAAGACAGTCAGGAAGAATTCTCTCTTATTTAAAGTGGATAAGCCTTATTCTTCTATTCAGGCCACCCACAATAGAATGGGGTATTTATATTTAATGTGTATATTGATATGGTTTGGTTTAAATTTATTTTCTTGCTATTTTTTTTTTTATTCCATTCCCCCCCCACCCCCTCCCACGTTTTCTGTTGGACCAGTAAACTATTTTTTATGATTTAATTCCCCACTCCCCTCCTTGGCTTATGTTAGGAGTTGCTATATGTTTTCTAGTACTCCATCTTTAACTTATCACAGCTACCTTTCAAATGCTAATATACCACTTCAGGGATAGTATAAGGCCCTTCTCAATCTTGGCCCTATTATTGTTATACATTTTACTTCTACCTGTATAATAAAATAGATACAGTACAGTGTTTTGTTATTAGGCACAATTATATTCAATAGAATAAAATAATTTAAACTTTTTAAAAAATATTAGTCCATGTAGTTACCTCTTCTGGTGCTCTTCATTCTTTTGTGTAGGACATATTTCTTTTTGGTATTTTCTTCTTACTGAAGGATTTTCTTTAACATTTTTTTATAGTATGACTGTACTGGTAATAAATTATTTTAGCTTTAATGTATATCTAAAAAAAATTTCAACTTTATTTTTAATAAATATTTTACCTTGCATATAATCTAATCTTTGTTTCTCTATATATACTGTGTTTTTTTTCTTCCTCTAAATGCTTTTAAGTTTTTCTTTTTTACCACTGGCTGAAAGTAATTTGAATAGATTTACTGTGGTATAGTTTTCTTCATATTTCTTATGCTTGAGGTTTGTTGAACTTCTTGGTTTTGTGTATTTAGAGTTTTAATTAAATTTGGAAAATCTGCCTACCTTTTTAAAAAATGTTTTTCTCTCTTTTTCCTTTTCAAAACCATAATTACACAAATATATTAAGACACTTTAATTTGTCTCCGCTCATGTATGCATTGTCCTTTTATTTTTTTAAGCTCTTTTTTTGTGTGTTCTTCGTATTTAATTGGTTTTATTGTATGTCTTCAAGTTTATTGATCTTACATGCTACTATGTCCAATATGCCCTTATGTCCATCCTGGGTGTTTTTGTCTCTGATATTTTAGTTTTCATTCCTGGAATTTAAATTGTGGTTATATAAATTATTCTATGTCTCTACTTGACACTCTCAATCTTTTTTCTAGCTACTTAAAGACACAAACTACATTTATAATAACTTTTTATGTCCTTGTTGACTCATTTTATTATTTATGTTATCTCTAGATCAGTTTTAATTAAGAGACTTTTTCCCTCATTATGCATTGTATTTTTCTGCTCCTTTAGAGAGAAAATATTAATTAAGTGCCAAATATTCATTGTGAATTTATTTACCTTGTTGACTACTAAATAATTTTGCAATCTTATGAATATTTTTAAGCTATCTACTAAGAGACATTTTACTTACTTGAAAAACAGTTTGTTCTTTTGGGGCCTTGCTTTTAAAGTTTACTAACAAGACCAGAGAATTGTAATGTCTTGGGTTAATTTTTCCTACTATTAAAATAAAACCATTCTGAGTTCTCTATGAACTTTGATGCCCCATGAATTGTAAAATTTTGACACTGTTGGGAGCAGGAACTATTTGAGGACTTATGTGAACTGTGAATATTATTTCTGTTAATTCTTTTAGGTATTTTTTTTTTCTGTAGCTTTGGTGGTTTCCTACAAGACATGCATTGATAGGTACTAAGCTGCAGACTTCTGCAGATTCATAGAATATCTTTAAGCAGCTTTCTTCTCTTCAGTACTAGACTTTGCAAACTCCTGCTGCCTTGACCTTTCTGGAGTCCCAATTCCATGTTTTTGACTTGGGGAGTTTAAGTGTGCTCTGTCTGGTTTCTTCACTCTGTGCCACAACATAGAAACTCAATAGGCAGTAAGAAGGAATGAGTGTGGGGCTCACTTCATTTGTTTATCAATCGGGGCTCATTGCTCTTCATTGTCTAATGTCCAATGTCTTGAAAACTTTAAAAAAAATTTTTTTTCCCTGTATTTAGTTGTTTCAGTGGATGAATGTGGCCTCTGTTACTCTATATTAGTCAGATGTGAAATTAGATTCAGTTTTTAAATACAGAAAAGCACAATTGAATTCACTCATTTGGATAGTCTATTCTAGGATATGAGACAGTTATTAGGGCAGGAGCCTTGGGCAGGATGGAAGCAGAATTTGAACTTAATAATATTTGTAGTTGCCTCTTCCAGTATATTTAGTACAATAAATTTATATGGAAGTGGAAATGACCATGTCTTCTGAAATGATTAAATACATACACCAAAAACAGATATTTAGATTACTATACTGTTAGGTGAAGCATACTTTAAACAAGCAAATTGCTAACTACCTAGCCATATAGATATAAATAGATTTAGATATCAACAAAGTCAGAGGTATGAAAATATTTTCCAATATCACTTCTCAGGAATTGTGAAAACCCTTAGCTCTGAGAGTTTGAGAATTTCATCTATTCTGGTCTAGGGTAACTTTTTTGTTTATTGAATTATTCAGTTTCTACTGATCATTTCTATATGACTATGATTCAGGATTCTAATTCTACATTGAGATCCACTAGAATTGTCACCTCCTTGATATTGATAATTTGTGAATTTTCCATGACATATGTATGTTCTAGTATGCTCTCAAAGTGCTGTTTGAAAATTCTGTTCTTCAATTGATTTTTAAAAATTTTCTTTTTTTAAAAAATTAAGTTTATTGGGCTAACATTGGTTAATGAAATATATAATTTTCAGATGTACATTATAATTTGACATCTATATATTCTATTGTGTGATTACCACCCAAAGTCCAGTTTCCATCAGCTACCATATATTTAACCTTCTTTACCTATTTCACCCTTCCCTTAGCCCCCCTATATTTGACCTCCTGTACCTCGTCTACCTCTCCCCTCCTCCAACACCCTCTACCCTCTGGTAAGAGCTAGTCCATTGTCCATATCTCTGAGTCTCTGTTTGTCCTGTTCATTTATTGTTTTTAGGTTTATATCTCTAAATGATATACACCTATATATATATATAAATAATATCATGTGATTTCTACTTTTTCTGTCTGGTTTATTTCACTTAGCATGATTACCTGAAGGTCCATCCATGTTCTTGCAAATGGCAGCATTTCTTTTCTTATGGCTGAGTAATATTTCATTGTATATATGTACCACAGCTTCTTTAGCCAATCATCTATCGTAGGACAATTCTTCCATGACCTGGCCACTGTGAATAATGCTGATATAAATATTGATGTGCAAATATCTTGGATTTTCAAGTCTTTGAGGTAAATACCCAGTAGTGGGATTGCTGGATCATATAGTAGAACAATTCTTAGTTTTTTGAGGAACCTCCATACTGCTTTACATAGTGGCTGTATCAATTTGCATTCCCAACAGTGGTATATAAGGGTTCATTTTTCTCTGCATCCTCTCCAACATTTGTTATTTCTTGTCCTGTTGATTATAGCTATTCTAACAGGTGTGAGATGACATCTCATTGTAGTTTTGATTTGCATTTCTCTAAAAGGTAGCGATGTTGAGCATCTTTTCATGTGTTTGTAGGCCATTGGTATGATCTCTAGGGAGAAGTGTCTGTTCAAGTCCTCTGCCCATATTTTAATTGGATCATTTGTTTTTTGTTGTTATTGAGTAGTATAAATTCTTTGTATATTTTGGATATTAGGCCCTCATCAGAGGTGTTGCTTACAAATATATTTTTCCATTTGGATGGTTGTCTCTTTACCTTGCTAATGTTTTTGTTTGTTTGTTTGTTTGTTTGTTTTTGCAATTGATCTCTAGTTTCAAAGCATTATGATCAGAGAATATGGTTGGCATGATGTCAACCCTCTAATATCTGTTAAGGCTATTTCTGTGTCCCAGTATGTGGTCGATTCTTGAGAATGTTTCATATGCACTAGAGAAGAATGTATAAGCAACTGTTTTGAGATGGAAGGTTCTGTGTATATCAATTATGTCCAGTTGGTCTAATGTGTCATTTAAGGATGTTATTTTCTTATTGATTTTCTATTTGTATGATCTGTCCATATCTGACAGTGGAATATTTAGGACCCATACTACGATAATGTTTTGGTCTGTTTCTCCCTTTAGTTATGTTAGTAATTACTTTGAATAATTCGGGGTTCCCTGATTGGGAAAATAGATATTAATAAGTGTTATTTCTTCTTATGTATGATTCTCTTTATTATTATGAAGTGTCCCTCAGTATTTTTATTTACCTTTTTTATTTTGTAGTGTATTTTATCCAATCTTAGTACTACTACTCCTGCTCTTCTCTGAATGCCATTTGCTTGAAATATAATTTTTCACCCTTTCACTTTCAGTTTATATTTGTCTTTGGAGCTGAGGTGTGTGTCTCTTGGAGGCAAGATATGGTTGGGATTTGTTTTTTTATCCAATCTGCAACTTTGTGCCTTTTTATTGGTAAATTCAGTCCATTTACATATAGGGTGATTATTGAAATATGAGGTCTTCTAATAGCCATTTTATCTTTTGCTTTCTGGTAGCTTGGTGTTTCCATTGCTTCCTTGTTCTAGTGTTTCTATTTTCTTTATTTTGTTTGGCTTTTGTAAGTTTTGTCTCTGATTCTTCTTGTTTTATGTTATATACTTCTGTTCTGACTATGGTGTGCAGTTACCATTATAAGTATATATATACACACACATACACACAGTCATCATTTTCTTCTGTGTGTCCCTTATCTCCTTTATCCTTTGTGAATTTGGATCTCTGAATCTTCCTCTTTTCAGACATTGTTATTTCAATTTGTTTTTATGTATGCAGAACGTTCATTACTATCTTGCTATAGGAATTCTCTTATTGTTTACGCTTATAATACCCTGTTCTTAGTAAGAGTTTCACTCCTCTGCTTCTATTTGCCTGATAGTCACCTCACTCCTAATTATGTATTTATTTTTTTGTTATTGTTTTGTTTTAGGTGAGCTAACCCCTTTCAGAATTTCCTGTAGTGCAGGCCTCATAGTGGAGAATTCCCTCAATTTTTGTATGCTTGAAAATGTATTAATTTATTGTTTATATCTAAAGAAGAGCTTAGTTGGATACATGATTCTAGGCTAGTAGTTCCTTTTAATTAATAGTTTAAATATTTGATTCCATTCTTTTTTGGCTTGTAAGGTCTGCGCTGTGAAGTCCGATGAATATCTAATGGGTTTTTCTTTGTACATTACCATTTTCTTCTCCCAGGCTGCCCTGAGAATTCTATCTTTGTCATTGATTTTTGATAACTTTAATACAAAGTGT
This sequence comes from Macroglossus sobrinus, assembly GCA_004027375.1. Classification (NCBI taxonomy): domain Eukaryota; kingdom Metazoa; phylum Chordata; class Mammalia; order Chiroptera; family Pteropodidae; genus Macroglossus; species Macroglossus sobrinus. Next base: position 102,460 of record PVKZ01002649.1, on the reverse strand, counting down.
CTTGGTGAAGGCCTTTTTGGGTTGAGATAATTGAGTGTTCTGTTGACTTCTTGTATTTCAAGTTCCAGCTCTTTTCTTAGATTTGGAAAATTCTCTTCCACTATTTGTCTGAAAATACTTTCTAGTCCCTGCTCTTTTTTCTCCCCTTCGATAATGCCCACTATTCTTATGTTTCCTCTTCTGATGGTATCAGCTAGTTCTTGTATTTCTCTTTCATTATTTTTCATTCTTTGATCTCTCTTTACTTCCTTCTAATTTATTTCTAGGTTTCTGTCTTCGATATCACTTATCCTTTTTTCCATTTGGTTGACAGTATTTCCCAAGCTTGCTATTTCATTTTTCAACTCTTGCAGTGTTTTTTATCTTCAGATGTTCTATTTGGTTCTTTCTGAGGGTTTCAATCTCCTTGCTCTGCTCATCTAGGTGTTTTTTCAGTTTCTGAAATTGTTGATATGACTTGTTTCAGAACTCACTGAGTTTTTTCAGAAGTACCATCCTTAATTCTTGTCACTTAAGTCACATATTTCTATGTTTGCAAGCTCATTTTCTGTAGGTTTTTCTCTTTTTTTCTGAGTTGTCTTGTCTCTTAGGTTGTTCAAGGTGTTTAATGGACTATTTCTCTGCCTGGGCATTAATGGAAGTGTATTCTGTTGTTTCTCCATAAAGAAAATTTGTTATAGAAAAGTTTCTTTTTAACCTGCTACCAGGAAGGCACTTTTCTTTTGGTTTCAAGTAGGTGGAGTCTAAGCCTCTTGGATCCCTGCTTTATATATAGCTTAACATGTTTTATTTTCTTGCGGATTTTAATCACACTTGCTACTCTCAGTTTCAGTCCCTGTCAGTGTTAGCAACTGTTTTAGTAGCACTTGCTCAGATTCCCCTGGGGCTTTGTGGTGATCAATCTCAGAGGGTATGGGGGTCGGGGCCCTCTGGATTAGGGATTGGGGGCTGCAACTCAGCCTAGGATTTGCAACCAGGGTCGGTAGAAATAAACTGTTGTTTCTCTGAGGTCCCATCCCACTTCTCTGCTTTCCACCCTGATGTTGAACCCTGTGGCTGGCTGCATAGAAAAGTCCCAGCACTTCCAGGCAGGGCTGTTCAGGGAAGTCACCGCACCTTTTCCCATCCCACTCCTCCTATAGGGAGCTCTAGAGGCTGAGAGAGGTAACTTCAGTCTCTGCAACTTTTGCAGAGATTTTCCTGGGGCACTTCAGTGATCGGTCTTGGAGGACATGTGGGGAGAGGCCCTCTAGGTTGAAAGTTGGGGGCTGCAGCTCAGCCTCCATTTTGCAGACAGGGCTGCTAATAATTAATTGTTGTTTTTCTGCTTTCCAGTCCCTCTTCTCAGCTTTCTGCTCTGATGACTGAGCTCTGCTGCAGGCTACGTACTGACACTTCCAGATAGGGCTGATCAGGGAAATTTCCCACCCTTCATCCCTCCTCCTACTCCTCCTGCAAGGAGCTCCAGCAGCTGTGAGAGGCAGCTTTATTATTTGTACCAGTCCACTGCCCAACACCTGGGGTTCTGATCTGTGGTAACTCTTATGGGCAGATCCCATACTCAGATGTGCTGGTGTGCAGTTTCGGTGTTTTTTTTTTGTTCAGTTTTGGTGTTTTAGGTGTTGGCTTTTTGTTCTTTCAAAAGGAGAGAACTGAGGATGTCTCTCACTCCACCATGTTTTCTGCTCTGTTCTTAAATTTAAAGGTTACTTTTCTTTAAAATTCTAAAATATTCCAATAATTACTTGAACTCTTGAGAATAACTTTTTATTTATGCATTTATGCAGTATTGAATTCTGTTAGATAGTTATTTTTCTTTTTGCCAATGTTGTGTAGAATGCTTCTATGTTTCACTCAATCTATATATCCTCATTATCTAGGTCAAACTCACTAATACTATCTTTTTTTTCCACTGATGACAATAAGTTTTATGGTGTAATTTTTTCTATATAGTATGTTTTACTTTTTCCATTTACTTAATTGTGTCTGGCCAGGCATTACATACTTTCAACAGTTAAATGAAATATTCCACATCATAAATGTCAGCTTTTACAAGGTTTCAGATATCCTGCATCTTAAAAGTTCGGAAAGCCTCTAGTTAATAACTTGGGTGCATTTAGGACAAATATGACAAATAAATTATGTTTTTCTATGTTCAGTTTGAAAATCTCTAAACTTTGCTTTTACTTTTGCATATGCACATTTATGTTTATTATTATTATTTTTTTATTCAAGAAACAGTATACGAAAAGACTGGTATAGACTGATAATATATGATTCAATTACTTTAGAATTAGTATATATTTTATGACACTATGGTAAGAGAAAACAAATCAGTATAATTTGGCCACCTGATTGACAAATGTGGTTTTATTTTTAACATTGGATCATTGAAAAGAAAAAGATCAAACATATTAATTGTTCAGGTTAAACTTACAGTTTACTAAAAATAGATAGATACTGTTATCAAGGTGTACATTATGTGGGGGTAATGCAAATAGAAATTGTAGAGGAAAAATCATTATGTTTATGTCTTTCTTAATGGTGATCTCTTTCAGATTCAGTTTTATCAACTTTAAAATTGGAATGATAAAACCTATTCTATCTACTTCAACTAGATTGTTGGTTTAATGAAGCCATACATATGAAAGTACTTTGAAAGCTGTGATCTGACATAAAAATAATAACATAGAAAAAGGTAACATAGAGAATAGTAGTTAGTTTACAATTTTGCTACATAAAATAAACATATAAATAAACATATAAATAAATTAATAAAATACATTTATTAAATGCTTACTTTGTACATTTGTTAAGTCCATGGGAAATAGAAACTATTATAAGCTCATTTTACAGATGAGGAAACTGAGGCCCAGAGAAATTAAATAACTTACTTAGGGTTACAGAGCTGTTGATGATAAAGCTGAGGTTAAATCCAGGTTTCCTAGCTCTAGAATTTAAGTCCTTAACCATTATGCTATTGTTATGAAATGACTGATAAGATTTGGTAACACAATCTGACTCAAAAGTTAAAAATACTGGATTATAGGCTCTGTAAAAGAGAATGGGTCACAGTGGTTAATACTCTATTAAAATATTTGCTATTTTGTGCTTGTGTGTGTTCATAAATGACTGTGTCAAAATTCATTCTCATTTACCTTTGATTTTCTTCTCAAATTCTGAATCAGGGTTCAAGTAAGAAAAAAAGAATTCTGTGTATTTAAAATGTGGAAATGGATTAAAGAGGTAGTGGAAGAATTAAGATGCTAGAAGCAAATAAGGAGATAGTCTTGAAATTTGGAGCAGTAGGAGTCTCCAGCAGCCCCTAAGGGAATAAGGAAAAAAAAGATTTGAGTAGAGCCTGGGGCTCTGCACATTCAATAGGAGTTGGAACCTTGGAGGCCTATCTGGTGCTTTGAGAATAGATCCACTGAGAAGACTCAGCTGCTAGGGAAGAACCCACTCAGCCAGAGAAGGAAGATATGAATAGTCTAGCTTCCCCCTTCCTTCCTCCTTCCCTCTATTTTCTTTCCTAAGTATTCCATATGCTGAAACCTGTTGCAAGCCAACTGTTCTAGGAGCCTAGGATAGGCAGTCTGTATGCATTGGTTCCACAGCTGAGTTAGAGCTCAGAGAAGGATAAGATGGTTTGAGTGCAACACTCTCAGGACCGCACATTTCTCTTCTATTTTTTCAGTTTTTGTTTTCTTTTGTAATCATTTCCACTGTTCTGGCTTCATCAGAAAAGAGTTATGTTGACATTTTATACTGTTTGATGACACTGCATTGTTTTTTCTTCTACTGATAAGTTATACTTGACTGCTGTGAACAGTGAAGAATATGCCTTTTCTTTAGAATTTTTTAGTCCCAGGGATGCATATAATCTTGGCACATAAAACTTATATAGTAAATTTTTAAATAAATGCCAAAAAGCCCTTTGAAGGGTTGGTAGTTCTCATGTAATGCATATAGTGAACAGCCCAACGCTTTGGGGTACATGGATTAGTTTGATTTTTTCAATAATTGTCACTGTGTCCAGTTGATAAATCTTCTTTTTCCTCTGAGTATCTGGTTCCATTATGATTTCTGCCTGATTCCAAAAGTCTTCAGTAACTTTCTTTTGTTGAATAGTCTCATTCCTGGTTATAAAAATTAGCCTATTTTTTTCCCAGCTCTTTACCGTGAAATGCTTAAACTATAGAAAGTACAAAGAATAGAAAATATAAAAAAGTATAAAGAATACAGTGATCACAATATACCTTTTAATTTTCTTTATTAATTAAATATAAATACTAATTAGATATAAATATACCTAATTCCCTCTTTCTGTCTGTGAATCATATATATATATATATATATATATATATAAATACGTGTGTGTGTGTGTGTGTGTGTGTGTGTGTGTGTGTGTGTTTATGTTTCTGTGTGCATGTGTGTGTTTTGGCTAACTATATAAATATAAGTTGTAGACATTGTGGCATTATTTTCCTAAAAAGTAAAATGCATCTCTAAAGAATAATATTATATATCATTATTACTCTAAGATAATAAATAATAATTATATATTTTAAAGATTTTATGAAAATTTAATGGAAATATTTAATGGAATTAGAATTAATATTATCTAATACTTAGTGCTAATGTTAATTCTTTCAATTACTAAACAATTATATTTTTTGGATGTATAGTCAGATACTGCATCTAAATGTTATTTGAGTTCATTACTTTTTTCTGTATAATTTTGTTTCACTTTAGTAAAGGTTGAATTCACTTTATTCTATTTACGATTTTAAGCTTTTTTAAATTTAATTTTATTTATTAAATATTTAAAATATTTATGTTATTAAAATATAAATATTTACATTAAAGGTAGAACTACTATATGTGTTCTTTTGTATGTTGCTTTTTTCACTTAAAAAATAGCTTTATTGTGATATAATTTACATATCATAAAAGCCACTTGATGAAAGTATATAATTCAGTGTTCTTTTAGTATATTCACAGAATTATGTGACCATCACCATTGTCTAATCCCAGAATATTTTTATTACTCTAAAAAAAAAAAAACCTTGTACCTTAAGCAATAACACCCTATTCCATTCCCCTCAGCAGTCTCTTTGGTCCTGACAACTACTAATTTACTTCCTGTCTCTATGAATTTACCTATTCAGCACATTTCATATACTTGGAATTATGCAATATGTAGCCTTTAGTATCTAACTTATTTCATTTAGCATAAGATTTTCAAGGCTTATACATGTTGTAATATGAATCAGTACTTCATTTTTATAATTTTTTTTCTTTGATTTAAAAAAATTACCATTTCTTTTTTTCATCTTTATTGAAAGAGAATAGACAACTAGTTGCCTGCAGTTACACTGTACAATTTAATGAGGTTTTTTTTTCAGTTATAGTTAGTATATAACACAGTAGTCTCAGCTGTACAGTATATTGATCAAAGATCCAAAAAACTTGTGAAGTGCTCACCTCACCAAATCTAGCACCATTCCTCTCCCCACATATTCATTCCAACATTACTAACCATGTTCTCCATGCTATATTCTACATCCCCATGACTGCTCTGCAACCATCCATGTGCACCTCTCAATCTTTTTGCTTTCTTGCTCCCCACCCCCTCCCATCTAGTATCCCTCAAAATATTCTCTGTATCTATGAGTTTATTTCCACTTTTGTTGTTGTTGTTGTTGATTTTGTTCTTTAGATTCCACATGTACATAAAATCATGCAATATTTGGCTTTCTCTATCTGACCCATTTCATTCAATGCAATACCCTCTAGGTCCATCAAAACAATATCTTTTTCCATTCCCTTCCTTTGAGTCTGCCGTATCTTTTAATCTGAAGTGAGTTTTGTAGGCACCATATGTAAAGATCTTGTTTTCCTATCCATTTAGCCACTCTCTCTTTTGGTTGGAGCACTTAATTCTTTTCCACTTGTGTACTTATTGATAGACATGTACTTGTTACCATTCTTTATTCATGTTTTTGATACATGTTTTTCTTCTTAAAGAAGTCTCTCCAACATTTCCTGTAATATTGCCTAGGTGATGATAAATTCATTAGCTTATTTTTGTTTTGGAAGCTTTTTAACTGTCCTTCAACTCCAAATGATAGCTTTGCTAGGTAAAGTATTCTTGGTTATAGATCCTAGGTTTTCATCACATTGAATATTTTGTGCCAAGCCCTTCTGTCCTACATCGTTTCTTTTGCCAGTCTTATGGATGCTCCTTTGTAGGTAACTATCTGCTTATCTCTTGCTTCTTTTAAGATTCTCTTTTTGTATTTAATCTTTGGAATTTTAGTTATGATGTATCTTGGTGTGGGCCTCTTTGGGTTCCTGGTTTTTGGGACTCTGAGCATCCTGGGGTTTTATATCTATTTTCTTCACCAGATTAGAAAAGTTTTCCATCATTATTTCTTCAAATAACTGTTCAACACCTTATTTTCCCTCAGGTATCCTGATGATACAGATATTTTTACATTTAATAGTGTCCCATAGGCTCCTTAGATTACTATTTTAGTTTTGGCTTCTTTTTTCTTTCCATTCTGATTGACTGTACTTGGCTGTCTATCCTCTATATAGATCATTTGATCCTCTTCTTTATTAACTTTGTTTATTCCTTTGTTTATTTCATTTAATATTCTTCTCATCTCAGATAATGTGTACTTCATTTCTGACTGTTTCCTTTTTATAATTTCCATTTTCATTTTTATGTTTTTTACCTCTTTGTTAAAGTTCTCACTGAATTTATTTACCCTTCCCATAAGTTCATTGAGCATCTTTATAACCAGTGTTTTGAACTCTGCATTCGTTAAATTGTTTGACTCCATTATTTCTGAATCTCTGTTCTGTTCCCTCATATGGTTTCTGCTTCTTTGTCTTCCCATTTTGGCTGCCTTTTTGTGTCTGTTTTTATGTACTAAGCAAAGCTTTGAAGTCTCCCAATTTTATTAGTATGGCTTTGTGTAGTAGGTGTCCAGTGGCACAATCTGAGAGGAGTTCAGCTGCAGGACACACTTAGCCCAAGCCTCTACTCCTCTGAGGCCACCTGTTAAGATTTAGCAAGCAATCCACAGATACTGTGCTTATAGTTGCCTCAAAAGGCCAAACCAGGAACTGAGGCCAGCTGTCTCCAGTGTGAGTCTAGGGGCTGCTCAGCAAGGAGCACCTGACTCACTGATGATGCACCTGGATGTGGCTTGGGTGGGGCCCTGAGTTGGAGGAGGCAGAGTTTTAGGTAATCTTCTGGATGGAGCAACCTCTATTATCCAGTTTGATGACTTTTCTGCTATGGCGGCTCTGAATTTGCACATTGGGAGCAGGGAGCAATGTGAAACAATGGATACTGCTGGCACTTCTGCTGGAAAGAGAGCCTCACTGTGGCCCTCACTCTGACAACTCAGTGTCGCCCTGAAAGTCTCTGTACATCTGAACCAGCACGTTGCTCAGAGTGAGTAGGTCCATCACCGCAGAAGTCAGCTCCCATACGTGGCCTCTTTAAGAGGAGTGTCTGCAGCTGCTGCTGCTGCAGCTTCAGTCTCACTCAGCCACTCGGTTATGGGCAACCTTGTGTCTTTGCCCCTTACTATCTTCTGCCATTGCAGAGTGATTTCTTGGGTTTCTCCTTAGCTGTATGGCTTGTTCATCAGGATCCCAAGCAATTTTCCTTGCTGTTTGCTCCTTGTTTCTGTCACAACTTTGATTTGGTTACCAAAGGGATAAAAGAGCCTCTATCATCTACGCCATTTTTTCCCCATCCTGTATATTGCTTTTTTTAACTTGAAAATACAACTATACTTTTTTTTCATAGAGATATTTCTTATTCTATAAAAACAAAACAAAGTAACAAAAATGTATTTTTTTTACAGTTCTAGAGGCTAGAAGCCTGAAATCAAAAAATCAGCAGTGCCTCGCTCCTTTGAAAGGATCTAGAGGAGAGTCCTTTGCTTATTCTTAGCCTCTGGTGATTGCCAGCAATTTTTAGCATTCCTTGCTTTGTAGCTTTATGCTCTGATATCTTCCACTGTCCCCTTTTAGCCTTCTACTCACCTCTACTTTCTCTCACCCATGCATCTCTGGCTCTGCCCTTGGTGTCATTCATTCTTCATTTTGTCCCATTTCTGTCTCCTCATTCATTTTTATGTCTGATCAGTATTTTATTCTGTAGATAACCATAGTTTGTTTAACCAGCTTCCTATGAATGGACATTTAGGTGGCTTCTAATATTTTGCTATTACAAATAATGCCAGAGTGAATACCTAGTATATAAGTTGCTTAATATTTGTAGATGTGTATCTTTAGGGTAATTTCTTAGAAGTGTGGGCTGAAAGCATGTAGGAATAGAAATTTTTAAATATTGCCAAATTTTCTTCTATAGAATGTGATACCATTCTGCCATCTCACCAACAATGTGTGAAAATGTCCTTTTTCCTGTAGCCTTGCTAACAAGTGTATTGTTTAGCTTTTATTGTCAATCTGATGGGTAAGAAATCAAATGCTATTATAATTTTATAAGTATTTTTTCATGTTTAAGGGCCCATTTTTTCAATTTTTATCTTTTATTCTCTTAAGAGCTCTTTATTTGTTAGAGATTAGTGATATTAATACTATGCAATTTTAAATTTCCATCTTAGCTTTAATCCCAGTGTTTCTTTATGTTCTCACCAACTCCAGGCAGGTTAGATTAGAGGCTCCTATGGCTTGTGATGAGATGGAGGATGTGTTCTACTTTCTCACATCCTGATCTTCTCCACCTAGTCCTCTGAATACAGGTAGGAAAGCAATGAGAAAGAAACAAATATTCCTTCTTCTGTAACTGCTTTTGACAAAATTGGCTTCTTTCATCTATCTTGGTCATTATGTATTCTCAATCTACAGTGACACAACTTTGTGTGACCAACATCCAAAGGCCAGCTCATAATGGGGCACATGTGGTTTCTTCCAAAGACCCCATGAAGGCCTCTCCTTGACAGTCTCTGGAGTAGAATATTAGGGTCTGACTCATGCCTCTCCCAGCTTCTGTCCCCTCTCCATGCTTTGTCTGTCCACTTTTACAGGCTATTATTCATGAGATCTTCTTGTTTAGTAATCAGTCTTCTTAAGTTAGTTGTTAGCGGGATAATTTAGATTCAGCCACTTTTAACTTGAATGATGGAACATTCATTTATTTTTACCAAACAAGGTAGTTGGGATGCATGCTGACCTCTTTCCACTCCTGAGCATTTCTCTCAGTAATAAAATCTCCCTTCTACTCCTGCCCTAAACACGAGCAATTTTAGGAACTCTGCTAGTTTAGATGCTACATAACTTATAAACAAGAGGCAGTTGCTATTTTTTAAAATTTTTAGTGGGAAGGCAGATAGTCTGGTCTTCAGTATTGCAAGAATAGGGTATGGGACCGCAAGTCTAAAGTCATCTCTTCTCCTCCATATCAGGCATTGGAGGAGAAGAAAGAGTTGCTTCTCCTCAAAGTTTACCACTCTCTTCTTCAAGAGACCAAAGGGACAAATTGTGGCAGCTGTAACTGTATCCTGAAGTAAACCCTGACCAGAGGTAGCTGACCAAAATATGGAAAGGGTCTTTAAACTTAGAATATGTGATCCATAGTATTTTTTTCTCTCATAATAGACTTTAATAGTCAATTCTAAAAAATGAAGAAAAATCTTACTTGTCCTCACATGACTGTATTACACAGACATTTACAAATCAGAAAAGAGACCCTTTTAAATTATGGTATAAAAATCTTATTACTATTTAAAAATTTAGAGATTTAGAGGACTCCATAATATACTAAATTTTTATGAAGTAATTTACTAATTGGTTTGGTTATGAAAATTTGCTGAAAATTAATTATCAGTCAGTTGTTGAGTTGTTCAGATTCTTTATTTAAAATCTACAAATTATAAAATAAAAAAGTTAGGTTAGAATACAGGCACTATACCATGTTCCTCATTTTTTTACTTTTCTTTACTAGTGTCCTACTATTCAAATAATCACTAATTATTTTTCAAATTAATATTCTTGATTAACTCATAATTTGATGTTACTGACTAAATTCTATTCAATCTTATGTGAATAGACATTGCTTTTGTATTATATTTGAAAATTCTCTTGCCATAAGAAAGTAGAGTTTGATTATATTAAAATCTTCAATTTATTTTAAATATGTGATTGTAAAAAAAAAGATAATAGCTGCTAAATAATCATTTAAAAAATGGCTTCATATTGACAGAAAAGTTAAAAATCATCAATAATATTTTACTTATGATTATGTTTCTGCGAATGAAACATTTGCTGCACAACAGCCAGGAGAGAGAAGAGGCCACACATGCCTTAATATGCTTTTTCTAGCTCACACATAAAATCTCACTCATATTTGGGCTGAAACAACTCAGCTCCTCCTCAGCCAATTAAAAGCAGCTTGTGTGCCAGCCTGCTTATTCTCTGTGCCACTATGACTAAGGCTGTAGGTTTATATAAATGGATCACCAAGAAATATTGGTTGCTTGGTTCTCTCTGCGATCTATCTCTGTCTTTGATGCCAAACCACCCAAATGCTTCTTTAAAGAGTTTTGCCTTCTACTTGTTGAACTCCCATCCAGGACACTTTCAATGAGTACCCAGTACTGACTATGATATTGAAGTATGACAGAATAAGAAGTTGACTGCACTCTGAAGAAGCAGGTTCTTAAAGTTTAGACAGCAGAGTTGAGGCTTGTTAAAAAACTCATCAAAAAGATCAAACAGTGGCTAACATAAAGTTCAAAAGGGTTGGAATATTTGCTCATTAAACATTTATTTTCTATTTGAGCCTTTAGGTTTATCTTGGGATGTCTATTTAAATTATAAGAATTCTGATTGTTTGAAAGTTTAAGAACTTATTAGTTTTGTTTTTTAAAATATTCATAAACATTTTGTGTGGTTAATTCCTTTATGACATTTCGGCCAGCTCCAACAAGGATCATTGTTTTCAGAAAATTACCTTAAGGTAAATGTAAATATCCCCTAACATAATTATGGGCTTTGTCGGGGCTATTGACCCTTTTCCTTTGAGCCAATTTACAGTATGTATATTTTTATCTATCATCTATCTATCTATCTATCTATCTATCTATCTATCTATCTATCTATCTATCTATCTATCTAATATATCATCTATCATTTATCTAATCTATGATTACCTATCTATCATCTATCTGTATCTATCATTTATCATCTATCTACCTACCTACCTACCTACCTACCTACCTACCTATCTATTTTTTTACCTATCTATCTGTCAAATATAAACTTAGAAAAATATCAGGCATATTGTTGGTAAATCCAGGTGGTAAAATGAGCTTGAATTTAAGGCCAAAACAGGCTTCCAATTCCACTTTCTCTGTAAATTAAACTTATTCATCCAGTCATAGATAGGATGACTAGGCAACTACAGGTCTCCTCTCAAGGGGAAGAGTCTGATCTGGAGGGCTTACCATAAGACAGAAGATACCTCAAAGTGGGCAGTTCCAACAACAAAACATCAAAAAAAGAGAGAAATGGCAACTACAAATAGACATGTATAAACATGTTCCAATAGCCTACTCTTCTCAGTGAAAGACAGAGTCCCACTCACATTTTCACTGTGGCAGAAGGCATGCCATCCACCAAAAATTAAAATAAATAAATAAATAAATAAATAAATAAATAAATAAATAAATAAATAAAATTTTTGTGCCCTTTTCTTATTGTGGAATTTTTACAGGAAAGGTCCACTGCCAAAAGCCATGTGTTCCAATTTACCCCTTGCTTTCAAGTATGGTCATATGCCTATTCTCTGCTAATGCAATATTAGTTGAAAAGATGTTTGTCAATCTGGATGATGTTGTGCCTTCTTCACCATCTCTTTCCTTTTCTCATTGGCTAATTGCATGCATAGATTTCCAAAACTCTAACAAATGGTTGAACCACATATGGGAGGAGTCTAGGTCTTTAAATCAATGGGTAAAAAACAATTGACTTTCATCCAGAACCAACTCCACTAAACTGTTATGTGAGTGAAATAGAAATTTCTATTGTGTTAAGCCACTGAAATTTGAATGTTTATTTGTTATAGCAGCTAGCATTACCTTCATTTACGTAGTCACTACTGTTTTCTAGGATAGGAGGGAGAGATAGAAGTACAAAAAGAGCTGAGGATTCTTTCCTAATATGTCTAACAAGCTGAAAGTTCTTATTAAAAAATCAGAAGCAAAAATGAGAGGAGAGTAAAAATATAGGTCTCTTTATAGTAAGTCACCAAATTCCAAAGGGACTAAGCAGTTACTTTAGCAGTTAAAGTTTATCTCCTTGGAAGACAAGTAAGTGGGTTGCTACATATATCATAATAGTAGTTGTCTGTAGGGACTAGTTTAAGGTATTTTCAGCAGCTCTAACAGTATTCTGAAGACTTCTCAGAATAAAGCAACAGGATGAGTTGAGAAGAAATCTTTCCAGAGATTGATTAGGCTATCTGTGTGCAAAGCTGTTGACACTTTTTTTTTTTTAAATAGGTAGAGCATATATTATATACCAGTCTATGAAGGGAAGGTATTGAAGTGAGAAACAGACTTGAAAAAGTGTTTTTCTTGATGTAATCTAGATACTAGTAATCTTTTCAGACTTACCATTCCTCTGATTTCATGATGATTAAAATACTTGACATAGTACTATATTTCTAGATATGAAAATATAAACTTTTCAGTTAAGTAGGTGAGATGACTGGTTCAGAGAAATCTGGCTACTGAATTATATGAGTTACAAAACACTAAAGAAAATAGCATATTTCTTCAACAAACTTTCAGTCACATTAATTTATTCATTCATTTATTAATTAACAAATACCTACTGTGCCAAGTACTCTTCTAGGCACTGATGTACTAAAAAAAAAAAAAAAAAAAGATAAAAATTTCTACTCCAACAAAAGTAAATTCTAAGGGTGGGGGAATAGAAAAAAATGTATTTTAGCATATACCAGAAAAATGTATTTTAGCATATACCAGAAAATTATTAACAATACGAACACAAATAAAACAAGACCTTCCCTCTTTATGAATTTATAAAATATCTTGATTTATGTAAAAGTGGCAACTGTTCTACTTAAAATGCAAACTCGGTGATTGTAGTTAATGCTGGGTAGCCTGCTTTTAATGCCAGAATTTTAAGTGTCTTTTGTAGCTGTCTACTATAGAGAGGAAATTAGAGACGGTACATTTTCTTTCTTTCTTCTTCTTTTTATTTTTTTTAATGGGCTCTAAATTTCTTGCTTGAAGAAGCACTTATCTTGCAATAGCAAATGATTTCGTTATCATGTAGTCTTTTGAAATGTAAATGCAGAAAATGAAGGTCTCTGTGCTAAGGAGTCCAAGGTTGACTCATTTATATTCTCTTGAATTACTTTGTTATTCAAAGAGTTTCTAGTATAGTTATCTAGCACCCATCACTAGTAAAGAGGAGTGACAATTTTCAGTCTCCATCTGATGATTACTAGCTGTGTGACCTTGAGAAAGTTACTAAAACTCTCTGAATCATTTTCTCATCTGAAATATAGAAAAAATAATACCTAGCTCATTGGGTTATTCTGAAGATGAAATGAAATTATAGAAGTAAATTTCCTGGCTTAACATTACCTCAGGAAATGGTAGCTTTTATTATTACTTCTTCTTCTTCTTCTTCTTCTTCTTCTTCTTCTTCTTCTTCTTCTTCTTCTTCTTCTTCTTCTTCTTCTTCTTCTTCTTCTTCTTTTTTACTCACACTTCACATTCTTAAAGAAAGGTGAGTATTGCATCAAGTCCTCTTGATTCTTCATTTTTTTGGGGGGGTCATAAATTAATGTCCATGTTACTGACTCAAGGTCTAATGTTGAATTAATAACATATCATTAAGTGATAAATCAATTGTTTGGGTTGAAACAAATTTTCTAAGTGTTTTAATAAATCTCCACCTGCAGAAGAAAAGAACACTGTTCACTAAGTCCTGGGTGCTCGAGACTTCAAATGAAGATAGTCTCCAACTGCAAGACCACCAAATTAGCAACATTAGAATTTACTTTGTTTATTCTTGTATCTAGTATAAGAAAATGATCCATTTTCATTCTTTAGCATGTGTCTGTCCAGTTTTTCCAACACCATTTGTTGAAGAGACTGTACTCTATTGTATGTTCTTGCCTCCTTTATTAGAGGTAATTAAGTTTTAATAACTTTCCCAAAGTGTGGATTTATTTCTGGGTTGTTTATTCTGTTCCACTCATCTAAGTGTCTGTTTTTATAACAGTATTATACTGTGTTAATTACTCTGGCTTTGTAGTATGGTTTGTTATCAGGTAATGTGATACCTCCAACTTTGTTTATTTTTCTCAAGATCGTTTTAACTGTTGAAGATATTTTGCAGTTTCATATAAGTTTTGGATTATTCATCCTAATTCTGTAAAAAAAATTTTATTGGTATTTTTATAGGGGTTGTATTGATTCTGTAAATTGCTTTGGATAGTATGGACATTTTAACAATGTTAATTCTTTCTATCTATAAATAGTGTATGCTTTCACTATATGTATCTTCTTCAACTTCTTTTTCAATGTCTTATTTTTTTTGAGTACAGGTTTTTTACTTCTTTTAATTCCCTAGGTATTTTATTTCATTTTATTTTTGATAAAACTGTAAATGAGATTGTTTTCTTAATTTCTTTTTCTGATAGATCCTTATTATAGAAAAATGCAGTCAATTTCTAAATATTTTTTATTCTACTACTTTACTGAATTCATTTATTAGTTTCTATAGTTATTGATGGAATCTTTAAGTTTTTCTCTACATGTATCTACATGTATTTTCTCTACATGTATCTTCAAATAATGACAGTTCTTTCTTTCCAATTTGGATGCAGTTTATTTCTTTTTCATGGTAAAGTAGAACTGATCTTGTTCCTGATCTTAAAAAAATATTTTTAGTTTTTCACTGTTGAGCATGATGTTAGCTATGGGTTTGTCATATATGGTCTTTATTATGTTGAGGTATTTTCCCTCTATTTATTCCCACTTTGCTGAAAAAGTTTTATCATAAATGAATGCTGGATTTTGTCAAGGTTTTTTTTTGGCTTTTATTATTAGTATATGATTTCTATTTATTTTTTGTTTATGTAATGTATCACATTAATCAATATGTGGATGTTGAATCAACCTTATTTCCTCTTCTCTACTCCTGCATAGACTCTGGTAGTATTAATACAGCAGCTAGTAAGGCAGGTGTTCACTTCTTTACCATCTCAATGGCTTCTACTTTGAGTTAAATTTAGACTGGCTGAGGGGAGCAAAGACAAATTTAGATAATTAATATAATAAGACTGTAATTAGTAAACTATGTGGCTCTGTATGCAATAAGGATATCTTAGAGAAAAAAAGTTATGAACTTTTTCAACTAGGGACAGAGGCAGATTGCTCCCACTGAATCAAGTTGAAACAGATAGTAGGAGCAAGTAAATTTTCTTGTTGATTATTAACCATATTGTTGGAAGCCATTCTTGCTGAATGCCCACAGACAGGTGTAAAGTTGCCTGCAAGCTAGAAGTTTGCAGAACAGGCAGGCTCTGTACTGAAGAAGGAAGTTTGGCTTAATGGATAGACTGTTGCAGTAGGAGGCTTAATGGAAAGAGTTGAACATTCCTTGACCCAAGGAATAAGAAACGGAAAACAGGAACAAAAATGTTTTGAGAGAACTTATGTAAATGTCAATAATTGTTTGCATATCTGTGGGTGGTTCTTCTCATGCACATCCTATGGTATAAATATACTGTGTTTAATAAACTCGGGGCAGCAGTATTTACTGTTAGCCCTCCCAACTCTATCTTTTGTCTCTCTCTGTCTTTTTTCTTAATCCTCTCTCCCCATCTCAGGAAATGTTTTTCAGGACCATTTGGAGAGGGGTATCTTTTTATTTTGGGTGGGACCATCTTTTGTCATTGTATTGTGCATTCCCAAAAATACTTGCAGAATTTTTCAGTTCCTTCTCAATTTTCTTTTCTCCAGCTCTAACTCTTTTTTTTTTATTACTTCTAACAGTTGGCTAGATAGTTTTAGACAATGGACTTGACTACCTTTGTTGAGAAGTAAATTATAGACTGAGATCTTATTTAGATTGTCATCATTACATTTTATAATCTTAAGTAAATGGCCAGGCTGGAAGTTTTCTTCAGACTCAGGATACTCTGAGTAGATTTGCCAACTAGATTTGCTAAGGTTCTTGCTACTTAATATGAAGAGACTGTTGAAAGCATGGACACTATCTACTTGGTTACTACATTTGAACAAAGCTACACAATCAGAAGTAAAATACATAATTTAGTTTTAAATGACAGACTTTGCTATCTAAAATTATGTGAAATTAAAAATAATAAAATAACTACCAGTATCAAATACATTCATATTTTAACATGAACAAAGCTTTTTCATTTTTTAATCTGATATACACACCACTATATCTTTTAAAAATTGTGTTACACATTTTTGGTCTTCTTTTCTTGCATACCAGTAAATAAACAGATTTTAGTTCTTCCAAGCTTTCTGTTTGCAAAATTATAGCTGGTATTTCATCACTTGTCTTGGATGTATCATATCCTTCTTTACAGGACTTTGTAAGAGTGCTCAAACTGACATAAACATGCAGAATTCAGGGAGAGAAGACTGAGAACTGAGTAATTAGATTATTAGTGCTTTCTTTCAAACTTGATGGTGGTACTTTTGATGAAGGACTGACAATTCTTTGCTAAAGCCTTTTTTGACTAATTTTGATTAAGCCAGAAATTTTTATAGTGAAAAGTTTATATGTCACCTAGAGGTAGAAAGACTGCTTTATAAACTGCAAACTCAAATAGAAAAATATAGCAACAAAAATGCTTACTTGCAATTTTACAAGATAAAAGCAAATATGTGCAGTATGATTTTCTTTCTCTCATTGTCACAAAAATAAACTAAAATTCTCATTGAAATACTAACAAGATCTCATGTAAGGCTTTTGTACTGTCATAAAAACCTAACATTAGGGGCAAATAAATGTACTTGGCTCTCAGAAATTTGGAAATTAGAACTACTAGTGTATTTATTTAGGGCAGCTCTACTAATTTGAGCCAGAGTTGTGATAAGTACTTTTAATTTAACTTACTCATCAGGACCACATTATCATACTGACCACATTAAGGGCTTATTTTTTAGTTATAAAAATTGGTTAAGAGCCTTAAATTGCCAGATAACTCAGCCTCAGAGGGATCATATTGCTTTGAAAGAGAGAGATGTGGGAATTTATAGGTGTCAAAAATGAATGAGAAGTAACTTAAATAAGATATCCACTTTGATATTGTACTATCTCCCCCATTTCTATCTAGATACTAGGCGATTGATATTCCTAAAATATTCTTAAATATAAGATTTTAAAATCAACATGCTGAATGTATTTAGGGCTTTATAATAGTGACAGTGTATGACAAAAATGAGTTCTGAGAGGATGTGCCAAGTTTTGAAGCCCAGGAGACTTGGGGCCTCGACTATTACTCTTTAGCTTTCCTGTTTGGTTTCTAAACATAAATCCCCTGTTGACCTTAAATGAGACATATGTGAAATATATTGGGGAGAGAGAGATGAAAACTAGACAGTTGAATATTAATTTGGTTTCCATCACTAATTACCTCTGGCTTTTTGGCAATTACCTAAAGCACTCAGTTGCAATGCTCTCTTCCTTGAATCAGTGATCTCTGTGCGGAGGCCCTACAAATGAATTCCTTAATTTTTAGCATCAATGTAATAGAAATGAAGAGGCCAGGTAATTATTTGAAGCTTCTACAGTGTAATGCACTATTCAGCATGTCTGTTAGCTGGAGGTTGCAATCAGAGGAGTAAATGATATCCACATTTGTAATGTATATATATTTATAATTATTTGTGAATAATAGACATGGGCTGAAGTATCAGCTTAATTCAATCATTTATTAAATTGGTTTTATATATTTCATTGTCATGAGTTTTAAAAAATTATATATTTAAAAAAATTTGACACTGAAAATGATTTGCAATCACATTAATGGAAAGAAGTAAATTGAAGATATGCAGATGAAGAGTTTAACACAATGAAGCATTTGATTTTTATACTATAAGATTTAGGGTACATTTGGAATTAAGATTTCTGTGTGTGCTTTTTGTCAGATTTTGCTTCTTACAATCAATTTTTTAAAACATTTGAAAGAACTATCACTATTATTAATATTTTTACTGACTATTTTTATAACAAAGCTACTAAAGTATGGAAATATTTAAGCTAGTTAGTACTGAGAACATGTTAAACAAGAGGAAGAGATTGGTTTTCTATTTCTATTGCTTTTAAACACACATTTTGCTTCATGATTATTATTTAATTACCTCATGTTATCAATCATTACCATTGTACCAATTACCTAAATAACTATACCATTAATGCGGCCACACTTCTTAAATAAGTATAATACTGTCAAATTGTCTCAAATTAATGTGAGATGGTCCAAAGAGTACATGACTATATAAATCTTAGGTGGTGTGTGTGTATGTGTGTGTGTGTGTGTGTGTGTGTGTATGGTAATTGAATGGTTGGTTTGGCTGTATTTAAGAAAGAGGCAAGGTTGTAGGTTGGGGGAGAAGTGTGAAGAATTAATTCTATTAATTCACTTTAGTAATCTCATGACAGCAGAGCAGTAACCAATAAATCATCTCAGAGAAGAAATAATAATAATATATTTATAGTTAGTGGGATTTAAATTCTGGAATTAGCAAAAACATGAAAATATTAGAGGAAAAGTTATTGACGGGTCAGTCTGTCCCAAGAAGTCAGAAAGCTCATCTTGGGGACAGGAGGAAAATGTGCCAGGATTCTGCCTCAGGGGCTGATTTGTACCTGGTGAAGAGGAAAGCAAGCTCCATGGCACCAAAGATCTTTTATATGCATGCCAAGTGAAATGGGATTTATGTTCTTTAACAGGAAAACTTATACAATTTGAAAGAGCCAGGCTTTCTCCATGTATGTAGGAGTAGCAGAGAGAGGAGCAGTAATATTTGGAGAGGTGCAGGCAGCACAGATGACTGAATTAATGAGACTGAGAAAATAACAAACATGGAGAGAAGTACATGGGTGAATCAGAACTCTTTTAGAAGAAATAAGAGTCATGAAGCCTTGGTGTTTTTATTGAATTAAATTTGGAGTCCAAGTGTGCTAAAATTAACTTTATTTTCAATTATCCTTTTTGCTCATGCATCCAGTTCTTTATCTCTTTAACCACACACATAATTTTGGTATGTAACTTGGACAATCCAAGGTTAAAATGATTATTATTGCCATTATCACAATGTTTTAGTCAACATTTCAAAATTTTTAACGGAAGTTTTTGCCAAGTTTAAGAATAGCAAATTTTACCGCTTCTGAAATTGATACAAATTTTATGTAATTTAAAATTTTTTTATCTTTATTGTATTGCCTTAGACTGTCTTTAAAATATTGAATAAAAATGACAGTACACACCTATGTTTTATTCCTAAATTTAAAAAGAATTATTTTAAAATTTAATTACTACATAAGTTTGCTCAACTTTTTTTTTTTTAATATGCCCTTTATAAAGTCAAGTAAGTTCCCTTCTATTAAGGTTTACCCTAAATGAATGATGAACTTTTTGTGTCTTTTTTTGTTGTTGTTGTTTAATGACATGATATTATGTGTTTTTCCTAGATAATATGTTAACATAAGTAAATTTATTGATAGATTTTTCTAATGTTGAATGATTTTGAATTCCTATGATAATCTTTGTCAGAATTAAATATAAACTGCTGCACATTTCAGGTAATAACTTGTTGAGAGTTTTTACACTTAACATTTATAAGTAGAATTGGCTTATAATTTTCTTGTTTTCATGTACTTTTGAATCAATGCCATATTAGTCACATAAACTAAAATAGTAAAATTTTATTTTTTTCTATATTTGGGAAACATTGTATCAAAAGAATATTTATTTAGAACACATAGCTAGATTTTGTTCTATTTAAAAAATCTTTATCTTTCATTAAAATTGGTACTGTGTATTAGAATTTATTTTTTCTATAGTTTGTGCAAGTTTTTAAAATCACTTTCTTCTTGGCTTTATTTTTCCACTTTCTTGGCTTCTGTTGGATAAATTAGATGTACTTTACTATCTTTTAAATCTTCTCTCTACCAGGTTGAAAGTTAGATGTTTTTATTAGTATATTTAATTAAAGGTTTGTATTAAAACAGAAATAACACATATAATGTAATTGCAAAAGGAGGTGCTAATATAATAGGCATATTTTTAGAAGAACTGTTCTAAATTTTGTGTCGTAACTTAAGAAAATAAAACTGGCCTACACTGAGGACGTTAAAGACAAATGACAAAATAATTTATGAAGAGCATTTTGTTGGAAAGATATTACTGTGCTATGACTCCCATGCCCACCCACAAGAGAAGAAAGTGGGGAATTGAATTCTGACCTCAAATCTAGTAAGAAGAGCTTCATTAAGACTATTAAAGCTTGATCAGTTTCCCATGATTTAAGGGAAGACAGAAGGAAGCCACCTTCCTTCTGTTCAGGAGAAATGGAAAATGAGAGAGGTGGGGCAGCCAATGATCTAGTGGCAGAGGGAAGTTAAGTCTGTGGTGTGTTAGGGGAAGAGATGTGGGTTTCCTTTGAATCATGTAGGCTCTGAGTGAAAGGGAGCTGGTGCAACTTTTTTTTCTTAGATGCTTTAAGAGAGGTCTGGCTGAAAGCATTAAATCTCTCTGAACATGGTTGCAATCAAATCACTGGTTTCCTGAGGGCTACCACATCAAGGGAGTTAGTAGTCAGGAGATCGCAAGGACTGGAATCTTTAAGGAAGCCACAGAAATGCTTGTGTGACATTTACTTCACACACTGTGTTGGTTAAATAAGAAAAGTCTTAATTTTCTCAATTTTCACAGTACCTTTCTGGCAAGATGTGGAGGAATTTGACACAGTTGACTACTATGTTAGAGAGAGAATCAGCAAAAACTAAGAAGATACCAACTGTACTCTCTCTCTGAAGACCAGAAGTCCTAGTGCCATAGGTTGTAGTTAAAAAAAGGAAGGGAGAAACATTACCTTTGAAAAAGTTAGACATTCTATGTGTAAAATGGAACTCTGCCTAAACATGGAAGTTTCTATTACTACTGTGAGATCAGAAAAGTCATGGAACAAATTACCCCACAGTATGAATCTGGTTATGTCCCATGAATTCTGTTTGATTGGTATTCTAGTTAAAGTATTCTATTTATACTATTTAGCAGTGATCTTTACAGTTTTAGCATATCTCTACCCTCTTCCTACACAATACAATAATATTAGAACTAAAGTTTCTAATAGATTCTTTTAACTTTGTTATGTAAAATGTTAGCATAAACCTATATCTTAATTATTTACCTTTAATAGTTCTGAGTTTTCCTTTCTTATTTCATATAGCTTTTCCCTCACCAAATTGTACTAATATTCTCTTAGGTCTTCTAATGCTTTTAGAAACTTTAGTTTCTAACCTTTAGATCATTGATCTACCTGAAACATTTTTCTGCATATAATAGTTAGAAGGAAGTTTAACTACACATTTGTCTTTAAAATAGATTATCAGTGGTCTCAATCTCATTTATTTCAAAATCTATTATTTGGCCAAAGCTGTATACTGAAACAATTATCATATATTCTGATGTATATTTTTCTATTTCCAGATCTTATTTTTTTTCTTCTATCATTACTTTTATACCATACCATTTTCATATTTGTTTGGCTATCCCTACTCTCTAATATTTTTCAGTTTTTTTTGAAAATGTTAGCAGATTCCTTTTTCTATATTAAATTCTAAATAATATTATAAAGTTCCACAAAGATTGTATTGAAATTCCAATGAAAGATTTATATTAGATTTATATATCAACTTTTGATATATTTATATTTTTATTTAGTTTTCTAATTTAGGGGTACAGGCCACCTATTCATTCATTTAGGTCTTTTTTTTATATACTCATACGTTTCTTTTTTTTCTCATAATGCCTCACTTTTGTCATTGTTATTGAATTCATTTCCAGATTTCGTATAGCAATTATTGCTCTTGCAATATGATTTTTCACATACATTAATTTGGTAATGAAGATTACAAGAAGCAATTTTTAGAAAGTCTTTAGGGAGACTTAGGTCTAAATGTGCTTGGGACACAGCCAAGAACAGGTGGATCTGTTCTGAACAATGTGTAAAGTACTGAGCCATTGCGAGATCACAGGGCAACCTGTCATTTATTTCTTCTACAAAGATTTACTAAATGCTTATTATTAAGTGTGATACACTGTTCTAGGTTACTGTAGTACACAAAACAGACAGCAACAACTATAACAACAACAACAACAACCATCTTTGGTTGTATTAGTTTATATTTAAATAAGAGAGACAGATAATAGACAAGATAAACAAATTATATACTATATTAAATAGTACTAAAATCTAAGAACAATAAAGCAGAGAAGAGAGATAAGATGAGGTGGGTTGACATTTCAGGTAAGATGCACCATCTAAAGAGAAGAGCATTGATAGAAGATGGGAGTCAGGTCATGGATAAAAAGCCAGGTCATATAGTGAGCTGTTGATCCTGGTAAGAATGTTCACCTTCACTCCATGTGAGACAGAAAGTTACAGGAGAGTTTTTAGCAGAGTAGTGAGATATGATTTCACTTTTGTTTTGTTTTGTTTTGTTTTTGATCCTATCTTGAGACCATCTAGCAAGTAAGTATAGATAGAAGAGAAGAGAATCAAAGTCTGAGACTTGGAGCACTCTAACATTTAGGGTAAGGATGAAGAAAATAGTTCAGCAAAAAGACTGAGTAGAAGGGACCAAAAAGATAGAAGAAATATTAGCCAAATATGTTATGCTTTAAGCTAAGAGACAATTGGATAAAAAAAAAAAAAAGAGGTGAGAGTGATTAATTGTGGAAAATATTGAAAAGCAAAATAAGACGAAAAATGAGAATTGACCTTTGTTTTTTGGCTATATGGAGTTAATTGATGATTTAGTAATGCAATTTCAGTGAAATGGTATAGGAGCAAATTCACTAGAGTGAATTCAATGAGAAAAATTGAAAACAAAATATAGATGATTCTTTGAAGGAGTTTTGCTTCAAATAAGAAATATGAGACATTAACTGGAAGAAAAAAATGAAGGGAGGCTTTTCTGAGATAGGAGAAATTATAATAGGTTTGTATGCTTGGGAGTATGAACCACAAGAGAAGAAAATACTTCTGTTTCAGGAAACAAAGAAAAAGAATAGGTGGAGGGGTGTCTTTGAGTAAGTGAGAAGAAATGACATCTAACTTACCTAAGAAGGACTGGCCTTGGCTAGGGGCAAGGATATAAGAAGCGAATATGGAAACGATTCAGGCAGGTGAGTAGATGTGGCAGTAAGAGTTTGTGGAATTGTTTTTCTGATTGACTCAGTTTTTCATTGAAAAAGAAACCAAGGTTATTTATTGAAAATAAGTATGGGGAGAGCTGTGTTAGAGGTTTGCAAATCGAGGAAAAGAAATAGTCACATAAGAGCGTGTCTGTTCCAGCCCAAGTTATGGGTAGCATATACAATATCTCTGCCTATTACCACAATCATTCTTTTTTCTCTTGTTAGTTCTTCAATTTTTAGCTATACACATTGTCTCATGGAATATGGTAATCTTCTTTGAAGTTAGGTATGTCTCTTTATCTAAGTTACTTAGTGAAATTAGGTAGAAATGTTGCTTGTAATTCCTGGGAAGCTTTGTAAAGAATGGGCTGGATTTCTTTCTTCCCGTTTTCTGTTGCATGAATTACAAGTGTGATGTCTGGTAGATGAGTAGCCACTTTGGATTATCCAATAGGTCCAAAGTTTCTAGAAATCAGAGGCCAAAGCACACCTAGGAGCAAATTTATTATTGGGAGAGCAAGAATAAAATAGAAAGTGAGGCTAGAAAGGAATGAAAATAGGTACAAAGTGGTATGTTTCTGAGTCAACCATCTTTTACAAGAAAACAGTTGATTCTACAGTCATGGGAAAGAAAATCTGTAACAGACAGGATAGGGGCAATTACTGACAACTTCTTGCTATCTACTCTCTCTTATTATCCAAACTTTTCACTTTGGGGTACTCTCTCCTCCTGACTTCTGGGTTCCCTTACCTGTCCTCCCCAGCTGGGTGCTGGGGAAAGCAGAGCCTCAGTATGTCAGGTCAAGTGTGGCTGCTGACATGCTTACTTCAGGCATCACAGTGGAGGCCTTGCTAGAGGGTGGCCTTATCCCCAGAGGATGCTAAGGCAAACAATGGTGAGAAGAAAAGTTAAATATTGGTGACCAGGGCTCTGCAGTTGTTAGTATTTGGTGACTCATGGCTGAAGCCACTCTGGCCAGGAACCAGGACATAAGAGCTCTTATTCTTACTTTGCTGTTATCAACTAAGAAGAATATGGGAAAATAATGTAAGTCTCCATTCCTTCATCTGTTTCAAAAGAATGCTTTTTGAGGTCCATAAAAATGATTGAAAATAATGTTCAATGTCATTCTTATTACTTGGGATTAGAGTTTCAAGAATATTTAAGTCTAATTTCTCTAAATTATATGTTGATCTTATAATATATTATGAATAAATATTGGGAAAATATTCATAGAATTGATATGATGCAAGATTCTAGATTTTAAATGTTGAGTGTTCTTATTGCAATGAATATGAGTCTGGTGCATATCAAATAAAAGTTCTTAAAACAAAACACTGCAACCTTGTCAGAGAAGCCATGGTATCCATTGATTAAATTAATTTCATTTTGTCATCAAAAGAGGAAAGGAGTTTTATAATACTCCGTTTTGTAATTAGCAGAAACATTCAACTTGAAAATCCCTTCTCTCCATCTTTATTCTCTTTTTAACCTATTCTGAAGACTGTAAATAAATAGCTAAATCATCTGATTCTAAACCATTAATAGTAAAAAGAAGAAGAAAGCCATCCATTCCTCTCTATAAAATATGAAGTGTGTCAAATAAATTGTACAGAGAATAAGGGATGGCTGGGTTACCTAGGGCTGGGCTGAGGAGAAAGAGGGCTGTAGTTTGAACAGGGCCTTGAAGAAAGGGCACATGTCAGATAAGGTGGCGGGTTGATAATGATATGACAGAACTATTTAAAATCTTTTTACTAATGGCGAAAAAAATCAATTAATCTGGCTTGGGTGGTTTGGCGCTAAAGACTGATATCCCGTCAGTGCTGCTATAGACTTTATTGAGAGATTTTTTTGCTCTGAGTGAAGTGCTATTGTTAACCTTACTGCTTGTAACATTAAACAAGTTAGAAAGAAAACTGACCAGATAAAAGGGAAAGGCTGACTAATGCAGGCCAGTGTATAACAAGTTTCTGTTTATTTTCATTAATGAAATGGAATTACGATGTTTGTCTGAAACTGACAAGAAACCCCAAAATAAAAGTGGCTTCAGCAAAGTTTTTTTTTTTTTTTTTCCTCTTACATGAAGGTCCAGAGGTGGAGGTCCAGGGCTGATATGGATATTATGGTCCATGATATTCGGGAGCTCGTCTCCCTTTGCCTTGCTGCTTTGCCATGTGTGGTCAAACATTGCATGGTCCAACATGGCTACTCTGATTCTAGTCATAAAAAATATTCCAGATGATAGGAAAGAGAGCAGGAAAAGGATGGACCATATTCCAACCTTTTAAACAGATTTCCAAGAAGATATACATATAGTTACACACCATTTTCCAGACTTAGTCATCTAGATATACTTAGTTGAATGATCAACTAGAAAGTATAATTTCCATTTGATGTTGCCTTGTGCCCAGCTGAAATCTGGGATTTCTATTACTGAGGAAGAAGGGAACACAGACTTTGGGGGGACAACAAGCAGCCTTTGTCACAATCTGAGCCAAATCATGCATTTGGTTTTCTGTCACTTTATAATTTTGAACAATACATTGCATTGTAATTTTAAAAATTTAATAGTAAAAATATTTGTATCTTTTATTCTTTTAACACACTTTAATTGAGCAGTACAGATTTAAGATTAAAATTTCAAATAAATTATTTACATTCAGTTTCTTCTAGGAATCTAAAAGTCACAGATTTGCTTCTCTCTCTCTCTCTTTCAGCAGTAGTCTCATTGTAATGATGTTCAAATTCTGTTTTCACATGAGCATATAAAATGAATGTATTTACCAAAGTGCTGAGACTATTTCTAAATTACTGTCTTATATTTTCTTAGCATTTGTTCTCCAACCTAGGAAAAAGGGTTAATAAGGTACATTCCCTACCTCAAAAATTCTTTTTAGTTCTGTAGGTACAAGCTGTCTACAGTGCACCAGGCACTGTGCTAAGCACTGTGTTCAGAGATGAATAGGACAAAATCCTTATCTTCAAGGTCTCCAAAGATGAGAATTAGCAGTAGACAAGCCCTTAGAATAAATATCACATGGTGATCTTGGGAGCAGGGGAATATGTACAAGGAGTCAAGAAATAATCTGTTATATAGATAAGTACTCTCTAGCGAATACTCTAAAAAAGTTATATGCTAAATGAGGGATTAGTCAATATTTTAAATATAAACTTTTTCTTAGGAAAGATAGAGTTTGTTTTTACTTCTTCCTCTGCTAGTATTACCATTTAGAATTGTAGCCATCTTTTTTTCCCTTTTTCTTTGCCAGTTCTTTATCTCCACTTTCCCAGGAGCCAGTGCCTCAGTGCATTTTGAGAAACTCTCCTTTCCACTTTCCGACCATAGGGAGGCCATGAGCTTGATTTTCCTTCTGTGTCAGTTCTTGGTTGGAACCACAACTCAAACTCTAATCAGAGAAGTCCATCCTCCTGATCACTGAGAGACTGGTATGAGAATGGGTACCTCACCAAAATTAAGCGAAACAGATTTAAGGAACTTTCATAGACTAATAGAGAAGGAGAAGTATTTTTCTGCTAAACTAGGAGGCTCAGTGGAGATAAGTATGAATTTGCTGAGTGATCACCTTCCAAAGAGAAGATACCTAACAAGAAAG
Source organism: Macroglossus sobrinus (assembly GCA_004027375.1). Lineage (NCBI taxonomy): Eukaryota > Metazoa > Chordata > Mammalia > Chiroptera > Pteropodidae > Macroglossus > Macroglossus sobrinus. The sequence continues at coordinate 75,342 of PVKZ01002649.1, read as the reverse complement.
TGAACCAGGAAAACTGGATGAGGAGAGCAAGAGACTGGGTCAGAAGCCTGAGTGAATGTCTGAATCCAGTTAAATGTTCTAGCCTTGTGGTTTCATTTTTATTTGACAGAAAATTCTTTTAGAAGGCTTAGAGCAATGTAAATTAGATGTCTGCATTTGAATACAAAAGAGTTCAAACAAATACATAGAGGAGATAAGATTATAGTGAGTGATGTGGCTAGCACCTGTTATAGAGTTTGCAATCTATAACTATTTTTTCTTTCATCCTTTATGTAAGTTTTTTCTAAAAAATGTTCCAGTGACTAGGGTTTTACAACACTAATGATTCCATGAAAAACAGCTTGCTAAAGAGCCTTGCTAATTATATCAATCTCTTGGGGCTACATTTTGTTAAAATCATGGAGAAATTTTGCAGAGGAATCTGGCAATGGTGTTTAAAACAAATGTCTCCAATTTTATATGTCCATAGGCACCACTTTTCTTCATAAATTTTTATTTTGAGAAACATAGTTTTTAAAATTCTGCTCTACAATTTTACATGGAGGAAGATTCTAGGTTATAGGTCAAGGTTAATATTTAGGTAATATTTAAGCATTTTTTGTGAACTTGGAGTTTGATATTTGTTTAAGAAAAATGAAAAGAAATCTCTTCTAATCATCTAGACACCTCTTTTTTCTTAAAGGCTAAACCTTGTTAATATATTTTTCTAAACTTTGGAAATGAATGTCATAGGTGATCAGATTTGTGACATATTAAAGATGATTATTATTCTGGATAATGAACATGATACTACAGAAAGTCTGCTGAAAAGATGAAGTTTATTACAAAATTATCCAACAGATTCTAGTCAGATTGGCTTAACTATAATACAAACCACATTTTGAAAAATAACATAACTTCTTTTATTGTTACTGGAACAATTCCTATATTTTAAAACAATTTAATTATATTTTCAATTATTTTTTTAGTCAATGAACCTGATATAAAGCAGGCAAAAAGTCATTTTGGAATTAGAGCATTTATTCTCATTTATATTAGTTTTCAGTTATTTCCTAAATATATATAGCACTAAAAAATAAAAGAAAACATAATAATTATAATCAGCTCTATTGGGAACTATGCCACATTACCTCTTTTGTTTGATAGAAAATTATATAAGAGATTCAAGACACAATATTTGCACAAGATTTATAAGAAAATGATAAAAAAATTATAAGCAATATAGTATCATCTTATATACAGTAATCATTAACAAATTCTTAGTCAAATTATTTTGAGTCAGAGATATAGTAAATGATCAACTATAAAATTCCTTAAGAAGCTAGAGGACTTCCATTAGCAGTTTTCAGAATCCAAGTGTGATATTCACCTCCTTTGATTCTTTCTCTTTATCAGTGAGGCCCACCCTGATCACTCTAAATAAAAGTGAAATAACTAACTTACTGCACACTCTTATCTCTTTTACTCAGTTCTATTTTTATTCTAATGGCAATTGTTATTATACAATTTGCTAGTAGCTTACTTGTTTATAATTATTATTGTCTGAAGTATAGCATTTAATGCTTGCACATTTGTGCTGTTCGCTGTTGTGTCTCAACTATTTCAACAGTGCCTGACTCATAGTAACTGTTAAGAAATATCTGATGCTTAAGCATTGCATAAATCTTTGATCAATATTTTCTGTCCTCACAATTTTCAGAATCATTTTACACAAACACTGATGTGTGCTTAAAAAGATTGTGCTTGCAGAATAATGTGAGAGGCTTATGGGAAGCACCTTCTGGAATATCTTAAGCAATGCCTAAAATTAAACCATTAGTGGTCTTTTTTTTTTTTCTTTCTCCTCCTCCTCCTCCTCTTTCTTCCTTTGTTTTTTACTAAATAATTTTTTTTGGGGAAGATAGAGTATTGTCTTATAAATGTTCAAATACATTTGGAAAAGATAACACATTCCATGCTAATATCTTAAAGAGATTATTACTTACCATCATCGCTCTGAAAACCTTTACTCTATTCTATTTTTAATACCTTTTCCATGGCATTTATAAACTTCTAATATAGTATAGAATCTTCTTATTTGTTATCATTTATTTTTTGTTTCTTCCTATCAGAATGTGGATACCATGAGAGCATAGATCTTTGTTAGTTAGGATCCAAATATACCCTAGTATCTAGAAGAGCATCTTGCTCAGAGATACTAAAATCATACTTTTAGAATGAATAAATATATGAGACTTATTTGTGAAATACAGAAAAATATTAGCCAAGTGTAGAAGACTTGGATGTCTCAGAACCATGGGCAATAATTCAGAAGAAATTTGTAGAAGGTGAAGGAACTGTATTGCCTTTGGCCTGTCCAAAAATTCTTGGACAATTCTGGCTAGGAATTAATTTAGATTCTGAATTTGTGATATGATCATCTACCAGCTGCATTTTATCAACTTTCCCATTACACAAAAATAAAATTTACTAGAGCAGTCTTAGGTTTATGTAAGCTGCCATCCAAAGGTGTATTTAAATCCAGCTAGAGTTATATATGCTTGTTGTCTAATAGGAACTTTTTTTAATTCCATTGTCTTGAAAACTTTCAAATATCTTTCAGTTACTGCTTTGTGCTGATGACCCTTCTGTGTACTGATTTGCTTTCTTATAGTACACTCATAAGACAATTATGGAGAGATTATCAGAAACTTTGCTGTATCAGCACTATATTATTGACTTCTGATAAGCCTGATGATAATTTGGTTCATGGACAAGTCTGAACCAAGAAGTCAGAAATGCTGAAGACCTTAATTGATATAACCAAGCACCATATTATTACAGAAACCTCTAGAGTAGGCAGTATTTTGCCAAGGGATGTATTGATTAAAAGATAAGCAGAAAACTAAATTGCAAGTTTATATTTTCTGGAGGAGTTTTTGGGAGCTACTGGTGGCATTGTATCTGGGTCTCTCTAAAAAACCTTACTAAAACTATTAGAAGGATTTGTCTTAAAATTTATTATAGAAGTCCACTGCTAAAGAGACTTGTAGCAGAGATTACTTCTGGAAATAAGGAGCTTAGAGTTTTAGAGGAAGAATTTTCATTTCATGCATATTTACACTATATTAATTTTTGTGAGGCAATTGAATTACTTAAAAAATAGTTGTCAATATATTTTTGGTGAACTCAGTAGTGGGTATGTACATCTTGAATTGCAAGCAAAAAATTTACTAAAATTATAAACAAAATGAAACAAATTAAACCAAAAGCTTTTGTATTATGCTGTCTTATGCCATGGGACCTAAGAGGAGGGTCATAATATACTGTGTTATGTATATAGAGAGTTCTTATCTCAAAAATGAATTTTGTCACAAAGTTTATTAATACTTCAATTTGTTGGAACATAAAATGTATTTTTCCCTTCAGAATTAGTTTTGCATAGATAGTCTGATTCCATTATAGTTTTTCATATAACTCAAGAACAAACATATTTACACCTCTATGGAGGAAAATATTAATAAATTATAAGGTTTAACTGCATATTAGCCATGTTACAATAAAAGGAAAACATTTCAGAGTTCCAGTATGGAATGCCAGCACTACACCTGCCTCTCTTCATTTCTGTAAACAGAATGGTGGAGTTCTCTCTTTTCTCTAGTTATCACTATTGAGAGTAGGATGGCTTCCAAATGCTTCAGCTTTTGTTTCCTGGACAAGAGCAAAGAACTCTGGAATAGGGGCAGAGGATCTGACTGGTATAATAGGAATGAGAGGCAGAACTCAGTCCTGAGAATTTGAAAGGCTGAAAACCAGAAGGTTGGGCCTAGAAGACTCCAGGTGGATCAATGGCTGGGTAAAGTTCAACTTCCTTGACCCTTCATTTTCTTTGTTTTTACCACTGTTCAATGAGTCTTGTTTTTGGCTGGGAACACTTCTAGGACTGAACAGAGGGAGAAGTTTCATCAGCTTTCTGAGACAGCAAAACAGTTTTCTCTTGCCCTTCTCTCTTTCTTTCTTTGCTAAGATGAAGAGACTAATACCAGGATGTCAGAAATAAGGGCAATACAAGCAGGAATCATATGGGAGGAAGTAGCAGAACAGGTTTCCCTTTCCCTCTTATCATTTACTTCTGTTAGTTGTAGCTGCCAACTTGCAATTTAAAAAGAGCTTAATGAAAAGAGGAAAGAGAGTGGGTATCAGGGGTGAAAGAGAAGAAAGAAGGATAGAATTCAGCTTGAGTAAGAGTGGTAGGCAGTTGTCTTTTCCACTCCATTCATCAGTTGTGTCCTCCTCTATAAGACCCTTATAGTAGCACCTTTGTAGTCTTCTCAGCTTTGAGAAAAGAAGTAGCGAAAGAATAAAGAAGCATAATATTTTTATGATTATTATAACTAATATTTATTGAGCACTATTTACTAGGCATTTTTCTAAGCTCTTTATGTGCAGCTGGTTTAACCTTCATAATAATCATGTAGTGTAGGTATTTATTATTACCATTATTACCTTCATTTAATGAATGAAAAAACTGAGGCACAGAGAGGATACATAACTTGGGCAGGGTTATATAGGTGACTTAGGTACAGCTGCTAATTTGTATTTAATATATTCAAGAGCAATAGAAGAAAATCAAGGACCATTTATATTGCATATTTATAGGTATGAGTAGTTTTGTCAGATCCCTAAGACCTAAACAGTTCTCTTGTAGAAATAGTATTTTACATGCAAATAGAATCATACCAGGATAGAAATCCATCATTGTAAGTTGAGATGATACCACTTATTGTAGATTTTTTTAAAGGCAGAAAACATCATTAAAAAACTGAGTTGCCCAAGAAATTATAAATATGAATGTGAGTCTGGGGAAAAAAAAGACTCCAGCAAATGTTCTAACAGGTTTTTATGTTTACTATAGGGCAAGATCTTGTGGAGATTAATGGTAGCCCATTGCTTAAATGATGTAAAATTGTTATAGATGATCAAAATGAGATAATGTGTTTCTTTATTTCATATTCTTTGACCCTTTGTGGAAACACATTTCCTATTTTGTAAAAGTTGGGTTGTATTGATTACTTTTTTGTTGGATATTTTTACTCTTCAATTATTAAGAAACTATCAAATGCTATTTTAATATTTTATAATGTATTCTTTATACAGTTAAAAACTTAAGTCACTTTTAAAATACAGTATTACTTTAATATTTAGAGTACCTCTTTGGTTCATAATTGTAGTTTAGGAATAAAATATACTAGAATAATAGAAAACATAATGTGGCTTAATAAGTTTATGAAAAGCGCATGTGAAAGTAAGTTATCATATTTAAAGACAGATTAATTTCTCTTGCTTAATGGAACAAAAAATTTTTTTTGCAAAGCAAGACAACACAACAGGAATTAGATGCTTGTTCACTATGGTACTTTTTTTCTGTATGGTCCATCTTTCTGGAGATTCTGTTTTCTTTGCAAAAATGTTAATAATATTGATTCTAATGATACAATTTATTGAGCATAAACATCCCATGGCAAACTGTATGGAATACTGCTATTGACCCCCACCTCTTGCTTTACTTCAAGATGAGAGTTGTGGAAAGAATCATCACTCAATGTGACTTGACATTTTAAATATTTGTTATTATTAGGGAACTAGTCTAAGGAAAGTTAGTATTACTGCTTACTATTGTATATTTTTATTATATGCTAATTATATTTAAAATATTTATCAAAAGAGATGACAATGTATTAATTCTGTAAGTTTCTGACCACAGTAGGAAATCTGGAGGCTGTGCCTCAGTTGTCAAAATCCTGGGGAAGTTTACCTATAAACTCAAAGTTATGTTGAAATATATGCAACTGATGTCAGATACAATTAACAAGTTTATTTGGAGGAGAAAGAAAATGCAAAATGACACTACTAGTAGAGGAAGAGAATACTGACTAATGAGTAAATATGCTTCCCCAAAAGAAAAGGAGGGAGAAAAAAAGGGGAAGAGAGAGATGGAGAGGGGAAGAGAGGGAGAGGGAGAGAAAGAGAAAGAGAGAAGAGGAGAGGAGAGGAGAGAAGAGGAGAGGAGAGGAATTGGGGAGAGAAATATTTTTTAAAAGGCTACTTTGTTATTTTCCAAGAGAATGGTCTTGCCCACGCTAGTTGAAAACAGTTTTCCCAATCCAGGCACATTCTGGGTCCATAAAAAGTGAATTTTTGAGAGTTGCACTAGTTTGGAACAGCCATACTCTCTGCAGATTAGCCTTGGGGTATTGAAAACACCTAATATGAGGTACTATTGAACCCATTCCACTTTCTCTAGTAAGTTTTAAGAAATCTTGTAACTTATCTAGGCTTCTGATTTGTGACTAAGGTGCATAGATTAGTATATATATTATGGCCAAGTAAATTTTCTCCATGATTATGGACTTCCAAAGGATGAACAAATTTTTTAAGAAAGTATCCTTTGCGAAGACTTTTTAAATAAGAAGCATTTCTTAAAATTAGTTTGAAGTGAGAAGTATATAACTCAAAGATAAGCATGAAGTTATTACACTTCTACATATCTGTGACTGGTAAAACCATCTGGAGACTAGCAGTATTTAACAACTCTATTTTTATTAATTCTTGTAGTTCCAAACAAATCTTCATTCCAGAATTTCTCCAAATGATATGGAAAATACATGTTGATTACACATTTGAAGATTATAAAAATTGGGGAGTATTTTAATTTGAAACATCAAGAAATTCTCATATTTTAATAAAGACATACAATCTAAATATATAAACTATGACATTGATCCTTGTAATTAAACAAAGCATTTATAAGACTTTTTCAGGCTGAAAAAGGAATCACACATTTGTAAAATCAATGTTCAGGCCTGTAGAGATAAAACCTTAAAATAATTATATGGTGATAACTTTCTTAATGTTTGGTAAGTTCAGTTGGAGTCAGAAGCAAAATGTTTATACCTTAAGAATTTACAAGGAAGCTGTAAGTGTAAACTCATGTTCATATGACACTCTACTTAACAAATCCTCATGTGATAAACCTGGTAGGGACAAAGAAGAAAAAAAAATGTGGAGAGAACACAAAATATCTTTTAACACTTAGCAAATTTAACTGTCCTCTCCAGATTAGCACCAGATTTCCCTTCTAAAATACCAAAGACAGTATTCTGCTTCATATTTTAGCACATCCAGTAAAATGGGGGAAAAAAAGGGCATACTTTAAAAAGGCTAACAAGATTTAATTATGATAATGGTATGTAGCTTGCTTTGGGAAAGAAAATAAAATTTAAAAAAATTTCTTCTAATTCAAGTTAAAAAAAATATTTTTCTGTCAGAGGAGAAAACAATGAGCTTATTCCAACCACATAAAAAGTGGCATCAAATTATTGTTTGTACATAATGCAGAATAATGCACAATGAACATCTTTCATGTTGATGATTCCTCTAATTGTTTGGAATAATCTTAACTATCTTAATTTATTGTTAGTCCAAACACAAGTGTTTTAAATTCATTGTACACGTAGACATAAGGCTAGTTTAGAATGATTTAAATTTGTAAAAGCTAAAAATCCTTAAAACCGTGGCTGAAATGTCATTGTATTTTCCTTTGATCTATGAACTGTTTCTCATCAAAAGACTAGACAATGGTTTGTACTTCAGTCTTTTCCACCAGGAGTTTACAGGCTGGGTAACCTTCTCAGAGAGCCAGTGTGTTAAACTTAGACTACATAATCAAAGCAGACCATGACTGATTCTTTCCAGAGCATTCTCTCTGCTTTTCATATAAAGACAGAAAAATCATTTACCCAATTAGCTTGGGATTTACAAACAATAAAAGTGACCATAGCTCAATTGCTTCTGAGAGACATTTCCATTAGGGAACTGCTGCTCCTAAGGGCCAACTGAGCTGACAGCGTCTACCTTTTCTTCCTTTTAAATTTCTCACTTTTAAATTTCTAGATGTGTTCTCCTGTATTTCAATACTTAAAATAATTTTGAGTAGCATTGTTACCTATGAAATAAACCAACTAAAGCCCTGGATTCTCAGTTTTTCCCCCTTAACTTTATTGACCTGCACTGCCATGTAATTTCATGAGTCCAATGTCATAGCGAGATTTAACTCCTTGCCATTACTTGCACAGTCTCACTCTGAAATAATTAATTTATTCTACTGTGACTATATCTTTCTCTCACACATCTTTCTCAGTTTTTCCAACTCTCTTGTTCTTAAATATTGTGGAAACCTCTGGTTTCTATCCCTATATTTTCTCTTTTCATTAAACTCTTCTAATATTCACTTCTCTCCATGTACTCTATTATGTGACAATATCAACTAACATCTGATGGAACTTCCTTAGCCTTTTGCCATTAGAGCCACAGGCTCACCCACATCTGTAACCACTTTCTTCCACCTTCTCTCTTGTTATGATTCAAGAGTTTTTTTCACTTTCTGTTCCAGGCCAGTCCCTCTATCTGATCTATGAATCCCATTTATTCTGCTTTCTTAGGAACACTGATCTATTGACTATGTTCCTTCCTTTGGTAGCTTCAAATTTTCCCTTGCTCCTGCGCGTTCTCTATGAGATTCAAAAATCCTCAAGTGTCTTCTGTCTTAAAAAAATGATGGTCTTTCTGTTCCATAGTCTCTTTTGTCTGTACTTGATATTTATCTATCTACAGGAAAATTTCATAAAAGAGATGTCATACTTGCTGAATATTTCCTCCCACCATTTCTCTGAAACTTTTTTTTTTTTTAAATCACAGACACTGGTAGCATCTTTTTGATAAATATAATGTGCTGTTTTCATAACTTGTATCCACTGGCAACATTAACACGACTCATCACTTATTCCTTAAAACACTACTTTTTCAGAATTTCTAAGGCAATATCATTGTCTCGATTTTAGCCTGATCTAGCTTCTCCTTTTCATTTTCTTTGCAAGTGCCATCAATGTAATTTGTCTCATGTGCTAGGCCCTCTTCTCACCTCATTTTTCCTTAATAAGCTAATGACTCCCATGGCTTCAAAGGCAAAATGGATACTGATATCTCCCAAACCTACATGTCTGACTAAAATCTCTTTTCTGAGCTGCAGACCTGTGTTTCCACATACTTATTGGACATTTCTAACGACACTTTAAAACAATTCATCCAAAACTGAACATATTATTTACTATGGACCTTTTCTTGTAGTATGAATTTAAGAGAACAGAATTACTATTTACCTAGTTGCCCAACCCAGAAATATGGAAATCATACAAGACTCAACACTTTTTAACCCTCCCTCTCTGAAAAACTCAGTTACTAAGATCTGTTGATTCTATTTATTTCATGTCTTTCAAGCTCATCAACTAGCTCTAGTTCAATGTGAAATTGTTCTCTCATTAGAACTTAATCATGACTCTTTCTGCCTTCAGTCATTTTTCCATACTATAGCTAGAAACTTTTCCAAAATCTGAATATCTGACCTATGTTACTACTCTACTTAAAATGTTTAATGTCTTGTTAGTGCTACTATGAGAGTGTTAAAATTCCCATGCATGAGAATATTAAAATTTCCATTCCCTCTGGCCCCATTCTTTATCTTTTAATCATATTGAATTTATTTGCTTTATCTAGTGTTTGTTCTCTTTAAAGTCTGGATCTTTTCCTGTTGTTCACATTTTCTATAACCTTACTTCTTCCTCAACCTCTTTACCTAGCTAACTTTCATATCATGACTCAACTTAAATATATATAAATATACATTTCTTTTTTTTTCTGTAAAGACTTTTCTGACACCTGTTCACCCCCCACATATATCCTGTTTGCAATTCCATGTGAATTCTTTTTTCACTTATTTTTGAGCTAACTGCAAGCTGTACTTTCCCATGCATACCACACTAAATTAGAAGTTCATCTTATGTAGCTTCTACAAGAGAAATGATTTTATCTGACTTGATCACTATTATTTTCCTAGTCACTAGCACAGGACCTATGTAATACATTTTTGTAGCATAAACACATAATTAAATATGTAAAATTTACTGAGTGTCTGTTATACTTTATTTTATAAGATGGAAATCTATAAAGCTAAATGCATGTCCTTACTGTCTAGGAGTTTATAATTGAAATAGGAAAATAAAACTACACTCCCCACCCTCCCAAGAAGTATTAAAAAAACTTTCACTATGCTGTTTGATCTTTAAATTTAATGAATGTTCAAAAATGAGGAGGTAAATTAAGGCAGAAAAAAATTAAAAATCAGATTATCTAAGGCCTTGAAGCCAAGTCAGTGAATTTGGTTTTGAAGTATCAATGTATTCTTCAGGTAATATTAGAACTGCATCTTGTCAACTTGGTAAAAGAATAACTAAAATATAAACTTATTTTGGAAAAAATGATAGGTCGGTATTATTCCTTTTCTATTTCCCCAAATTGAATTGCTTATTTGCATTTTATACAGAGTCCACTATTGTTTGTAGTCAACTATAGATCTTGGGATATGTAATAATATCGCCTTAGAGGAATCAATGTATTGAATAAGTTATGGTTGATCACATTTTAATAATGCAAAAGGATTTAAGGAGACATTAAAGCAGTCATCAAATCTAGCCGCTTGGAAAGAGTGGTCATGCAATATCCATATCACATTGGTGTAAGCCTAACTGTTCTCTGCTTTGTGCTTTAAAAATATTTTGATATTGGCATATTTCTATTAGTAAAGATAACAATAATTTTATTTGCTTCTTTCAAAATATTTTATAAAATTATTTCTAAAATTTTTCACTTACTTAATCCTATATACTCTTGAGCTTCAAGTCATATGTCTGTAAATGGGAATAATGATAATATGCATTTTATAAAGTTATTGTGAGAATCAAGTTAATTAATCAGTGCTTCTAATTTTTATTTTAGTTCCTTTCATGGTATAAAAAAATAATGTACTATTTTTAAGCATATGTGATGAATTATGAAGTAGTTCATGGTAGGTCCAGTGCAGAGGGTCCAATATGAAGTTTCTGATTGTTCCAGGATCCACCTGGTTACCCTTAGTCTGCTTGATGATCATTATCTTTGGACACACCTGAAACCCACTGGAGGCACAGGTTTTGGAAGTCCTGAGTTTGTAAAGCTTTTAAAATTACTCCTGACACCTAGTGAGTAGTCCAGCTATTACTGGGGCTTTACAATAACTTTACAAACTTGAGGAAGGGTAGATACTATTGCCATTTAGTAGATGAGCAACCTGGAGCTTGGGGAGATGTGTGATGTAGCCAGAAACGTTTTTTATGACATTAATAATTTTAAGCAGAAATGAGACTTCCAGAACATCATCTCCCTAGCCCTTACCCCAACTAAGCTAAGAAAGACATATCGAAATTATACAGAATAAGCAAATCAAAGATATATATGGTATTTTAATACTTATTACAGGTCAGAGTTACTCCTGCCTTTTGGAATGTTCAGTGTTCCTTCTAGTGGTCATTGACACTGTGCTTCAGAATGTGAAACTACAAAAGAACCTTGCTTGTTTTTGGATACTATATGTCAATTACATTTATTCTTTGTACAGTGATGTATTGCAAATTGTGGATAATGTTAAATATTCTAATCACACAGACAAAAAATACCAGTGAGAAAATATGCTCATATTATTTCAAGCAGCATTTATCTAAAATTTGGTCATATTATTTTATTCTCATACTTCTCTAGGAGAAAATCCTTTAAAATTGTTGCAATTTTTCTTAATTCAAAGAAGTGGTACTAATTTTGTCACATCAATATGTTTGGTTTCTTGAAATGGAACTAAAGGACAGAATAAAAATATATATAAAAAAATAAAGTAATTTTTACTCCAAGGACAAGAATTAAAAAACTCACAATCATATATACATTGCACATTCCAAAAAAAAAAAAACCCACAAATACAGTATATGATCATTAAATTTGCCAAGTTACTTAGCAAAAATAAGATAGAGTTATATAAATTAGTTGAATTAGGATTTAGCTACCCCATGATGGCTTTAAAAAATTTATGAATTTTAAAAAATACTCTCAATACTTCATTTAAAAAATTATATGACATAAAATGTCATTTTACAAAGGTATTAGTTGAATAGTTTTTTTGTTTATCTGTAATCTATATTTTATCATATTTTCATTAAATTCATCTGAAATTATATCAATAGTAAATCGCCATTTTGCCTAATGAAATTAGATAAAATTAGATATAGAAGAGGGAAGAAATGTGGAGTTTGAAGCTTGGCATATTTCTAGTTTGCTTTATTGCCTGGATATTTATACAACTAAACAATTGTTTACTGATAAAGACTAAATCTTGATAGTGAATATAAATACTCACTAAAATGAACTGCGGAGTGATTACAATAAAATTAGATTCCCCAAGGAGATAATCACATAATTTTCATCGCAAAAAATCTTTAACACTATTTATAACAGAAACATCTGGCAAGACACAAATGTTCTACAACTTCTCTTTAGAAGAAAAAAAAAACAGTCATAACTCAGTGAATAATTATTAGAAAATATGATTTCAGTGTTTTCCCCTTGAATAACTATTGGAATATTTCAGAAATATAGTCTACATAGTTTAAATTAAAAATTAAAAAAGTGTATTATGTGCAAAGTATGTGCAAAATTCTGTTAGGTATTGGGAAAATATAAAATAAATAATATATTACCTTGAAATTAATTTTTTTTGTTATTAAATTTCTAATGTGAATAGGTAGGCCATGTATGAGCATAGTCGACTCTTGCACAACATGAGAATTTGGGGTGCCAACTTCCATGCAATGAGAAGTCCATATTATTTTTAACTCTCCCAAAACTTAACTGCTAATAACCTACAATTGGCTAGAGGACTTTCTGATAAAATAAATAGTCATGCAAATTCTGTATGCTATATCTATTGTATTCTGTATTCTTACAACAAAGTTAGCTAGGGAAAAGAAAATGTTATTAAAAATTATAAAAAAAGATTTCTGGTCAAGATGACAGAGCAGGTAAATGCTGTGCTTGCATTATCTCATGATCACATCAAAATTATAACTAAACTACAGAACAACTATCATTGAAAATTGTCTGAAGTCTAGCAGAACAGAAGTCCTATAACTAAGGACATATAGAAGAAGCCATGTTGAGAAAGATAGGAGGGACAGAGATGCCAATCTGCTGGCCCCAGACCCAAGAGTGGCAGTTAAAAATTAGGAGGAATATCTTGGCTGCAGAGGAGCAAGGGCCACAGCCCCACACCTGGTTCCCAGCCCAGGGTGAAAGAGAAGTTCCCACAACTTCTGGCTGTGAAAACTAGAAAAAATTGTCACTGAGTGAGATGAAATGCTGCTGGAGTCCCAGGCATTCCTCTTAAAGATCTCATGCATGGACTTACCCACTAATGGACTCACTTGCTTTGAGCTCCAGCACTAGGGCAGCAGCTTAAAAGATGCCAGGAACATATGGGAAAAAATTGTCTTCAGGACAATTTTAGAACAAGGCAAACAAAAGTATTGGCAAAAGCTATTGTTCCTTTGTTGAGCCTTCTCCTCACTCAGCCTGCACAGTCAAGAAGGTGCAATGTCAGAGTCTTCTTGCTATCACCATTTTGCCCTGCCCTGGTGATTCTTTGAGACCAAGCCCCACCTCCCACCACCTAACTTATGGGCCCATCTGAGCTGTTTCCAGTGGCTTTTTCACACAAAGGGCCTGTCCTGTCTCATGCCGAAGACATGGGTGAACCCAGAGGATATTGTGCTCACACTCAAACAAACAAAAAATCAGACTTATAGATACAGAGAATATTTTAAGGGTTGCCAGAATGGAGGGCAGTTGGAAAGAGATTGGCAAAAAAGGGGAAGGGATTAAGAAGTACAAATTGGTAATTATAAAATAGTCATGAGGATATAAAATGTAGCATAAGAAATATAGTCAGTAATATTGTAATAACTATGTACAGTGACAGATAGATACTGGATTTATCAGTATGATCATATCGTAGTTAGATATCTAATCACTATGTTGTACACATAAAACAATATTGTATGTCAACTGTATTTAACATAAAAACAATATTAACAAAGAAAAATCATAAAGAGAAAATACATTTACAGTATTGTAAGTACTTATTTAAAACAATTTTCATGTAAGTGGATTGATGTAATTCAAACCCATGTTGTTTAAGGGTCAACTGTAATAGGTAAGGAAGAGCAACTATATCCTCTCATTGAGAGGTCTAAAAATCGCATTCCCTAATTGATGCATATCATAAAATGTATGAGCTAATTTAGCTTATATCAGGTTCCTGATATAAAATATAGTACAGTTTTCTCTGCTATCCCAAAACTAGAGAGTTCATATGAAACATTTTATGATCCAAAATGGTGGAAAGTGAAGAAATAATTATGTCGACACATCTTGGTAATAAATATACAAAATAAATTATTTTGGTTAGCAAAGATAGATACTAATGTAAGTCTTTTGTAAAAGTGAAGTGGTGTAAAGTGTAAAGTGAACTTTCAGAAAGAGGGGGATATCTAAGTAAATATCAAAAACTCCCAGAAATTTTAAGATTTCATTTACTTATAAGTACTAATTACCTTATTATGGTTTAGTCCTTTAAATAAACTACTTCCATACACATATTATCTCAAACCTTGCTATGTATATGTCTATATAGATATACCTATCTCTCTCTATATATATACCTACACACACACACACACACACACACACACACACACACACACACATACACATACACATACAGATATATATAGGTGTATATATATATATATATATATATACATATAAACATGTAGATATATATAGAAATATTAAAAATATGATAGTTTTAAAAGCATGAATAGTTTGTGATGAAATCAAATTAATTTATTATTAAGTATTTTTCTAAATATTCTAATTTAAGAACATTTTCAAATTTCAGTCTTCATCTCTTAATCATATGTAGTATCAATAGTGTGAATGTCAGTTAATACTTACACATTAATAGACCTGAAAAGATGAAACAGATAGTTAATGCTCAATATGCTTCTACTAATTTTTCATGGAGATTTCTTATCAAAATATCTGTGTAGGTATTGACCATAAAAAGAAGTTTTTTTCTATGATAATAGGTAGTTAGAAACCCCCTCTCTCATCCATTTTCTATAACACAATTCTGTAATTACTCTTATGTGGATTATAGATTATACAATGTGATGATTATTCAAAAATTTGGTCAGTATTTTCGTGAATATATATATCTGTCTATGTCTATATTTTAATCTAAGTCGTTAATCATCTCTCCATTTTTTTAAGATAATGTCAAAGGAGAAGCATAATGAAGAATGTTATTTGTAGGATGGGGCCAAAAGAATATCCAAAGGTAAATTACCTATAATATCATGCAAACTCATTTCAAAGCAGGCAGTTCAGAATATTGAAAAGTTGAAAGTCATCTGCATGGACAAATTAGAATATGAATTCTTCCATGGAGTTGGAGAGTTGAGTATGATAGCTGGTTTCAAGAGCTCTGGTGGAGGAAAAAAAAAAAAAAAAAGATCAAGAAAAAGCACTTCTGTGAACTAGGAATCTAAGACACACAACTAACTTAAACCTGTTTATCTGCTTAACTGCCCATGAGTCATGCTTTCAGACTTGTCTTCACCATCTGTGGAAATCTTACCTCAACACTAAGCAAGTCAAGGGTGCAGCACCAAATCTCTTTGCATAATGGAGGGCAATATATACCTTGTAAAGAATACTGGGGCCACTCTCTCAGTTCCCCCAACTAATTCTTCACTAATTTGGGTAGAATAATATACAGATTAGAAAATAAAATAAAGTAAATTTGGGTTTCAAAAGTTTAATTCAAGAAACTAGTTAAAACTGAAAAAAGCTTGCCATTTCTCAGCTATTTAGAAAGTTCCTTATTCTTTCCTTCAACATTGTTGAGAACTCATAGTCATCAGGGACAAAAATGAGATAAGAGTTGGCCAGTGCCTTCAGAATTTCTATTTTAGTTTGAAACTGAGGTCTGGAGGTGGAAGCTCCAAATGTTTATTCTAAAGGAAGTGAATTTACAACCTTTTTAAAAATATTCTCAAATTGGCAATAGCATGCATGTATAAAAGTGTGTATAAATATATTTACAGAAATATACATATTTTAGTCATGGATATTTTTATACACCATATTTTCTTTATGCACTTGAATCCATGCACACACTCATACCTAATTTTCTCTTAATCTGATTTCTGATTAATATTTAAAGTACATTGAGAATCAAGGTACACACTTTTTATTGTCATAACTGCATCGTCTTGCTTCCAGAAACTTAAAGGCAGCAGTATTCAGAGAATTGATATCACTGTGAGATCAATCTATGGAAATATATTTTCTTTTCTAAGAAATAAAAGTATCTGACATAACTACAAATGAGCCAAGTAAAGCATTTTACAAGCTGAATTGTTTTTCTATATAGGCTGCCTTAAGACTGCTTTAGTGAATCATGACCATATTTCAAAGGTTTGCAATAATATGTGACATTGTTTCCTTAGTAGGTGATTAACTAGCCTAGCTTCTTATAATTTAAAAGAAACCTAATTATTATCTTAATTATTCAAGATCTGACCCCATGAACCCAAAAAGGTGGCAGAGGAAAGTTTTTACAAAATGGCAAATGTATTCCAACACAAACCTCAGCTCTACTACTATAATTTACTTTTAAAGTCTCAAATATCCAATTGTTATTTGTAGACTCATATTACAAATTCATAAAGAATAAGTCTGTTGTCAGACTTACTGGGAAGCACTTAGAAAAAATCATTTAGGAAAAAGCTCACTCTCAAGTAAATTGTAATTACTATTCTGACTTTCTGGCAGTAAAGTCTTTCCCCAGACACTGAGGCAGATTCATCAATGTGAGCTCATTGTCCTTATGGACTGGAGAGGAGCAGCGTTGTTTGGGTGAGTTATTGAGGGGACATCTGTGAAGTGACAGATGTCTGGCGCCTGGGCAGCGGTGGGTAAGCTCATGTTTTGTTTATGAAGCAGCCTTTCTGAAAAAGAGAAATTTCTTTTTTTGTATTTGTCTTAGCAAAACCTAAAATCACAGTTCTCTTTAAATGGTACATGCTTTCTATATTAACCTAAGTAATTTTCCTCTTTTGTCTTTATTGCAAAAGTAATTTCAATAGACACACTCCATGGACTAACTCCCCTTTCTGTGGCTTTGTTTATGTACTTCAAATAAAGTGTGTAGCAATGTGGATTTTTTAAAGGTCAGTTCTCAGGAAGATGAGGAAAGTTTAGATTCTAAATACATTTTCAGTACCTGAAACATCTGTTCTTCCCTTTCATTCCTGAAATTCAAACTAACCCGAGGCCTTGTTTCTATGGCTGCAGCAGTTGTTGTCAGACTTATTTCAACTACAAACAGACTTTTCAATCCTCATGCTTTTGTGTAAGCTTCTTAGTTTTAAGCCTTATCTAGGGGCTTTTCTTCTTCTTCTCTTTGATCCTATGCCAGAAAAATCTTAAAAGGCAAAGCAAATTTGTGATGTTTGCTCATTTTTAACTTTGCAGTTCTAAGACAGAAATATCAGAAGCATCAGAAACCTTTACTCCAGTATAAATGACAGTCAATGACTGCAGAAACTCATGACACAGACTTATTTTGAGGGAGGTGTGGGTATATGTATATATATATGCATATACACACATGTGTGCATGTGTATTTCTGATGTCATATATATATTTCTATTGGTGAAAACTTTAAAACTGAAAATGTAGAGAGGTGAGATAAAAAATAGTCTACAGATTAGAAAATACTTTTAAAAGATGAGAGTTTTAATTGGATAAAGATATTATGGTTTATATATACAACGGAATATTACTCAACCATTAAAAAATGAAATCCTACCATTTGCAACAACATGAATGGATCTAGAGGTTATTATGCTGAGTGAAATAAGTCAGATAGAGAAAGATAAATACCATAAGATTTCACTTACATGTGGAATTTAAGAAACAAAAATAACTAATCAAAAACAGACTCACCAATATAGTGAACAATTTGGCAACAGACTGGGGTGGGGGGAACTTGGGGAGGTTGGGAGAATGGGGTGAAGTGTTAAAGAAGTACAAATTAGTAGTTGGTAGATGATCATGGGGATGAGGAGCACAGCATAGGGAATGCAGTTAGCATTAAAATGTTGGCTAGATGGAAGGCCAGGAGAGGGAGGGAGCAATTGTTGGGACTGTTTTATGAACTATATAATGTCTAACCAATGTACGGTATACTTGACACTAATTAAAATACATTAATTAATTAAAGAAGATAAGAGTTTTTGTGTGTGTTATGTGTTAATATTTGAAGGAGGCAAATGCCTTTTTGTCAAAGCTGTAAAGTTCCTATAGAAATAGAAAAAATTTTATGTAAAAAAGCTCTTTTATATACAGTAAACTTTTGTGCAACATTTTTTGACCAATGTTTTAAGATTATCACTGATGGTGTCAGAAATAACAAAGGAGAATACTAGCTGAATATATGATACCCAGTTTAACACAGAGATTATAGCCACAAATGAGGCAAATTTGACATAGTGTTGGTTTGCCTTTCAGAGAGGTAGGGAAGCCAGGTTATATATATATTTCTTCATAAAAAATTTTCTAAATGAAGTCTTAAATAAATTTAATGTTTTCAATCTTTTTGAGTAGTGGTCAAAATCTGAGCTCTGTGTTAGGCAAAGAAAACAAGTAGGATCCTGTCAGGCATGGTTTTAAATCTCTCACTTATAGTATGTGAGTGCTCAGCCTGAGAGCAGGCTGCCACCTGCTGCTATGTGACAGAGGAACACGTGGTCTGTAAGATTCTGAGCATCTTGTTATTCTATTACTTACTAAATTCTCACTGGGCATTAGTGCAGCTCTGGCTTTCACTTCTTTAGAATTCTTATTCAGAGATAAGAATAAATATCAAAAAAGAAAATATCAAAAGATTATAAAATGCAACCTCTTAGGGAAAAAGAAAAGCAGAAGGATGTTTTAGTTTCAAAAAGAGTAATTTGAATAGAGACCTGGTTGAGTAATTCAACAGAGCCCAGTTAGCAGATACTATTAGGTACAGAACAATAGGAATTGGTTTTAAACTTCAGAGTGGGAGATATGCATGAGAGTGATCTAACAACAAGGATAAATGCAGCCATAAAGCTTTGGGCTAACTGTCCCAGTTGAGATGGAGATGATGTGATATCTATTTATTTGAAAAAAGTTGTCTGTTGATTCCTTAAGGCCTTTATCTTGGGTCTAATCTGAACATTTTTTTTTCTTGATTTTCTTTTTCAGAGTTAAAAGGACCTGCTAGCTCTATTCAACTATGATCCAACTCATGATTTTAAAAATCGAAAGGTTAAATTAATCATATTTCTGTGGTGGAAAGGCAAAATGCTGAAATAATTTTTTACTGTCTTTCTTGTTTATATGTGAAATTGTTATGTTTGAACGAAGGACTTGCTTTTAGTTCTGAATTTTATTTTAGGATTTTTAAGACTCTCAGGAAAAGTAGTGTCAGAGACCCAACTGCTGACCTTCAGGCAAATCCAAGGGCAGGAGTGGGTAATAGCAACTACTTTACAAGATTCAATATGGTCATAGAAATTCTCAAGTCTGACTCCCTGATCTTACACATGAGGAAACAGGAGCTCAGGGTGTTGAAGTAAAAGACCTATTGTCACAGAGCTATTTAGGGCCAGAAGGGTGAAAAACGTCCTATCTCTTAAAATTTAGAGCCTAGTCCTTTGTACTGTCCCATAGTTCCCCTGAAAGTACAAGTCATGATAATCAGAGGCACATGTTCTTTTACGCTGAATAATAGGTGCTTCCGATTAATAAAAGGACAGAGGATGTTTTTAAGTAATGATGTTGAGGGGGAAAGAACAGATGGATTTTTAGATTTGTAAGAGAAAAATATTTGTTCTTCTTTTAAAAAAAAGTGTTCCTGTAAACTTGCCTTTTAGGGTCTACAGAGAAGTGACAATGGTAGATATGTGTATAAAACCTGAGGCAAATTTTCAGAATGTCATTGTATTGGGTCAGACTTGAAACACCTCATAATTTTGTTTATCTTCTTCACAGGTGTAATATGCATTTATTCTTTGGTTTGAGAATATCCAATTCTGCTATAGACAATAAGAACACGGATGAGCTATAAAAATCTCACAAGACATGTTAAATATAAATCAGTAATAAGTAGAAAGAATAAATGGCCAAGAAATAATTAATATTCTAAATTATACATGAAGCTCCTGTGCATTCATATTCATGATACACAAAATATAAGAGATACTAAATTTTTAGGGTACACTAAATATGAACACTCAATATATATGAGGTCTTAATTTTAGTTTTATGTGTCCTTTTCTTAAGAGCCACAAATGAAACTCATGGATAGTCACTAAGTTAATCATTTACTAGTTGTGACTAAGTGTACCTGTCCCTGTGTCATGCCATTGTATATCCCTGTCCTAGGACACCTTCAATTCATGATCACTTTTGTTCACATCTAAACTCTAATCCTTTTAATTGTACCATTGGAGTGGTTGGGAGGCTGATCTGATGAGAGAAGGACAAGATATGTGAACATTGTGTACACAGGATTCAGGTAGTATGTGTGGATTGTCGGTTAACTGTATTGACTCACTTTATTTATCCTTCCTTCTTATTGTTTTAAATTCTTTTACTAAACCATGTGATCTGAGCTTTTAATTTATTCTTCTACATTTGGAATAGTGTATTAGTTTCCTAGTGCCACTGTAACAAATTATCACAAACTTACTTGCTTAAGACCAAACAAATTTATGATCTCATAGTTCTAAAGGTCAGGGTCCCAAAATGGTTCTCATAACCCTCAAATCAAGGTGTCAATAGGTATTCTTTTATGGAGTTTCTATGGGAAAATTTCTTTTGTTGCTTTTTCCAGCTTCTAGAGCCTATCCTCATTCCTTTGATTGTAGATTCCTTTCATCTTCAAAGCCATCTCTCTGGTTCTGATCCTCTGCTTCCCCCTTCCCCAGTTTAGGACCCTTGTGATTACATTGGGCCCATTTGGATAATCAAGCATAATCATTTGATTTTAAACTCAGATAATTAGCAACTTTAATTCCATCTGCAACCTTATTGCTCCTTTTCATGTAGTATATATAACATACGAACATGGATTATGACATGAACATTTTGGAAAAGTCATTTTTCTGCCAACCATAGATAGCTTTCTTGGCATTGTACTTTGAAGCTATTATTCAATCGAGAAAATTTTTTATATGACTGCTATACTCATTCACTTAACAATCTTTGATCCATTTAACATTGATTAAATATTATTGCAGGGCTAAGGAATCCTCTTTCCAAAGCTTTTCTTCTCTAGCTTCCACATAGAAATAGAAAGCTTATAGATTTATCTTGCAGTTTTCCCTGATACTTCCAGGAATCAAAGAATTATAGGTGAAAATCTGAATCCTGCTATCAATTGGAATTATTAACTCAAAACCAGAGTGACCAATTATCCTGGTTTGCCTGAGACTGGGAATGGTTTCCCAGAATGCAGGACTTTTGGTGCGGAAGCCAAGACAGTCCAGAGAAAACTAGGGCATCAACCTTCCTGCCTAGCATTCAGTACCTTCAATTGGCCCCTGGAATTAGAGGCAATTTTTCTGTGGCAGTCAGTCTTGGAGAAGAAATCAGAAAGCCATGGTTCTTTGGCTTAAATATCTATGGGCCTATGAATATATCACCTAATCTTTCTTTTCCTAAGTTTATTCAATGGTAGAATAAAATGTTTAGAACCATTATAATAAAGTTTTCCTTCAGCTCTAAAACGCTATGTTATTTTTATTTGTCTATTTTGGGTGAAATTATTACTAAGTAACTTTGAAGTGTGTTACAGAAAAATTTAGTGCTGGGGCTATTATTCTTCTGTTACCAGCTCCTGACCAGCCATGCACAGAGTAGCTGTTTAAGGCTTCCACTTGTTTTTGGCTATTTACATAGAAAGTACTTTAACTCCTTCAGGAGTCTTCCCAGATCCAAGCAAATATTTGGAGTTCTTAACATCTAAAACTTTTCAATAGAGTGAGCAAGCATATAATTAGGCTTGAGTTTCTCTCATTGCCCTAGGCATGGCTTCTTCAAAAATTCTGTAAGTTATTATGACATGTTTGTATGTGCATTTGTGACAACATGATTTACTTTTCTTTTTTCTATGCCAAAAATGTAATTATAAATTGCTGATAAATACAATACTCTAGAAAGAAGATAGCTTATATTAGATGTAAGAAAAAGATAATAAATCTGAATTATTTTACAGAATATGGATAAATATGATGTTTATACAAAATAATTGATTATGTTTACCGGGTAAAGTTATATAGGATTTGCATTGGAGGTGAGAAAGGAAAACTATTTAAATATTGTTGAAGGGAGTCCTAGTATATAATTTCAAAATGCATATCCTGCAGGGAAGAGAGTTAGAGAAATGAAATAAAACTTTAAGACTATTGGTATTGTTAGAAAGAATGGCCCTTTGTTGTGTTAACTGTTTAACTCCCACCCATCGCATACAAGGTAACTCCTGTGGCCACCTCTTGCAGCCCAAACCATACATTCTAGACAAACTCTCAGAAATCTTCTGTCTTTTAGGATATCCATTCCATTAACACCTAATTTAAATGCCTGTAGCAAGGAATCCAGTGGGAGATATTTTTAAACACTTTATTTGTCCTTCTTAGACTTGCTTGAACTGTTGTATATGTGAAGGAGTCTTTGACCCTTCCATATAAACAGTGACAGGAAGTCTGGATTAAGCTAAAAGGCTGTATATAATTTATGCTTTATCATTTCTTTTCTCCATACACTATTGATATAAGATTAAGAAAAAGTGAAGATGGGCAGATTCAGAAAGCCAATCTTGTTTTTTAAGAAGGGACTATTCTATGATTATTCTAGCCTTACTGGCCCATCTTCTTATTTCACTCAATTTTCTGCCATTTATTCCTCCAGTGCTTTTTTGTTTCCTGTGGGCTTGAGTAATTATGAGCTGGCCATCACAGTGGCATGTATTTGTTTTTTATCCTTACCTTGCCTTTTTTAACATCTCCTGCTTAACGTGTGACTACAAGTGGAAAATGGGTCTTTAGAACTCAAGAGAAAATTGCATATATAAAAAGCAGATGGGGAAATATGATCAGGTAAATGTGGGACCTCCACGACACATTGCTTAATCAGAGAGATGCAGGGCCAAGTACATCTGATCCACAATAAGCCTGAAGCTTTGTGGATTTGTCCTGGACATGTGAGATTAGAATGAGCTTTTTCACCAATGGTGGCTGATTTAAGACCACATGAAGATTGAGATCCTCATGTGCCTCTTGTATATTTAGTTCCTGTTTAGGTCCTCTATATTTACTCTATAGTTAGCACTTATATGCTCTGTTTTACTTTGTTTAAAATGTGTTTGAGTTTCATTCATTCCATCTGCTTCATATTCTATAGAAGATTTAAATAGTCTCAAACAATAGAAAAAATGCATATTATGTTTTATTAGGAAATGTGTGAAAAGTTTGTAATCATTTTAATATAAGTATATAAAGCATACTTTCATATTTTTATTAATGATCTTATTTTCTAAGCATTTTCTATGATTAGATCAAAATATTAGTTGGATTATAGGAATGTGTATGTTATTGTAAACAAAAGTGTTGAAGTTGACAAAAATAAATGTGTTTTACTATCTTGTTATTGTAGTTAAATGAATAATTGTAGTAGGTATTTATTAAATATATATGTTTTAGGATCATAAAATAACAACCTAATGATAAAGAGAGTGAATGGTAGAAACATAAATACGTAAATTCCGTGCAGTCTAATAGTTGTATGGATAAATAAGATGCAAGATATTTATATAATGTTTCCTTGTACCCTTCACTACTGCAACATTATTTGAAATTTATCTAGAGTCCAGATTTAGTTTTAGTATTAGAAGAGACTTAATAAGTAGCTTTCTCAATCAGATGATTACCTTCAAGTATGGAATCTTCTTCTTAACTATCTCTTAAACAGGTAAATCGTGTGAAGACTTTTCACAGGTAATGTTGCCAGAAAGACAAGCCTGCCTTCTCTTTCGAGAACTTTGTTTGTATTGAGACGTGCAATGCTTAGTCCTGTGGCAGGTGGAGGCAGGGTAGTGGGAGAGGAAGAAACAATCTTTTCACACAGAATATGAACTCAATTATATTTTATTTAAAGACTCCAAAAAAAAAAGTGCTAAAATAGGCCTGATTTTGTGGCCATTCTGAAAATTCATAATAGAAATGAAAGTGTTTAGTTCAGAAGACTCTCAATTAAAATTTACTATTTTACTATAGATTTCTCATTGTGAGCCAATAGCAGTAATATTATATTTTATTCATATGTAATTGATTGATCAAGCTAAATTTTACTTATCGCAGTAAAAATCTTGATATACTGGGCTTTAAATATTTAAAATCTGGAAGACTGAAGATGATAATTTTGAATTGATTGCAGTTACTATAACATTTATTTTTTTTTTTATTTTCAAAGGGAACTGCATAGTTTAGAAGAGCAAATGGAATTTCTTCTAGGTGCAAAAGTAGGTTTTCTACACTCTGTGTGCTTGGAGAGGGTGGCCAGCCTTGATGACACTAACCTCATAGGTAGTCTCATGTTGTTTTCTTGGCAGCTAGAAGCAATCAAACTTCATATTGTGTGGAGAAGTTTGCAAAAGAAGCCCTACAATAAAAAATTATTTACAGATTAAATATTATTACAAATGTCTGTTGATAAAATTTATATCTATGGAGAACTGGATAGGATTAACACTGTTAAGGGTGCAATGGGGAGATACGAAAACATATATTAGACATTGCTGGCCTAGAAAAAAAAGGCATAAATATCAGAAACTCAATATAAGTATGTGTCTAAAACCCCAAAGACCTGGAAATCTGACATTTGTAGTCTCAAATACCTAAATGTTAACTTACTTTTTTACCTGCAAAATCCACCATTTCTCCACTGATATAAGAAAAGAGATAATAAATGATAATTTTAAGGCTATCAGATCAGGAAAAAAGAGGATTTTGATGATTTTTTTGACTGTCGTGTGCTAAGTACATGTAGCCTTAGAGACAGACCATGAATTTAAAGGTCTAAAATCATATAAAAATCAACAGAAGTTATTTTAACCACATTATGATTGAATGAGTTGATCCTACGTTATAAGCTATTCATGGTTCTACAAAAATACTACCACAGATGTCAAAAATAAAGCAAGCATCACAATCACCCAAAGAGAAAATTAAAGTGGTTAATTTTTAATGTTGATATCTCAAGACTGTTGATGTTTGATGATGGGAAGCCATTTAAATGAGACACAAAAGCAAAATATATCAACATAATTTTATAATAGATCTGAGGCAAGGAACTTAGAATTAGGAGGTGGTGGAAGGAGAAATCACTTGAAACTGTTACAGAATAATATAAAACTACATAATACAATTTCACCTTTAATATAATTGTATTAAAATATGTTCTCCAGAATAAGAATTTTAGGATATTCCAAATACCTTGCTTTCTAAATTAATATCTAGTTGTACTGAATATCTATTTAAATATGCACACACTTACTACAAATTATTTGAAAATGTTAAATGAAAATTTTTATTTATGCAATATTTTGTTTTGTAATCCAAATATGTGTTAAATAGTCTTATGCCATCAAAAGATGGGCTCTAGCTTTCCCTACCCACCCACACCACTCCTTCCTTGGAAAGGACAACTCAGCATTTGAAAGGAGAGTCTGTCTCTCTCCTGATCTGCAGTGGAACATGCTACAATCAGCCCCTCCCCGCTGATACCAGGTTTCTTATGGTTACCCTCCCACCATTGTTCTCTTTGCTACGGTTTCTGCTTACAACTAACAAATTAGCATTGTCCCTTCAACAGTATTTTTGCCACTAAACTAACTTTTAACACCGGATTTTAATGTCTAACATAATTAATGAAAGTTTTGGGGTTATATCTGTAGGGACTCATGACATTGAACAGGGAAAATAGAGTAGAAATTAGACATTAAGATGACTTTTCTGGGGTCTAAAGATTGAATATAAAAGCTCAACCTAACATAAGTTTTTCTCTTGGGAGCACATGAGTGTTTTATTTTGTTTTGTTTTGCTGTAGTCACTGAAAGGAAGGCGGGCTACTTTCGTTTCTTTCTTTCTTTCTTTCTTTCTTTCTTTCTTTCTTTCTTTCTTTCTTTCTTTCTTTCTTTCTTTCTTTCTTTCTTTCTTCCTTTTTTTTTTTTTCAAATCTGTACCTTATTAGGAAAATCCTACCCACAGACTATCCTTTTACCAGGACATGCACCAATTCCACTACCACAAAGGTAATCCTTCATGGCAATTCTTTTGCAATTTATTATTCATATTATCTAGAATAACAACCTGTGCAGTTTAGTAGGAACTTGAGCAAGAGGGAGTTGGACCAAATACTTCACTACCCATGGGGCTTGATTTCTCATAAGGCAAAGACTTACTGTCAAACAAAATAGCAGCTTTCCTTCTTTTATCCTAAATTTAACGTGGAGACCTCCCAGTTATGTTTTGAATGCTGATTGGGAGCAAATATTTTTTTACTTCGGATGATGCAGGCCAATGATATCCCATCCCATCGGAGAAATAGCAGACTTCTCTCAGGACTCCAGGGTCTGGATTTATATGACTTTAGTGGAAAATTTTAGTTCACTGTTGTTGACTCTACTTCTTCTCTGAGAATATCCTAGGAATTTATGAAACAGTATAAGCTCATTTTACAATTCATTTTGGTGTCTGAAACCAGAGTGTTCTGGCTGACTTGGGACTCTCTCATATTTTCCATAGAAGGTTATTTTGAGGGCTTCAGATTGATCAAGGACACCAAGATATTTCCCAAATGGAAAGCTCTCCACAATCATAAATTAATTCATACAATATTTGAGGTACTTCTGGCTTCCCCTTTGTATATTTCTATATATAACCCCAAGTTCACCCAACTTTGATTCTGTGGCTATAAACAAGACTTATATAAATCCATATACAGTGACCCTAGACTCCATTATTTCTCAGACAAGACATTTTACCTTTCAGGATAAACCCTAGTTACACCAAGAAATATCCCAAAAGATGTATGCCACATGCCATCGCACAGAAATATCTGCCAAGTCCATTTTTCCTCATCTGTCTGCTCTTTCTAAGTGAACTCAATCACTTGCAAAATGGTTAAAAGGAAACTTACTGTATTTCCTACTCATGGTGGCCTCCCAAGAACATCTTTGTTTATGCTACAGGATGCTATTTCCTGCTAACTTCTAGTTCTTCAAGTAGAAGGGGGAGGCTATAATTTGTACAATAAAAAGAGAATGTTCTACTTCATCACATGAACTACAATGCCTCATGAAGATCCTCATAAAAAAAGTTCCCTCAGATTCTAGCATTCTTCCATAATATCATGATCTTTTATAAATATATTTCTATTAGTTTCTGGAATTAACCTGTCTAATCCAATGATTCATAGGAATAGACACCATGTCCTTAGCTCCATCACTATTTCTCTCTTCTCTGCCTTTTTGTTCCCAACAATGACTTTTGCTTCTCATTATGTTGAAAAGTAAAATGCCGACACACTTTACTTGGTAATGATGTTGGATGCTGTGTGTGTGTGTGTGTGTGTGTGTGTGTGTGTGTGTGTGTGTGTGTGTGTTTGTGTGTGTGCACACTCCCAAGACAGAATGGTGACACTAGCAGAATCTCAGCTCAACTAGTTAAAATTTGTATGTACAGTTTAACTATTGTCTTGGGGATTCACAAGTAATAGTATTATATCTAATAAATACTTTCTGTAAACAAGGAAAGATGTATAGCTCAAATCTGTCTTTTGGCTTGTCTTTTTCTGTCTTTCTTTTTCATTATTATTTTTACTTCACCCAATTCTCTCTTTATTCTTTTGCTTCAATCTCAACTTTCAGGCATTGGTAAACTCAGTCTTTTCCTTTTCTCCTGACTCTTATTTACATTTATTAGATCTTTCACTATTATCCTCTGTTCACCTCCCTAGAGTTTTCTACATGGCTCAGATTGGGCCATTCTACCTGATTTTTAGATATTTGTTCTCTATTTTTTTTGTCTTCCTGATCTTTTTGAACTAATTAGTAACCTTGCTCCCCAAAATGGCTATCATGTGTCACCTCTATTGAAGGTCCACTCTGGTTTTTATACTTTCAAGCTCTGGCTAGAGTAGATGTTGCTAACATGAGCTTTCTGGTTTCATTGTCTGGGAGTAAGCAGGACAGAGGCCCTTAATACTAAATCCTACACAATGATAAAAATTAGCTATTGCTATATTAGATAAGATTATTGATTCTGTCTTTTCATTGGTATACACTTTTAATAGCAGGAAAGATAAAGATAATTATTTTTATATAGATCAAAATAGATCAGAAATTAAATAAAGCTAAAATGCACTTAAAAGACTACAGAATCCACTGAGTAGCAGAAATGCCTATTTACTTTTTCCTACCTTAGGCAACTCAAAAACTACTAATGTGCATACTTCTTTGCCCAAATTTAGTAGTCAATATCATATGAAAGACTTCTTTGATCTTACTCATTTCCCTGAATTATGAAATTAATCTTTAAAGTGTGTAGAGACTGTCTAAAATCAAAAGATTAAAGGATCAACTATAATAGTTTTACATATCGAAATAGTATAAACCCATAAATAAAATATAGGCTATTCAAGTATTAATAATATAAACCAAATCTATTTGATGCTCAAGAAGATTGAACAAATATAAAGCTTTACAGTTCACATGATACATTAGCTCTATCTTAAATATTTTATTGAGAATAAGAAAGAAAAATACATAGTCAAAGTAATGGAGGAATTTGTTAGCAGGCTTTGAGTAAATACAAAGGAAAACAAGAGAGCTTAAAAGACTGAGTCAGACAAGCATACAACTGGGACAATATTGAGGTTGAAAACAATGCTTGAGCACCTAATATAGGCAGGCTTGTGGGTGATGTTGGGTGGTAGAGGCTGAAGCTCTAAGAACAATGACTCAGGAAGTGGAAGTCAAGATCTGAATCATAGGACAAATAAGTATTTACACAGAACTGGATATAGATAAAAATATTTTTGTAAATCTATTCTCTACACTCTACAATAACAATAAAAAGTTGAAATATACAAATCTTAAGTTTGCAGAATGCAAAGAAATAGAAAGTATTTAAAAAATATTTAAAATTTTTTTATAATAGCAAACCTTAGAAACAGCTAAATTGCCCTACAATATGTTGCTTGGTTAAATAAGTTATGGCACATTCAAATATTGCGATAGTTTGTAGCAATTAAAAAATAATGTCGATTTTATCTTTATTAACATGGAAATATGTTCATAATATTTATATGTGATAAAGGTAAGCCACAAAACAGCATTGAAAATGCAATTACCCTAATACTGTAAAATTATATTGCACACACACACACACACACACACACACACACACACACACACACACAAAGATGAGCCCAGAGGAATAACGAGTTTCTGTGATAGTGAGATTAAAGGTAATTACTTTTTTCTTATGTTTTTCAGTGTATGTTTTGTAAGCTATTACTTACAATGACAATATATTGATTTTATCATCAGAGAACAATTGAACTAAAGGATAAAAAAAAAGATGAATGTGTCAATGTAAAGCCATTAGTTAAAATGGAAGTTGTGTATTTAAGCATATCATCAGAGCATTTGACATGTATTATGAGGAGCAAATAATCTGTTCATTTGTTATTGTTTTTTTCTTCCCTTGAGAGCACCAAGGCTATTAAAAAATAGTTCATAAGGATGTAGACCTGAATTGTTCACTAAACAAGAACACTTCACAAATTACTGTAAAGTGGAAGTAATTATAAAATTCATAGAATTTGTGCTGAAAAAGAAATTAAGAGGGTTAGTCCAGCTTCTTTATTTTACATATGAGAATAAAGAAGGTACTTTATTTACTAAAAATACTATGAGTTATAGAAGCAGAGACAAAAAGAACTTTTTTGTGTAATTTCAAATCTGGACTCTTTCCATTATATCATGATTATTAAAGGTGGCAAGATATATAAGTGAATGAAACAAAGAACCAAACTAATTTTTTAATTTTTGTTTTAAAATGGTGAGGGAGTGGGGTGGGTGGGTGAATATGATTTACCAAGCAATGAAACTCCATGTAAATCTTATGATTTCAGAAAAAAACTGACTAATTATCCCAGCTAACAGAAACATAAGGAAAAATCATGACTGAATCTATAATCAGTTTGGAAAATAATGACATCAAGAAGTATGTATAGGTTTACATATGCACACAATTATGAGTTAATAAATTAAAAGGGGTATATTATGAGTTTAAAATACAAGTGCCCATATGGCCAAAAGTTAGTGTTTCATGGTGTGCTTATCAAGAAGAAGAGGGCCAAGGCAATATCCCTTGGGATTGTAACAATGTGTAATAGACTGCAAGGGTCCTTGATTCCTTTAAAGTCATGCTAGAGACCTAATATCAACCCCAGGTTTCTGGAGGACTGTCATTGAACCAATGTCTTTCCTTCTTCGGATTGCCTCTGTTAAAGACCTCTCCATTTCATGTACAAAGAGGATATGTGATAGGAAATTACTTGTTTCTACACCATGTTACTTTTGGATATGGTTTGAAAACATGAGATCAATGTTAAATACATAGTTCAGAAATAAATAGTTTTTCATAGTCAAGTACAACATAATCATTACCTTGTAGATGGAGAATTAAGATTCATCTCATTAAGTGCTCCTACTCTTGACTCCAACACACACACATTAATTTCTTTCAGATGTCTATTTTCTAAATTCCTTGCTAAAGCTATGAAATAGTAAATCTATTTTACTTTTATCAGCTTCCAAAATGATGTTTAGAAAATCATTGCATGAGTGCAATGTCAGCTTCAGTAATATAGGATAATTTCTATTTTAGTCCTTTTAAATAAAGATCCTAAGAAGCAGTGAACCAAAATAGGGAAAAAATGAGGATAGAATATCTGCTATATGTCTTGAGAAAGAATAGAAATGAGGTCTGCCATGGTTTCTGTATTTTAATTTTCATCACATTGATCAAATTAAAGTCATTTAGTTTTATAGAGTTGTTATTAGTTATAATTCTCCAGGAATTCCACTGCAATTTTGCATCTATGAGAACCCAGCTTGTGCCAAGAGTCATATAAATAGCTATTGTATATCTTTCCCCACCCTACAATGCCAGTTTCCTCAGCAGGCACTGCTGTTTTTTTAAGCTGTCAGCTGTGCTGTAGAGAAAATGGCAGCTTTCTCTGATGCTAGTGTCCACTCAGAGAGTCCAAACATCCATCTTATTGCTGCAAAAGTCACTCTAGACTTTTTAGAGATCAATTTAGTTCAAGAAAACCCCAAGTCTGCTGTTTAAAGAACTTAGTGAAAATTAAGAAAGTTTATTTCTAATGTTTTATGAAATTGACAGGCAGAGCAAGTTTTATTTTTACCCCAAATAAAATTTGGAAGTTAGCAGTTGAAGTAAAGCCAACAAATTCTAACTTTTCTGGCAATTATGCCTTTTGGGATCTCTGGTGATGCCTGACTATTTTCTGTTTAAAACATCATTAATCAGTATGTTTATTTCTTTAGTGATTTATATAGAATTTAAATTAGAATCTCACATGAATTTATAGCCAATAGTACTCTCTTAAAGAGAAATACTTAATAAGTAGGGGATTATATATGTGAAGAAAGTCAAAATACTCTGAAAACCCCTTGATTATTGTGTTACTGTTGTCATTACATTTTATGTTATTTCTGAAGTAATTTAAATCAAGACTATTTTTAATAGGTTATTCTAAGGGTATAGTTAGATTATTTTTAAGGCTGTGGTTGAGATAAAATATGTTTATTAAAGTGTATTATTTTCTATATTAAAGCCTAATTATGTAGATGTATGTGCATGTTCATGACAGTTGTGTCATGTTGGATAAGATACTTAAGCTACTGATATTTCTTAACTCCTTCCTATCTAAAAAAAATGAGTGATATAGACTCTACCTCAAAGAGGTAGATTGAATTACATGAGCAGAACATGGCATAGAGTAAGTATTCATTCAATTTTAGTTACTATTATTTTTATATTTTTACATATATACAGTTTAGTTTTAATTTTTTGGGAAATTAATATTTAAAAAATAAAAATATATGTACTATTAAACTTAAAATTATACTGAAATTTTAAAAGTTAAAGAAAAATAGCATTTCATTTTTAAGATCTGAAGAAAGTGGATACTTAAAAATTCATTAGTGTAGAAACTTATTTAGTGGAATAGTCAAACACAGAGGACCTTACTACTGAGTACTAAATCATAACTAAGTGGAAAAAATGTTTATTTATGCGATTGTAATGCATTCTTACAGTTTTGAGAAATCAGCAAAGTCATGAAGATGATCTAAAAATCAACTTCATGTGAACTCTATTAACTGGTTTTTTCTTAGAGAAGATACACATTGGAAAATCCCTGATTCTGCATCTATTATGTTAAATTTACAGGAATGAAAGATAATTTGGAACAAATGTGCCTCTTAAATTACAGTTTTGGTTTATAAAAAAAAAAACATTTACCATACACAAAGGATAAAAATATGTTTCTAGATTATTATATGTTACTTGATCTATATTGTGAAGTAGATTTAAAAATTATTTTTCCGAGATACTAGCATAATCTTACATAGAAAAGGATGTATGCATGTGGGTGTGAGAATATGTTAGAAAAGTCTAATTTGCTTTGAAAAATTGTCTATATATACTCCTTAAATGAGGCTGAGAATTAACTTATTTATGAACTCGTTTTATGCAGTGGATTTAGAGGAAGTTTTTTCCCTTTCATATGAGGCAGCCTTTATACAGAAGAGAAAATCATAGGTAAAGGTGAAATATCAACAAATGTTATTGCAGCCTCCTGCCTTCCACATACCATATGAGTTTGAAAGAAATAAGGGTTTCCTGAGCTGAAACCAGTATTGTTTCCCTGGATTCCAAGCAGAATCTGTATCTGATGGCAGAAACTGGGGCAGGGGTAGGATTTGACCCCTACTTGAACCATGTTCTTCCTTGTGCAGATGAAGGAGGAAACATGGAAAAGAGAATTTCGAACAGGGAGAGTTTTCCCTGAGATGTCAGACTGGTTGTGAGAATTTAACTCAAGTCCTTTGTTTTTAGTGTGTCAGTTAGATTTAGTCCTATCTTTTGTGGAGATTAGCCAAGAGTTCCAGGGCTGGACTTTACAAACAAAATGACTAATCAAATCTTCTAAAATACAATGCTAACAGCCAATTACACTATTGCAGTTTATCCATAACATTGGCTTCTAACTACATTGGTTGTACTGAAATCAAGTTGTCACTATCTTTTTGTTGTTGTTGTTGTTGTTAAAATATGCAAGCTTCAATTAATTTCCAGAACAGTTAGTGACCAAAGAGAAAAAGTTTTATTACAAAATGGCTTTTGCTCTAGCAGCCAGGGAGGACCCTTGACAAGATGCCACCTTACAAGCCAGTTGTGCATATTAAATAAGATACAAAATTAAAGGAATTTTATAAACTATAAGATAATATAAGACATATAATTAATCTTATCATTTACAAAGTTAACACTATTTGTGTTGCTATTTGGGGCTTGATATGTAAATACATTATTATTTATGATATCACAGGCAATTTTTCAAGCTCTAGCAGTTGAGCAGTGCTTTCTCTATGTTATATTTAATCAAACTGTATAAGATATAAAATGTCAGGCTAATTAAAGCCATTTCCACATTCGTTTCTTATTAAAGTGACTTTGCTTTTCTTAAAAATTCACCTTACTTTATGGACTTCTTTAAATAAACAATCAGTATGCTTACTTTCCTTGGTAAATTTTTTGGTTGTACACATGAGGATGATGTGACTTCTGACCTTAAGGAAAAGAAGATAAAAACTTCCATTACCTTCCCAACAGGCATTTCCTAGGTACCTCCAATGTGTGAAGGCACAGTATCAGAGCTTGTAAGAGAGACAATGATAAATCACTCATGGTTCCACTCTGCAGGAAAGAATTTTGTATCATGTGAATATACTCATGGAAGGAGAGAATAAGAAAGAGCCTGAGAGGTTCCATTAAAGTGGGAGGAAGAGAATACTTCTAAAGGCAAAATCTAAGAAAACATCTTTAGGAGGTGTTACCAGAACTGAGCTTCAGAGCATAATAACTTACAAAGAGGAATGTGATGACATAAGTCTAGAGACCTGGGCAAGACTCAAACTATAAAAGACTTTATAAAATAAAGCAAAACATTTAAACTTTATTTATATTTTTTAAACTGGAGGAAGGAGGATGTACAGTGGAAAATAATGATTTTAAAATAATGATGTAACACATTTCTGTTTTTAGAAGAGATATCTTGTTTGGAAGATAAATTGGAAGGCAATATGTAGAATAGGATAAGAAATAAACCACATGATATAAGCAAGAAAAGGTAATTGCTACATTGGGAAAATATGATAAGGAAAAGGTTCATATGAACAGAAGTAATAAGGGAAATCTCCATGGGGAAGGCAGAATCTAAAATTATAGAAGCACTCATTCATTCATTCATTCATTCAGGAAATATTTACTGAGCAGAAAATGTAACAGCAATATTTTAGAGGTTCTCAAGTTTATTACATTCTGGTAGATGGAGACAGACAACCACAAAAATTAGGATTTAATGTGATAATAACTAAACTAGTGTTTTGGGGGCAAGGGTACATTTACATGATGTACATAGCCTATTCTTTAAAGAAAGGGACATCTTAAAAGAAGATTAGTCTGAATGATCAATATGAGTTATCCAAACTGGAGAAGGGTGGAGAGAATACTTGAAAGAGAAAGTTTAAGAAAAAGTTTGAGATGAGGATGCTCATATCTCCTAGTACAAGAGGTACTGTGGTTAAGAGATATGGTTAATTAAATAAAGCCCTTAAAATTTATGTTAAGGAAAGATGGGAGGGGCGGGAGGTTCATTTAAAAATTTTAAGCATGATCATTGGTACATTTTTGGAAGTTTACTTGGTAAGTGCTGTGGAGAATAGACTGTATAGAATATGAATAAGGCCAGAATCAGAAAAATTAGGCATGAAGCTATTCTATTATCTCACAGAAGACATTGCACTAACTTCAAAAAGAACATTTGTACTGGGAATGCAGAAAAGTAAATGTATACTGTTGAGGGTAGCTTCTAGTGGCTCAGTACTCGATTGGCTGGGAGGAGTGTGAGAGAAGATGGTGTGGGAGTCAGAGATGACATTTGGGTTACCAGCTTGGGCAGATGGATAGATAGTGATATTATGTAGTGGCAGAGAAATTCCACTCTTCTTCATTTTAGGTAACTCTAGAAGGAAAAGGTATTGAGAAAATAATGAAAGATTAAATTTGGAGCACATTGAATTTGAAGTGTGTGAGAACCATCTAAGCTGACATTGAACTGTTGAAAAAAAATTAAACAGGCAAGTTTAAAATTCAGGAGAAAAAATGGGATTGGAAAAACAATTCTGTGTCTCATCAATAAATACATATAGATATCTTTAAACAAGAAGTGTAAAAACTCTCTGAAAATGTAAGCAAAACTTTATGTTTATGAATTCATGTGTACATGTGTATATATATATATATATATATGGTTAAAGATATCTATATCTATAATCTATATCTATATCAATTATAACTATATCTATCTATATCTATATCTATATCTATCTATCTATATCTCTATCTATATATCTCTATCTATATATCTATATCTATGTCTATATCTATATCTATAACATCTATATCTATATTTATATCTATATCTATATCATCTATATCTATATCTATCTATCTATCTCTATATCTATATTTAAAAAGAGAGAGAGAGAGAGAGAGAGAGAGAGAGAGAGAGAGAGAGAGAATCTACAGCTTTCTCCAGATTCTCAAAATGTGTGACCAATAAAAATATTGATAAGAAGTTATTTAGAGTAGATGGCAAGTAAAGATATGATATTGGGTCATATGACTCAAAGTTAGTTTACAAATTGAGAGGAAAATTTAGAACATTATTTGAGAAACACCAGAACACCAGCATTTAGGATATGAACAGAAGTAGATAATTCAAGGACAGAAATACTGAGATTGGGTTGAGACAGAGAAAAGAATGGTGCTTGGAGCTGTACTGATTTAGGTGAGACCCCATGAGAACCTTGACTATCAATAATACATAGGATCAGATAGGTTGGGGCAAAGGAGCACACTTTCTGTGTTAAATGTTTAAAAATCATAGGGTTTGGGTGTCAGTTTGCCCAGTGATTTAATTTTTCTGATGCATACAAGATATGTTACTTATTTCAAGTTTTGTGTTTTTTCTTATAAAGACAAGAGTGATGACTTCCAAGATCTTTATGTGTGGATCTAACACAGGAAGTACTTGGTGAATCTATTTTTTGAAAAAGCCACAAAGGCAATTCAATGGAGAAAGAAAAGTATTTAAAAAAATCTGTTTGAATGATTGACCATTACATTTAAATAAAATAAACTCTTACAATACTTCACAACTTATAAAAACATTAACTCAAAATGAATAATACCGCTAAATGCAAAATGTAGAAATGTTCATCATTTTGAAAAAAAAAAGAAAAAAATCTTTCTGACATTGAGTTATGCAAAGAATTCTTATAGTTAACACACCAAGAACATGACCTATGAATAAAGAATAAAAAAAGATATAAACTTTGCTTTATGAAAGGTATTATTGAGAGATTAAAAAGAAAAGCTACAGACAGAGAAGTATGGAGATGGGGGAAGTTAGATCTCTAAACTATTTCTGCATTGCACCTCTGGGACAGAGGTTGGGACATAAACTAGGTAGCTAGTAAATTTCTTGAGTTACAGGGCTATCTAAAGCAAAAGCTCTAAGTATACCCTGATTTTCAATGTAAAACTGAAAAGCCAGACGTGGATAACAAAAGTTACTTATGAGAGTAAATAAGTACCAAATTCACCACACAATAAAGAACCTGAAAATCCTTGAAGAATAACAAACAACATGAAAGATAATCATTAAATTTAATTAGAATAATGAACACCTGAGTCATTAAAACAAAGAAAATTTATAATAAGTATTTATATTTTCAAAGAGAATAAAAGATGAATGAAGATGATATTTGATTCAGAAAATAAGAATAGATTATTATGAAAAATAAATGTTTATTATCATTTGAAAAAACATTATTATAGTGAAAAATTATCAATACATAGACTGAACAACAGAATAATACATTTAAAGTAAAATTTTCTTAATTGAAAAATTAGAGTACAAAATGATGAAAATTATGAGTAGAAAGTGTAAGATATTTGAAAGTTATATCAGAAAAGTTTAACATGAACTAACAAGAGTTATTGACAAAATAAATAGAAAATGCAATTTTAAAAATAAAATAACAGAAAAAAATTTTACCAGAAAAAAATAGTTATCAGATTGAAAGTGCCCATAGATCTAGTACCAAAAAAGATCAATAAAAGAACATCAATTGAGCAGTGAAATTTTAGAATATCAAATATATAGCATAAATCTTAAAAGTTTCTTGAGAGAAAAAATAGTTAATTTGTGGAAGAGCTACAATTGAATAAGCTTCACAATTCTTGTCGGCAACACTAGAAGAAAATATATCAGTATGTTTAAATTTTTGTGACAAAGTTATTTTGAAACTTGACTTTTAGAATAGCCCATAGTAACTTTTAAAGTGTTTAACTAAAATAAAAATATATATTTAAAAAATCAAATCATTATTATAACATATTAGATATAACGATTTCATATTTCTAAAATAATTACTCCTTTTTATAAACAGATTTTTAGGAAGTTACCATATATCAAGTTTTGTTTCAATAATGCTAACCATATCATAACATTTATTTCCAAAAATTAAAAAGAAAAGAAAGAAAAACTCAGAAATATGTACAATTATTACTCATACTTTCAGATTGGGGTGACAGGAACACATAGAAGTTAGATATAGTGACTAGTGTCATATAGATCAATGACAGTGGTGGAAAAAAGTTGTTTAATCTCAGAACATGCATTTTTTAATGACTATGTTAAATTCTTGATAATTAAAAAGGAATCCCAACGATGCTAGGACAATTGGACATCCAAATGAGTAAAATGAACTTTGACCTCTAGTTCACACCACACACAAAAATTAATTTGAGCTGAATTACAGATTAAAACAATAAAGCTTCCAGAAGGAAATAATATAATTGTGACTTTGGGTAGGCGAGATTGCTTCAAGAGTGAACAAACACTATGCCTAAAAGAAAAGAAAAGAATGTTAAATTGAATTTCATTAAAGAAAGTTAAAATCCATTCTCTTCAAAGGTTACCATTAAGATAATGAAAAGGCAAACTGTAAATTGGATGGATATCTTTCTGAATATGTGTTTGATACAAAGTTTTATTTTTAATATATACATATAACATAAATCCATAAGAATAGGAAAACAGCCCAATAAAAAAGAGCAAAAGAATTAACTAGAGAGTTCACAATAGAAAATATATGTATAGCCAATAACAATTCATTTCTCAACATCACTAGTAAAAAGGGAAATGTAAAAGAAAACCACAATGTCATAGTTTTTGTACTCACTTGAATGTCTAAAATTAAAAAGACTGAGAAGAGAAAATAATAATGAAGATGTACACCAACTAATAGTCTTAAACATTGTTGCTAAGATTGTAAATTTGTACAAGTCTTTTGAAAAACTAGATGACAAGTTTTTTTTAAATAAAGCTAAACAATTAAACATCTATTCCATAATATGGCATTTTTTTTAGATATTTACTTTAATAGAAAATGAAAATATACAGCCTCAGACAGGCTTGCACATATAATCTCACAGTAGCTTGATTCATAATAGTCAATAACCAAAAATTCAAATTTCTATTAACAGAAGAATGACTAAATGATGGTGATATATCCAAACAATGGAATACTACTCAGTAATGAAAACAATATGCTACTGATAAAAACAAAAATAGATGACTCTCAAAAACTTATTTTGAGTTAAATGATACAAAAGAAACAGTATACACTTTATTATTTTATTTAAATAAAGCTCAAGAACAGACAAAATTAATCTTTGGTAACAGAAAGGAGAATAGTAGTTGTCTAAATATCATGTAGTTGACTGGTATGGGGTACAGAAAACTTTTTAGAGTAACATTGTTTTATACTTTGATTAAGGTGGTGGTTACTCTTTCGTTGGCATTTATCAAAACTTGTTAAAGTATACCTTTAAGATCTATTAATTTAACTGTTTATAAATTTATTTTAACTTAAAAAATACTTTTCTACCTTTCCTGAAATAAAACTTTCAATTTAAAAAAATATGATCTTATCTTTTATTCATTGAATTCAAATGTGTAGAATTACAGTTATGTAAAGCCATCACAGTACTTATACCACATGTCTACACTGCCTGATTTCTTCTTTATTGTAAGACAGAATACTATTACTGGTGGCATAAAATAGTGATTTTATTTTTGTTAAGATAAAAGGTCCACCACAGAGCTACTGAGATCAAGATTTGAAGAAATCTATGATCGATTACTACTACACCACCCTTGCTATTTTTTAAATGTTTAAGTTTTTATATTTTTATTTTTAAATTATAGTTGACATATAATATTAATTTCAGATGTACAACAGAGTGATTAGACATAACTTACAAAGTGATCGCCCTGATAAATTCAGTACTCATCTGACACCATATATAGTTATTACAATACTATTGACCATATTCGCCATGTTGTACATCACCATGACTATTCTGTAACTACCATTTTGTATCATTTCATTCCCTCTCTCCTTCACCTAACCTCCCACTCCCCAAACTGACAACCATCAAAATATTCTCTGCATCTATGAGCTTGTTTCTGTTGTTTGTTTATTCTCTAGATTCCACATATGACATGTCCTTCTCTGTCTGACTTACTCCACTCAGCACAATACCCTCGAAGGCCATCCATGTTGTTACAGAGGCAAGATTTTATTCTTTTTTTATGGCTGAGTAATATTTAATTGTATATATGTAATACCTCTTTTTTATCCATTCATCTATTGATAAACACTCAGGTGGCCCCCATATTTTGATTATTGTAAAAAATGCTTCCATAAACATATGGATTTACATGTCCCTTCAAAGTAGTGCTTTGGGTTTGTTCAAATAAACATCCAAAATGGAATTACTAGGTCCTTCTTTATCTCTTGTTATAACCTTTATTTTAAAGTCTATTTTGCATTGTACAAGTATTGCTATCCCAGCTTTTCTTTACTTATTTCCATTTTCATGAAACATCTTTTTTCATCCCTTTATTTTTAGTCTGTGTGTATTTTTCAGTCTCTTTGAGTTTCTTATAGGCAGCATATGTAAGGGTCTTGTTTTCTTATCCATTCACCCACCTTATTTTTTGATTGGAGTATTTAATCCATTTATATTTAAAGTAATTGTTGCTAGATATGTAGTTATTGCCATTTTATTACTCATATTTTTTATCTTTTTTTTCCCTTTTTTTTCTTGTTCTTAAAGAAGTCCCTCTAACATTTCCTGTAATACTGGCTCAATGATGATGAATTCTTTTAGCTTTTTCTTACCTAAGAAGCTTTTTATCTGTCCTTGGATTCTAAATGATAGCTTTTCTGGGTAGAGTAATCTTGATTGTAGTATTTGATTGTAATATTTCATCACTTTGAAAATGTCTTGCCAGTGTTTTTTGACTATAAAGTTTCTATTGAGAAATCAGCCATAAGTCTTATGGAGCTCCCTTGTTGGTAACTAGCTGCTTTTCTCTTGCTGCTTTTGAGATTCTCTCTTTGTCTTTAATCGTTAGCCTTTTAATTATGTTGTGTTTTGAGGTGGGCTTCTTTGGATTTATCTTGTTTGGGATAAATGAACACCCTAGATTTGTATGTCTATTTCCTTCACTGAGTTAAAGTTTTCAGTCATTATTTCTTAAAATAGGTTTTCAATTCCTTGTTCTCTCCCTTCTTCTGGTATCCTTATGATGAGAATATTGGTACACTTGACATTGTCCCAGAAGACCCTTAAACTTTCCTCATTTTTTCTTGGATTCTTTGTTCTTGCTGCTGTTCTGATTGGATGTTTTCTGCAACTTTTTCTTCCAAATAACTAATTGATCCTTGGCTTTATCTAATCTACTGCTAATTC
The DNA here is from genome assembly GCA_004027375.1 of Macroglossus sobrinus. NCBI lineage: Eukaryota > Metazoa > Chordata > Mammalia > Chiroptera > Pteropodidae > Macroglossus > Macroglossus sobrinus. The sequence continues at coordinate 33,955 of PVKZ01002649.1, read as the reverse complement.
TTCCTAAGGTAGTCTTCATTTTATTTATTATATTCTTCATTTCTAACGAGTTCTTTGAAATGTTTTCCAATTCCACTTTTATGTTTTCTATCTCTTTGTTAAATTTGTCACTGAATTCAACTACTTTTCCCATCAGTTAACTGAGCATCTTTATAGCAAGTATTTTGAACTCTTCATCTGATAAATTGCTTATGTTCATTTTGTTTAGTTCTTTTTCTGGAGCTTTTTTCTATTCTTTTGTTTGTGACATATTTCTTTGTCTTCCCATTTTGGCTGCCTCTCTGTGTTTGTTTCTATATAATAGGTAGGGCTGATATATCTTCAAGTCTTAGTACAGTGGCCTTATGTAGTAGGTGTGCTATGTGGCTCAGGGACAAAATTTTCTCTGGGCATCTTAGCCTGGTGCTCACAGTGTATCCCTTGTGTGAGTGGTGTGTGCCCTCCTGTTATAGCTGAGTCTTGGTTGCTGTTTGCTCAACAGTGAAAGAGATTGACCTTTGAATTGATTGGTCATGATAAGTAGCCATCGGCAGTGGAACAGCTGCTGTGCAGGGGCTGACCCTACAGAGCAATAATCATTTTACAGGGCTATAATGCCTATCCTGTCTGCCTTTTGGGTTTGTCATCCTCAGATGTGACTCCAGGTGGTGCTCCACCTCAGGCCAAAGCCAGCCACTGGGTGTGCAGCCCAGGGCCTCCTGGTAGGGGCCCTGCCACAGGCTAAGTTTAACTAAAGTTTGTGCCCTGCCCTAGGGACACCTGGCATGAGCCACCAAGCAATGTGCAGATTGCCACCACTTATGCTGGGCTTGGAAGTACCTTGAGAGGCCAAGTCATAAACTCAGGCTAGCTGCCGCTAGTGCTGAAATAGTGGCTGCTCAGCAAGAGGTACAAGGCATGCAGAGGCCAGACGCTGCTTGTTTAGGTTTTGTGAACCTTTAAGAGTTTTTAGGAAAGCCTGCACCATGAGCCAAGACATGCCATTTGTATGAAAAAGCTCCTAGAAGAAGCCTGGGTGGGCCTGTAAATTTGGAAGAGTGAGGTCTCAGAGAATCACCAAGGTAGGGTAAGAAGTGTTAGCCAGGTTGATGAAGACTCAGGTGCCCACCTGTGTCTGTAAACTGAGAGGAGGAGGGCTCAACAAAGGAACAATGCCCTCTGCCAACAGTTCATTCTGGGAGAAAGCTGCCCCTCCAGCCCTTCCTCTGAAGTGAGACAATTCAGTTTCTCCCTGTATGTCCTTGGCACCTTTCAAGATGCAGCCCCAGAACTTGAACTTAGAGCATGTCTGTCCACAATAAGGCCCTTTAAGAGAATTGCCTGGGACTCCCCCAGCCATTCTCACTAAACTACAATCTCTTCTGGTTTTTATAGCCAAAAGTTTTAGGAACTTCTCTTCCTAGAACTGGAACACTGAACTAGGGAGCCCAGAATGGAAGCAGGACCTCTCTGCAGCCAAGATATTTCTCCCGATTTTCATCTGCCACAGGTGGTAGTGGGACCAGCCCATTCTGTGTCTCTTCTCTTTCTACTCCCCTCCAAGTGGCCTCTTCTGTGTGTCCCCAGTTGTAGAACTTCTGTTCAGCCAGTCCTCAGGAGACTCCCAATGATGGCTATTCAGTAATTTAGTTGTAATTTTTATGTCAAAGCTATTTTGAATTAAGATATTTTCACTATGGAGAAGATGGGTAGGGGAAATAGTAATTAAGTTAAGTGTTCCATTTCTTAAAAGGAAAAACAATTAGTATTAATTAATTCTAAACATTGTAAGTAAAAAAGAATCAAGTGTACATATGCATATTTAAAGCCTAAATGTTATATAACATCAGATATTGTACCTCTAATAAACAACTAAAACTTGGAAATTGGAGCAAGAAAATACTTTCAAAACTATTATAGATAAGAAAATATTGAATGGAGGAAAAAGCAAGAAAGCAAGGGCAGTAAATACTGTTAACAAAGAGAAGGAGCTAAGTTTAAATATATTATTACCACAATAATATTAATGTCACACTTTTCTATTTAAAGATGTAGACTAAAGAGTCTGATGGAGTAATGCAAATTAAAACAATTATAAAACATTGTTTTTTTCATGGTCAAAACCCCAAAATTGGTAGTATACACTGCTGAAGAACTAGATATTCTTCCCACGCACTTTTAGTGGGAGTGTGCATTGGAACAACCTTTTTGGAGAGCAATTTGGCAGAATATAGAAGAATAAGAATTGCAAGTGGTATTTCAGAACTTATGTTTTATGAATCTTATCTACAAGCATGTAGACACATGTGCACACAAATTTATCTACATGAATATTTGTTGCAAAAAATGTTTACAATAGTTATAAAATGTACATTACAAACCAAAAACACATAAAGAAAATTGTAAAACACATAAGCTATGGAATTTATTCAGCCATTATAATAAAAGAGGAAATTTATACTTGCATAGATAAACACAGATAAACACATAAAGTATGATGCCATTTAAGTAAACAAATCTGTGTATATGTACACACACAAATATATAAGCAAAAGACAACAAGAATATACACTAAACTATTCAGTGACTTCTTCCTTAGAGAGGGTATTTGGAGGTTTTAAACATGAATAAAGATTTTCATATTTTACTCCATATGTATCTACACTGTTTTCATTAAAATGAGAATATATTTACATTCTTTAGATTTTTGTATTGCTTATAATAGAAGGAAAATAAATCAAGGTGAACATAAATGCTTAACAAGTAGATCACAGCTTAGTACATCTTAGTTGAATGTAGAATTAAAACTATGGGATGGTTGTACTACCTCAGTGTGTAATAAATATTGGGGACTCCAATTCCATTCTTTGAAATATGAAGAAAAATAGGTTAGGGGTTAAAAGAAATATCTGGGACAGGAGAAATTTGTTTTTGGTTGTTTCCATTTTCTTTTTAATATGATGATATCATTTCAATATATTTAAAGCTTTAAAGAAAAGAGATTTCTCAGTTGTGGCAGAGAAGTAAGAAGTGTTGACTAAATAGGGGAGGAAATGTGTAAAAGCTATTCTTACTATTTTTGTAAATTCTCGGGATTTTGTCAGGGAATGCTCTGGACTACCTCTCCAGAACTCATTTCTTGTAATTATACATGCCCAATTTACACTTTATAACCAGATATTTAAAAATGTTAGCCATTGTAAGCATGCTATTACAAATAAAGTAATCAGACTATGACAAAAAAAAATGCTAAGCTGTAGCGGTTTTTAAAGATACAAAATGCATTTCTATTTTGATTTTTTGCAAAATGATAATGTGTTGTCATTAAATAGTTTCCATATTTAAACCCTTATTCTCAGATATTAATTCTTATTACTTATTTAGAGGTGAATAATTCATTTTATTTATAAAATTAACCATCAAATAAATGACAAATGAAATTAAATAATTAATTCTAAAATAAAAGGAAGTAGAGAGTGAAAGTACATTTTAGAATCCATGCATTTTTAGAAAATTAAAACAAGCCTTAGCTAAAGCAATAAAAATAAATAAATAAATCTTAAAGGAGAATTTAGAACTCAGTGAGGACTTATACACTAATACAAATAAACAAAGAAAAGTAATATGTTATATCATTATAATTACTACAGAGAAATATAGAGCAGAGAAGAGAGTGTAAAGTGAATAGGAAGGTAAGTGTATACAGGCTAGTAGAGGTCTGAGTAGAATAAGTGAGCTACACGTGAGACTCTGAGGCAGAATATTTCAGGCAGAGGGGACGGCAAGTACAGAAGTCCTTAGCTGAAAATGTGCCTGGAGTACTTAAAAACATCAAAGAGTTCAGTGTGGTTGGAACCCAGTAAAGTTGTTAAATCAAACAGCAATTTATGCATTGTAAAGAGTTATAATTGAATACTAGTGTGATGTGAAGACATTGAAGGTTTTTAAACAGGACAATAGCAAAAGCAAGTTTGCATCTGAAATAACCACTTTGCTTCTCTGTAGAGAGTAGATATAGGTCAAGATTGAAGCAAATCATTCTTTCAGTTGTTTGAATAAAAGAGATCATAAATTAGACTAAGAGTAGGAGGACCATATACCCAGTTTTCTGGGAAGAGGCCTGCTTTGTACCTGTTGTCACCACATAATTATTAGTAGTACTATCTTTTAGATTATATGTCACTTAAGAGGGTTAACAATGAAAGTCTTGTGAAGTGGCATTCTAGTGCATTATATGTAAGGTAGAGAGAAAAATAAATCAAGACTGATGAGACAGTTTGGGGGTGGAGAAACAGGATTTACTGGTGGTGCTTTTGAGGGAGAAGTATTAGTCCTTGGGAGAAAAAAAGTTTTTTTTTTTTTTTGGAGGGGAATGGTCTTAGGTTAGAAGCAATTCCTGATATTAGGATTTGTGTGCAATTAGTCTCACATCCAGAAGAGACTAATAAGGAAGTGGGGAAATAAGGAAAAGAGGATAAAACTGAGCAAGGATGCCTTGTTAGGCTAAAATTGTGCCTGATACAAAAGGAGAACTGGAGCATAAATTACGTCTTAGAGTTTTCCTGATGTAAGGCAGTTTGGGTAAGAGCTGCTGGCATCATGGAGGAACCCAACCCTTAGGAACTGCAAGTTCTCTGAGGTTTCTAAGTAATCCATGGGCTGTCTTTTAAAGAAGGCGCTATTAACTGAATTGTGTCTCCTAAAATTCATATATTGAAGCTTTAATCCCTAATATGATGGTTTTTGAGAGGCATCTTTGGAAGATCATTAGATGAGTTCATTAGAATAGGGCCTTCATGATAAGAACAGTGACTTTCTAAGATGAAGAAGAGAAAGAGAAAGAAGGCATTCACCAGGAATCAGATCAGCTGGCACCTTGCTTTTGGACTTACTACCTTCCAGAACTATGAGAAATAATTTTAATTTGCTTAAGCTGCTTAGCCCTAATAAACTAAGACAGAATGTTACAGGTATAAATCTTGACTCAAATCACATCAAAGCTTGGGGATGGGCACAAAAAAGGAGGTAAGCGGAATCTCGGAGGCATTGGGTGGAACACTAACCACAGTGGATTGCAGTGTCCACTACTGAGCTTAAAGTCAAGTTTATTTGAGCAGGCACTGAGACATCTAATGATCATCATATTAAGTGAGTAGGCAGATGGGTATATAAGACTCCAATTAGGAGAGAGGTCAGAAATAAAGAAAGAAGTGCTTGAATCAATTGGATGGTATTTTAAAGACTATGATCATCTAGGGAATGAATGTAGGCAGAGAAGAGAAATGTAGCCTGTACTAAGCACTCAGTGGGTCACAAAGAAAGTATCCATGCCCTTGAATAATCTTAGTCTTATTTGAAAAATAAGACTAGACCAAGACAGTATGGCTCTTGAGGAGTGACATTTGTGGTAGATCTTCATAGTGCTGTTAATTTGTTTTTGGCTATTTTTATCTTATGCCTTTATCCATTCTTATGTCTCTACCTTCTGCCCCTTCACATTGGAATAGGTAAGCTCAGCCCCTTTTTCTTCTGCTCTAAATATAGAAACTTCATAAAAATTATATCAGCTTTGATACCAAAGATATGCAAATATATGACACTATGATATTTTTAAGAATCCCTTGGGTTCTTGAATTGCCTCAAGTTAGTTATGAAATTCTCATATAAAGTAAATTTGAACAATTCTAAATAAAACAGACAAGGCCCAAACAAGCAGATCCCATGCCTTTGAAGATAAGATAGTGTTTACTAAATAAAATAAGTAGACAGGTAGTGAAAGCCAAAGAGTTGTTTTTTTTTTGAAGGAATTAACTCTTAAATGGCTCATAAGTCACTCTCTCTCTCTCTCTCTCTCTCTCTCTCTCTCTCTCACACACACACACACACACACACACACACACACACATACATATTATAACTCTTGGCTTTGAAGGAGACAAAACAGGCTCTGTAGGCCAACCTCTAATGCTCATTTTATTCCCATAAGAAGTCAACTAACCTTAGTATTTGCTTGAATACTAACTATAGGAAAGTCAGAACTTACTGTAGCTACGCTTTCCATATCAGAATATAGAAAATCTTTTCTTTCAGGAGATACCGATGTCTCCTTTTCTTCATCTGACATTCCTTAGGTAATTCTGAACTGCAGAGCTCCATTCTGCTTTTTATTTTCCCCTTTGCCTTTATTTCATCAGCACAGTCATTCAGATAGCAATTAGAGGATAATATCTGAGTAATAGCCGGAGAAGAATAGCCAATAATATAAGATACCTTTGTGACTCTGTTGTAAGCACTTTGGATGTAAAATTATACCATGTTAATTTTCACAAAACTTTATCAGCTTGATAATACTATTATTATATTCCCTCTACAAATGAGACAGACAGATGCTAAGAAACCTGTCCAAGGTCATTGAGTTAGTAGGTGGTGGAGCCAGAACTGAAACCATTATAATTATTGCCCCTCTGAGTTTTCCCCTACCTTCGGTCAACTAGGGCTCTGCAGAGAAACTTTAGTTCACAATAGCGAAGGCCACTTTTGTTGGTCATTTTTGTGCTTAGCTTCAAAAAATGCTCAAGCCGTCCTCTTTCAGGACACAAAAAATTTATGAGGCAAGCTTATAGTGCCCATACTAGAAACTGATGAAATTCTATTAATCTCTCCTCCACTAATTTGATTTGGTGTGTTCCTTTCACAGAAGACATCAACTAATCATAAATCTGACAGGGCCCTGTGCTCACGCTGCATTGCTTTTATTATTATTGTATTACAGGCTTTCAGTAACTTGGATTTAGGATTACAGACATAACTGCCAGAAAAATTTACAGCAGGTTGCCATCCCCACATTTTTATGTCTTGGCTGCTTCAACAGTTTCTTTTAAAAATCTTAACACTTATCCCGTGATTTCAGTTTAAAAATACAATTTGTGCTCTTTCTATCTATAAAAACTGTTTGTATGAGATAACTAAAGCAATTTTTGGTTCTTCATGTTTTCATGTCTTCATCATATAATTTGGAAATATTCTTAATAGGAGCATTGCCTAGATTAGTCAATAGCAATTAGGCGTTACTCTTAATTTGTTGGTGTTTTAATATTGCATCTTTAAAAATGCACTTTGAGAACATGCAATGTCACCTTGAATAAATCTCAAGTGTAATATGAATCCTTGTAATGTGACTCCTAATTAGTTTTGAAAAAAGGCAAAGCTTATTCATTATTATGCAGACAAGGACATCTAATTTTTTAAAAGGATCAAGATAATTATTAATTATATGCTTAGAATTTTATTTTCAACAAGAAGTATTATATGTAAGGTAATTACCTAAATTAATTAATTTCCTAGTTATTAATGATGGAAATAACTGGGCTTCATTCATATGACGCTCAGAATAAGTGACTTATTTGTATTACCTCATTAAAATATGTCAATGATCTTATAAGATATTTATATGTTTTAAAGTAATATAAAATACATTGCATTGTCTTAGATTTCCCAGAATACAACTAGTTTGCATTGTATCATGTACTATATTATTACATAAGGTTTGCTTTGAATCTGTTTTGTTTCTGGATCTATCTTTTTTGCTCAAATAGTCTTGTGGCAGGGGTGCTTGGACAAACTTGTGGAGGTAGGAAGAGAGCTTTTCTGGGTATTTTCTTTGGGACAATACTTTTCTTACATTGGTAAATATTTGATCATCATCTCTGGATGTACCTAAAGCATTTCAGTACAAATGGGCAAGAGTGTGCCCTTATATTCTATTTTTATATCGTCTAAGCTACTCATCCTCACAAAATTATTTATTTAAGTTTTGATGAGGAATTAAAAAAGTATGGAATGAAGAAGGTGGAGAGTTTTTGAGTATTCATTTCTCCATGCTTACTAATGTTATAGCTTTCTTTGCTTAGACCTTTGTCAACTCTTTTATGACAGAGGATGGTGGAGGGATATTTCAAGTCTCTGCTTAGACCTCTGCAGGGACTGATGTAGAGACTTCACCAGCAGAAGATGAGAAGCCAGTGCTAGTAATACTTTATACTTAATGCTACCTCCAGCACAAAATAAAAGGAATTTAACAAAAAATCTTTCTGATGAATGCTAATCTTTTAAAGACTTGATTTTTTTTTTCTCACTTACTCAGTGACTTATAAAAAGAAAGAATTTCAAAGAAGTCAATTATGGTCAGAAGGTTGGGGGCCTATTAGCTACCCAAGTGAAGATGTTTATTAGTTAGTAAGATATAGAAGTCTGAAGTTAGGAGAGAAGTCAGGGCTGGGTGACTAGTTATACATAGAGATATATTTTCTTTTGACTATGTTCAATATATTAAATATATTAATAGCACAAGAGCTGAAAGTATACATTTTCATGCTTACAAAAATATTGCATCTGGAGGATTCAAATTGGGGGCTTGGTCAATGAGAGCTTTAGTTTTTTTTATAATGTTTGAATTTTTTCAATTGAGAATGTATTCATGAATGCTATATGATATTAAAAATTAACAAAATTTGAGTCTATGGCTATGCCAGCCTGAACAAGCATGATCCTCTCTGATCTCGAAAGCTAAGCAGGGTTGGACCTGGTTAGTACTTGGATGGGAGATCATCTAGGAAGACCAGGTGCTGTAGGCATAAAAAATAAAAAATAAGGAATTGTAAGCTGACAAAGTCCTTGCAATCTGTGAGGTCAACCAAGACCTCGCCTAAAAAAAAAAAAAAATTAACAGAATTTTAAAAAGAAAAAAATGTAGTCAGCTTTAACTTTCTTCATTTATTTTTCAGTCTCTGTAGTGCAAATTCAGTGAGAATAAAGACGTTTGGCATTTTAATCACCACTCTCCCAGTGTGTTTTTTACCCATCTTAGAATTTAATAATGTATATACAAGTACAGATGATTTTATGTTGTACATACATGATTTTAGAGAACAGAGATATTGGTTATATAACTTATTTCAGTTTTTAATATTTCAATAAATTATGTTTTATACAGATACTATGAGTATAATATATATTTATGTTGTTTGTGTGAACAAGTCTTTGTGTTTAGATATTAGTTATGTATGTTTCCCCAAAGTTAAAATGAACATAAATAATCGTGATTATTTTTGCTATTTCCTCAAAACATTCAGTGATTATAGAAAATCATACCAATTAATTATAAATGGTGACACTGTGAAGGATGATTTGGCAGTATTTTATGAATATTGTATGTATGTATGGGCATTTAAATTATTAAATTATATTTTAAATTATCTTTTACCATTGTCACATTAAGTTTAGATTATCTGTTTAAAGCTTTTTGTAGTATGATGATATTTATTTAATATGGTGCATGTGTTTACTTATACTGCTAGACATTTTTAGATGTTAACTTTTTATTTCATTTTTAAAAACTAATATTACCCTAATTTTATGTGACGGCAATGTGTCCAGGTAAAAATACTTAAATGTTTATGTTTCCAAAAGTTAAGTTTGGCTATATGACCATATTCTAACAAATGAGATTCATACAATACTCTTCAGGGTTTCTGAAAAAAAATTATTTTTTTGCAGGGGTCAGGAGGAAGATGAGCTTAGCCAATACAGAACTTTTAGTTTTTTCATTTTTGTCTGGATTATGTTTGTGGTATCTGGACTTGGAGCATGATCTTGTGGACCATGATGATGGAAATGCATGGTAAATAGTAGAGAAGAGAGTAAGAAAAGCCAATGCAGAAAATCAATAAAAGTATATTAAGAGAAATAAAAAAAAACATAATCTTTAAATTTACTGAAGATAGCACCATTAACGTTATGGTAGCCATAATTTTATACATTTTTACACACACACACACACACACACACACACACACACACACACACTCAGGCACACTGTGTATATATATTATGCATATTATGTATGATTTTTATATAAATTTAATAGGTATGGTGTTTAAAATTTTTTGCATACTTTAATACTTTGTATTTGTTCTCTCTCACCAGTGTTAATCACCTAATATTTTTTCTAAATAATTCTTTTTCCTCATATTCATTTACATATTTATATACATATATGTCATTGTTTTATTAATACAAAATTGTTATATACATTATTTTCATATTTATAGTTAGCAATGGATCATGAAATCTCACCAAATCAGTTAGAAGAAATCTAACTCCTTTTTTTTTCATTGCAATAATTTATGATATAAATAGAAGTCAATTTATATAATTATTTCATCTTTGAAAGACATTAACTAAATTATTAGATTTTTTAAATTATATTTTAATTATAATTTATTAAGATGATTGTAGATTCATATGAAAAATAATACTGAGAGATCTCATATACACTTATCCAGTTTCCTCAGTAATAATAATTTATTAAACCATAGTATAATATCAGAGTCAACATACTGAAAATCTTATTAAGATTTTTCTGGTTTTACTTGTACTTACTTGTGTGTATGTGTGTGTATTTTGTTCTAGAAAATTTTATCACATATACAAGTTTGTGTATCCACCAGCATTACAGTCAAGATATAGAACAGTTCCATCATTACAAGGATTCCTCTTGTCCACACTCACCTTTCCTTACGACTGTTCCCTTCTCTAAATGTTGGAAATCACTAATCTGTCCTTGATTTCTAAATTTTTTTCAAACATTATATAAATATAATTATACAGCATATAACTTTTTAAAGATTAGCTGTTTTCTCTTAGCATAATTCTCTGGAGACTTATCTCAGTGGTTTCAAATATCAACAGCCTGCTTCTTTAAATACTGAGTAATATTCCATTATATGCAAGGTACAAAGTATGTTTAGCCATTCTTCAGTCAAAGGACATCTGTGTTCATGCTAGTTTTTGGTAATTAAAAACAAAGTTGTTATAAACATTCGTGTAGAGATTTTGGGTTATTTTTCAGTTTTCACTTCTCTGGAATAAATGCCTAAGAATGCAATTGCTGGATCATATGGTAATTGCATATTAGTTTCATAAGAAACTGCCAAAATAATTTCTGGAGTGGCTGTTATATTTTACAGTCCCACTGGCATTTTATGAGTGTTCCTGTTTATTCTCATATCATTAGCATTTAGTGTTGTCACTATTTTTTTAATTTTAACTATTCTAATAGATATATAGTGATATCTCATTGTAGTTTTAATATGGATTTCTCTAATGATTAAGAAAACAAACATCTTTTTATATGCTTATTCGCCATCCATATGTTCCAAGAATTGAACAAATGTCTATTTTATAATTGAGTAGTTTATTTTTTTAAATTTCAAGCTTTGGGTGTTTTTATGTATTATAGATACCAGTCCTTTGTCCCATAGTGGTATAACAGATAGCTCAGGCTGCAAAACAAGATACCACAGATGGGTGGCTTAAGCAACAGAAGTTTATTTTCTCATGATTCTGGAGACTGAGGAACCCAAGATTAAGGTTCCAGCAAGATTGGTGTCTGGTGAGAGTTCTCTCCTTGGGTTACAGACACCTTCTGAGTATTCTCATTTGACAGAGAGACAGTGAGCTCTTTGGTGTTTCCTTTTATAAAGACACATCCTATTGGGTTGCAGTTCCACTTTTTTGACTCATTTAACCCTAATTACTTCCTAGAGGTTCATCTCCAGATAGAGCTACACTGGGATATAAATTTTGAAGGCTTACAATATTCAGTCCACAACATCTGGCTTGGCAATGTTTTCTCCCAGTACACAGCTTATCTTTACATCCTCTTAAAAAAGTCTTTCACAAATCAAATTTTTAAAATCTAATGAAATCCAATCTATCAATTTTTTTTTATGAATCATGCTTTTTTGGGGGGGAGTTTTATACAACAACTCTTTGCCTACCTCTAAATCTTGATAATTTTCTGTTGTTTTTTTTTTTCCCGACAGTTTTATAGTTTCACATTTTACATTTAAACCAATTATTTATCTTTAGTTAAATTTTGTATAAACTGTGAGACTTAGGTCAAAATTCATTTTCTTTGCCTATTATGTCCAATAATCCAACACTGTCTGTTGAAAGGCTATTCTTTCATTGAACTGTTTTTGTACATTTGTTAAAAATTAGTTAAGCATATTCATGTGGGTCTGTTTCTATTTCAGCGAAGGGTCTATTTCTATTTCAGAAATAGAATAAATTTTTATTTTGATTTCTATTATGCAGGTTATTTATTCTATTCCATTGATCTAAATATCAGCCTTCCCACACAATTTTGAGTCCTATAGCTAAATATTGTCTTAAAATCAGATAAACTGATTGCTACTCCATAATTTTTTCCAAAATTATTTAGCTATTCTAAACAATTAAATCTTTAATTGTTTCACTGTCTTTTCATATAAATTTAAGAATAATATAAAAACAAATCTTGACAGAAATTTGATAGAAATTGTGTTAAAACTATAAACCAATTTGAGGAGAATTGACATTTTATTTATGTTGAGCCTTCCAATACATGAACATGGAAGGTCTACTTCTTTAGGTTATCTTTGTTTTCTTTCATCAACATTTTATAACTGTCAGTGTACATATCTTTTTTATGTTTCATTAACTGCATGCCTAAGTATTTCTTATTTTTTAGGGTTGTTATAAATAATATCGTGTTGAATTTTGATTTTTACATGATCATTGTTAGTACATAGAAATTCAATTTTTTTATTGTTGTTTTCTCTCTTGATAATATTTACACTTAAACCTAGCAAGTTTTTTTTTTCATGATGATGATTATTTTCCACATAATTTCTAAGAAAACATGCTTTTATTTTTGAACAAATTGTTCATAATAAAACTTTTAAAAAGAAGCTTGTCTGTATTTAAGATTAAGGGATAAAGCTTAGAGTAGCCGTGCTGTTTTGGACAAGGTATTTGTAAACCCTGGTTGCTTGGTATATAATATTTAGTTAATTAAATTTTCTTTTATTATTATTGACATTATTTAGGCTCATTTGTATATGTCTATATTACTAAATTCAACTTTCTATTATGTTTTTAAGCAGAAAATTCTTTCTGAATCTAACAACACTTCTGAAGAAAAATAGCCATAGCTATACATAGATAGTTAAGCAAATATCTGAATATAACTTGCAAACAGAATTATAGTAAAAATGCACTTTGACTTTTGTTTTCTAAACAACTTTCTGAACTAAATAAATAATACTTAAATTATTTTTTAAATTCTTTGGTAACATATAGCCAAAACATATACAAAGAAATTAAATATACCTGACAAGTATGTCAGCTTGTGATTGGTGCGATGTTTTGTTGCATTATTCTACTCATTACATTTTTTTAAGTTGATCAAGACAAGATTATTTGAAACTGTTTTCAAATGTGTTTAATACTTTAATGTTTATAGAAAAAAATCAAGATTTAAATATAGAAATCAATTTTATGAGGTAATTTAAAAATCATTAGCAATCTTCCAAAAGAAAGTGCACAGGAGTGGGAGTGAACTAGCATGTGTTAACAATGAAAAATCAAACTTTTGGTGCTTTTACTCAAGAGTTGAATACAAAGCTCCTTTTCTGAATTCTTTCTTTTCTTCCCAAAACTGAAAGATGAAATTGTAGATTGGTTTGTATATAGCCAATTTTCAATGACATTTTTTGGAAGTCAAGTAGAAATTAGCCATGGGACAGGACAAGAGACTTGTAAGTTTTATTTACATTACTTTAATGATTTAGCTTTTTTCTGCATTTGAATTTTCCATGTATATGGAACAACTAAGCACATATTGGAGATGAGTATCTGAGAATAGTGTGAATGTAGAGAATAGAATTGAGCCTCAAAGAAGAATGTAGAGCTTCTAGATCTCTATGACGCAATGAATTTCATTAAGAAATTTACATAAATTCTAGAGTAGCACTTCCATTCATCTTTTCGCTCCAGGCTGACCTCTAATTATTGCATTACTAGTTTTCCTTCAAGGGTACAAGAGTTTACTCCTTCTGCTGAAGGAAAGATTGGCAAAATAGATTTAAAAAATATTGGGGACTCTGGTCATATAACCAAATGCTTGCCATAATCATTCTATTACCAACACTTCTTTTTTATCATTTATTTTTTTATTGAAAAAAAATCAATTTGTCAAGACCTTCTATCCAGTGATCTTAAAACACTTTTATTCTTTATTACCTAAAACAGCATCACAGTGATATTTACTTTGGTTTATTTGTTATTTTTAATACCTAATAATTTGCTTTATTTATTTTTTTTATGTAACAAAACAAGAATGACAAAATCAGAATGATTTGCAGGAGTCTATGTAAAATAAATGCAAAACAAGGTTTTACAAAACCATTCTGTTTTAGTTCATATTACCAAATATATAGATGAATTCTATTTAGGGATGAAATGTATTTTTATCATTACTTTTTAAGAACTACTTTACATTTTAGTGATCCTTTTTTATATGATCTGCTTGCACATTTCTAGTGACCAGGATTGCTACTTAACATCAGCCTATTCTACTCTATTAGGTAAATGGGATTACCAGAAGTACCCCATTATCCTTTATGCATTGGTCCTAGTTCTGATCTCTAACAGAACAACTACATTCTTTCACAAAGAGCTGATTCTTTGAGAAGGTTAATAAAATTGAAAACCTCCTGGCTAGACTCACTAAAGAAAAAAGAGAAAGGACACAAATAAACAAAATCAGGGATGAAAGAAAGGAAAATGTGATTGACATTGCAGAAATACAAAAGATCATACAAGAATACTATGAAAAAGTATATAACACCAAATTTAAAAACCTAGAAAAAATGGACCAGTAATTAGAAAAATACAAACTTTCTATACCAAATCAAGTAGAACTGGAAAATCTAAATAGACCAATCAGCAGTATAGAAATTGAAACAATCATCAAAAACTTACCAAAAAGTAAAAGGCCAGGACCAGATGTCTTCATCAATGATTTCTACCAAACATTCAAAGAAGATTTACTATTTTTCTCAAACTCTTCCAAAAAATTGAAGAGGAGGCAATACATCCCAACTCATTTTATGAGGCCAATATTACCTTGATGCTAAAACTAAAACCTGGTAAAGATAACACACACACACACACACACACACACACACACACACACACACACACACAAACACACACACACACTCCAGACCAATATCTCTCATGAACATAGATGCAAAAATTCTAAATAATATACTAACAAACCAAATATAGCAAAACATTAAAAACATTATACACCACGATCAAGTGGTCTTCATCTCAGAGACACAGGGGTGGTTCAACACACACAAACCAATTCATGTGATACACCACATAACCAAAATACAAAATAAAAATCATACATATCAATAGATGCAGAAAAAGCCTTCGACAAGATATAGCACCCATTTATGATCAAAACACTTAACAAAATTGGTATAGAAGGCAAGTACCTTAACATAATTAAGGCTATATATGACAAGCTTTCAGCCAACATTATACTTAATGGTAAAAAACTAAAAACTTTCCAAGAACCGGAACAAGGCAAGGCTGTCCATTTTCACCACTGTTATTCAATATAACACTGGAGGTCCTAGCGGTGCAATCAGACAAGAGAAAGATATAAAAGGCATCCAAATAGGAAATGAAAAAGTCAACCTGTAACTAATGTGGATAATATGATCCTTATATAGAAAAATCTAAAGACTCCACAAGAACACTACTAAAAACAATAAGCAAATACAGTAAAGTCTCTGAATACAAAATCAATGTAAAGAAATTCTTAGCTTTTCTATATTCTAATAATAAAATGTCTGAAAAAATAATTCATTTTTCAATTGCAACAAAAAAGAATGAAACACTGAGGAATCAATTTAATGAAACATGTGGAAGACCTATATAATGAAAATTACAAGACCCTATTAAAAACAATCAAAGAAGATACAAAGAAATAGAAAGATATTCCATGTTCTTGGATTAGAAAAATCAACATAGTTAAAATGACCATATTACCTAAAGCATTATACAGATTTAATGCAATCCCCATCAAAATCTTATCAGCATTTTTTAAAGAAATAGAACAAAAAAATTATCAGATTTGTATAGAAGCGCAAAAGACCCTGAACTGTCGAAGCAATCCTGAGGAAAAAGAATGAGTCTGGAGGCATTATGCTGCCCAACTTTAAATTATACTACAAAGAGACAGTAATCAAAACAGAATGGTATTGGCAGAAAAACAGACACACATGGACAAGTGGAACAAAATCAAGAGTTTAGAAATAAATCCATATTTATATGGGCAAATAATTTTTGACAAAAAAAGCCAAAAACATACACTGTAGAAAGGAAAGCCTCTTCAATAAACGGTGCTGGGAAAACTGAAAAGCCACCTGCAAAAGAACGAAACTAGACTGTTGTCTATCACCACACACCAAAATTAACTCAAAATGGATTAAGGACCTGAATTTAAGACCTGAAACAACTAAATACATGGAAGAAATTATAGGAATGAAACTCGAGGACCTTGAGGTTAAAGAGGATTTTATGAATTTGACCTCAAAGGCAAGGGAAGTAAGAGCAAAAATAAATAAATAGAACTACATCAAACTAAAAAGCTTCTGCTCACCAAAAGAAACCATCAACAAGGTAAAGAGACAACCATCTGAATGGGAAAATATATTTGTAAACACCATCTCCGATAATGACCTAATATCCAAAATATACAAAGAACACATATGACTCAGTAACAACAAAAAACAAACAATCCAGTCAAAGAATAGACAGAGGACCTGAAGACATACTTCTCCCTAGAGGACAAACAAATGGCCAACAAATATATGAAAAGATGCTCCACATCGCTAGCTATTAAGAAAATGCAAATCAAAACAACAATGAGATACCATCTCACACCTGTTAGAATAGCTATAATCAACAGGACAAGTAATAGCAAATGTTGGGGAGGTTGTGGAGAAAAAGGAACCCTCAATACACTGTTGGTGGAACCGTGAATTGGTACGGCCACTATGGAAAGCAGTATGGAGGTTCCTCAGAAAACTAAGAATTGACCTACCATATGATCCAGCAATCTGTCTACTGAATATTTACCCCCAAAGACTTGAAAACTTATATTCAAAAATATATTTACACAGCGATGTTTATACCAGCATTATTCACAGTGGCCAGGACATGGAAGCAACCGAAGTGTTCTACAATAGATTGATTGTCTACAGAAGCTGTGGTACATATATACAATGGACTATTACTCAGCCATAAGAAGAGAAGAAATACCGCCATTTGCAACAACAGAGATGGACCTTGAAATAATCATATTAAGCGAAATAAACCAGACAGAAAAGGTTGAAAATCACATGATATCATATATGCAGGATATAAACCTAAAAGCAATAAATGAACAGAACAAACAGATACTCATAGACATGGACAATGTACTAGTGGTTACCAGAAGGGAGGACAAAGGGTAGATTAGAAAAATAAAAAAATAAAATGTTAAAATAATTATGTATATATAGTATGAAAAAGAAAACTGGCATTTAAACAAAAATAAAAAAAAATAAATTAAAGAAAAAGTGTGCTCTTTTTTTACCTACGAAAGAATTTAGCACTGTGACTACAATGGGTGATTTCTTGCCTAGTTTGAATATCATCATTCAAACATTCTTCATATGACATAGTTGCTACACACTTGATGATTATGGCCATCATCCTATGGTTATGCTTGATTTTGCTAGGAGTCCTTTGGTTTATTAAATTATCACACATTTATCCAGTACCTACTATGTGTCAGATATTAGGTTAAATTCTGGGGAACATTTATATTTAATGAACAAACATTTACATATTATCTTCTATGTTTTAAGAATTGTTCTAAATATCTTACAAATACTAACATGTTTAGTCCTCTTACCAAATGCATGATGTGGATATTATTGTTATCCTCATTTATACATAAGGAAACAAAAGTACAAGGAGATTAAGTAACTTGGTTGTGGTCATATTGTTAATTAGTGGTAGAACCAAGTTTTAATGCAGGTTATTTACTTCTGGAGTCCACCAAGGTATGCTTTTCCTCATACACTGTGCTTCCAATTATATAAAGGTTCTTTATATGTGTGTAACCCTAGGACCTGTAGTGTGGAGCTTACCCACAGGAAGATATAATGGGAGAACTAAAAAAGAGTGGTCTCTGGAGTCTTCAGTGATCTCCTAAATTAAGTTTCACCAGAAGCAACTGCTCTAGATAAACCAGTTTTCTATTACTTGCAACTAAGTGCAATGTCCCTAATACAATAAAACTTCAATAGGGAAAAAGAAATTATAGATATTGCTGTGTTTAGAAATAACTTTAAGAGAACTTCTGTGGTCACAATACTATAATAACTGGGATTATACTTAAGATTGCATTGCCATTTTATCATATGTGATAGTGTTAATTTTAGGATTTATTAAAGTATTCAGAATTTTTTTTAATGTAATATGTTACTAAATAAGATTTTTCCAATTTTGTTCCCATGCACTCAATTTTAAAAATATAGATTTGAGACTATCTTTGCTAAATTGTATTTTGGTCTGGGCTATCTAGGATAATGATTTTGTTATATTAGTTACATCTTCCAACTGTATAACATAAGGTTTTCACTACCAAATGTTACTTACATTAAAAGCTATTAACGTAAATACAGTATATCTTGAATATGGGGAGAATTTTCTTCTACATAAACATATATACATAGTTTTAAAAATCAAAAGAAAAAAATCTTTGAAAAATATATTTGGTCTATTTTACACATTTAGAAATATTCTGAATCATAAGCAACTGCAACATTGAACATTTAGAGTCACCAGATACAGGAATAGCTTTTCAGGTTTGAGAAAGTTAAAGTAGTTCATCAAAGTTTATGTAAAGTTTTTCTGTAATGATGTGTGATAATTTGGCTTTGTGTGGATCAATTTGATACATAAACACTGATATCACTTGCTTCACAGAATTAAAGTATAATGGAAATTACAGAATGAGAGAGTTACATGATTGTATTTTGTAACTAAAAAGTACTGATGAATAAGAGACAGCTTTCCCAAGTTATCAGTTTCTGATTTTAAAATTAAAGGCCATCTGTAGAAGATGGACTACTATTAAAAGCATACAATTTATAAAATCTCAACATATAAAATTTGGTTAATCTGAGATATATATGCATATGTTTGTAAAATAATTATGAACTATTTAACTGGTTCTCATATGTGAACCTAAACTTAAAATATTAATAATAGATACATTTGTTGAATGTTTACCACATGGTAAACTCTTTCTGTAATGATCTTATTATTTTTCAGGTAAACTCAGAAGGTGAGTATTCTTATTACCTTCATGTAACAGATGAAGAAAAAAAGCCTCAAGGCAATGTCACTTGTCCAAAGCCTTAACATTACTTAGTTACCAAACTGAAGTTAAACTTAGCTGACTTCAAAGCCCAACCCCTCAACCACTTCTTGCCTCTTTTCCATTGAATTGAATGTGTTACTACATGGGAAGCCAGATACCACTCTCACTGTGCTAACATTGCTAGAATACCTGTTATTTAATTGTCAGTTTATGATCTACAGAATAAGGGTATGTTTCTAATGCAATGTATATTATTATATTGGACTAGATTTTCCTGAAGTAGATCCAGAAAGAAGGGCTTTATTAAAGAAGAGCTTGTAGAGTAAAGTGGTCAGGGAGTAGAAGAAGAAAAAGACAATAGAAAGACCTAGTTCCTAAGCATGGGTGTGACTTCATTTAGTGCCAGCCTCAGCTTAATCTTGCAGATTAGCCCTGGAATATAAAATACACATTTAAGTGTATTCCAATGTGAAGCAAAGAGTAGAATTTTTATACTTCTTCACTAGTCATTGAAGGGCTGTGCCCAATCAGTGAAGGGCTGTCCTGGGATACTATATAGCTCCCAAGTGACAGATATCGAATTCAAAAACAACTCACACAAATTGGGAGGGGATGGGCTAAAAACACTACCAAAATGGATTCAGGGGTCAAATCTTAGTTTGCTGGTTCAGGATCTTCCCACCCCAACTTGTATTTCTTTATTGCATTATTAAATTCAGCTCTGAGAGGTTTTTTTTTTTTTCTTCTATTTACAAAAAACTAGAAAACCTTAAAGATTAAAATGATAAAAGTAAATCAGCATCAGTAATGACTAAAATAAAATACTGTTCTAATGTAGAAATCAAAATACTGTCAATTTTCATTTGATAAGTTTTTTGTTAATGCACCCACCCCTTTATGTGTTGGTGAATAAAAACATGTTGTATTCAAAGTAACACACCAAACTCTTTTTCATGTATTAAGATGGGAGAAAGAATAGTCCATTTCACAAATATTCTCCAATATTACTATCAGTGTTTACATAATACCATCAGAGTCTTCCCTGATTCCCAACCAATGAATGGTTTTAGGGTTCTCTGTTTTCTTGAGATACCAAAAAAGTGAAAGTTATTTTATATCATTAAAGCCTCATTTCTGCTTCAATCTTTGCTGTTGATTTTTACTGCTCACAGACCATTATCTATTCACTTCTGTTGTTTGCTAAAACTGCTAACCAACACTGTGTTGGCCATTAATAAATTATCTCCAATACTACAGATGGGTTTATTATGATGGGATTCCTATGACTTGATGGTTCTGTTCTTTTCTCATAGTTCTCTCCTTTTCAGGAGACATAAGTTCTCTTAGGGTAGACAATATGATGAATTTGTTCCCGTCAGGAATTCTTAGCCCAAGAATATCAAAAGGTATCTCTGGATATCTGTTTCTTTGCCTCTGAACATTGCATGATAGTTAAGAAATGCTCTTATTGTTACATTATGATAAGTACAATTCTGATTGTCTATATTTTACTTAAAATCAAATATTTGGTAAGTTTTTCAATTTTCCTTAATAGTAAATATTGAAGTGTACATGTGTGTTTATTGTGAATACACATAGCATCCATTAAATATTGTTAATAATTACAATGTTCCAGTGCAGGAAAGTAGGTTTTTTTAATCTTAATTTTAGTAATAAATAAAATTAGTAAATTTCCCAGCGTATTAGTTTCTCAAAGCTGCCATAGCAAGGTACCACAAACTGGGTGGCTTAAAACAACAGAAATATATTCTCTCTTAGTTTGGAATCTAAAAATTCAAAACCAAGATTTTGACAGAGTTAATTTCTCCTAAGCATTTTAAGGGAGAATCTATCCCATGACTCCTAGCTTGTGGTGGTTTTTGGAAATATTTGTTTTTTTCTGACTTGTAGGTATATCATTTCAGTTTGCCTCCACCTTTATATGCTCATTCTCTTATAAGGGCATTTGTTATGTTGGATTAGGAGTCTACTTGACTAGGATCTCAACTAATTATATCTGTAACATGCCAGTTTCCAAATAAGGTCCCATCTGATGAAAAAGCTAGAAACTTTTAGGTTTTCTAAACCTTTACAAATATGATTATAAATTTGATTTACAAGATTCTTAAAACTCATGGAATATTATTTGACAAGATGTAGCACAAAAGCTTGGTATCACACAACATTACTAATATCTGACTTAATTTTTATACACCAATTTAGTTAAATTTAAGATCTATTTAACTGCAGATATTTCAGACTCAAGTTACATTTGAAATTACAGAGTGTTATTCAGGGTCACATAGCCATTCACCTACCCCTTTAATTTAATTTAATTATCTAATGTGGAGAAGAAATACAAATTTATTTTCTGCAAAGAAGAAATTCAGACACGTTTAGCATTTGACATAAAAAGAAGTTTTTTGTAGGTAGAAAAAAAAGAAAGCTTTTCTTTACAGAAGCATGCCTGATAATATATCTAAAGGAATGCTAGAATTACAAAAAATAACTATTTTCTAACCCTCAATGTAATATAACTAGGCATGAGTCATCATTTGATAATGAAATCAAAGGTTTCATTATGAAAGGTTATTGTAGAACAGGGTATTTATAAAATGCTAGATATAACTCCATAGATTGCTTGACTAAGTGTAGTTACTAACTAATTACAAAAGGGAAAATAACATGGAGGAGATTGACAATCATAATGTAATTACCTTAACCACAGGACCAAACTTGACATCACTAGTATTGGGGTAACTTGATATTATATGCCTTTTGATGTTATACAGTATGAAATATTGAGTATCAACCTTGAAATAGTATTTTCAATAATATGTAACCTAAATCTAATAAATTCTTTAGAACTTCCTATTTGTAGAATTCAGAAAATAAAAAAAAACTTAATGTCACAATTTTAAACAAATCTAGAATGTTAAAATTCTGTAAGACAAATGACCTCACATTTAAAAAAAATAAAAGAGAGTCATAATAATCAAATGAATATGTGAATCTAGATTGGTTAGAAAAACAAAGAGGTATAAAAGATTTGGGGACAATTTGGGGAGTCTGAATGTAGACAGGATGTTAGATAACATTACAGAATTATTGTTAATTTTCTTGGATATGTGTTTAGGATTGAATTTATGTTGGAGAATGTTTTTATTTTTAGTAAACATGTACTGGAGAAGAGTCATTGTTCCTGCAACTTACTTTCAAATGATTCTGAGGAAAAAAAAGGATGTATGTTTAGAAAGAGCTAAAACAAACATGGTAAAGAGTAAACAATAGGTGAATTAAAATAAAAAGAAAGAGTTATTTATTGACCCATTCTTTCTGTAGACTTGATAACTAAAAATAAAAAGTTGGGCCAAAAATCCTTTTTTCTTTTTAAAGCTACATTAATTCTGGAGTTTAAATTCTTGATTCAGGTAAAAATACTTGAATGCTATGTGATCCTTCATGGACTAAAAGATTTTTCAAGTATGGCTATAACTTTTGATTATAACAAATTTTCTATAGTTATGTGATATTTTAGCTAGAAAGTAGATGTTTTTATTAGGTGGAAGTTTTTTATTCACTTTATTTTTAAAAATAAAATCATATTTATCATAACAAAAAATGAATGTATTGCTTTAACTTGTATTTGTTTTTACTTTTGGTCTCTATTCAAGAAACTTTTGCATTGTTAAATTCTGGCATTCTGAAATACTTTTTCAACTGTGCTACATGTGACTATGTGCATAACTATGACACCATTAGCTAAAGTAACTACTAGAAGTTTGGTGGGACCTATGTTCTACTGTTTAGCTGTTCTGCTTTCTCTTCTGACAAAAATCTGATGTTCTCATTATAAAAAAGTTGTGATAAAGAAAAGTGCATTTAACTTTCATACATGATACTTGCTTTCTCCTCATGCACCTTTCTCTTATTAATAGAGAAGCGACTGAGATTTATCAAGTTCCATTTCCTTTTAGCATTGGCAATGAGTTCTTCTGGGAATAAAGAGATGAGTTTCTCTCCTTGTTTAACTGAGAGTTATAGATTTTCTGCACTCATATTGGCCAAGGAAAGGGATTGATACACTATTGTTATTTTAGATGTCATTGCTTTTTAGAAACTCTATCATACTTATATTTTATGCCACTATTATCAGAATGATATCTAAGAATGTAGCTCTATCCACTATGTTCCTGATACAACCAACACTTTCATTAAAACCACAGTAGATACCAAGAACAAAGACTGCATGTGATTATAGTCATTTTATAGTTACAGAGACAAGTGACAGAGAATTGGAGCAGCAGTAACATTAGACATGAAAGAAAGACTTCATTTGTAGCATGTTTAGTTCGAGCCTTCTTTCTATGCATAAGTTACTCGGTCTCTAATTTTCTATAGTAAAACAATGAATAAAATTTGATCTTGTTCATTAAAACTCTATTATTAAATAGGAGAGACAGAACTTGAACACAAATGGCTAAAAACAAGGCAGTATCTGAGAGGGCTCCTAAGGGTGCCATAGAAATTTTTAAAGTAAAGTCAAATCCATCTATAAATATCAAGAAAGCAAAGAGGTGGCTTTTTCATTCAAATCTTGAATAGGTACATGACAATAAAGTAAATGGCATCCTGAATAGAGAGAAATATGTGTAGATGAAACAATCAGGTGATTCTATTGCCTGATTATTACAAATTTCAAGAATCCATATATTGTGGAAAAATTATAAAAAGCCTTAACTTCCCAGTTAAAAATTTTGAATTTTATTCTTTACACAATTGATTCTAAAAGTGTAATCGAAAATCACATGCATCAGATTTTATGCCCTACATGTCAAAAATACAGAATTTCTAAAAACTTCATAATACTTTCCAAATTTTGGTTTAGCATATAGGACCTGCAAATAAGCATGCATAAAAAACATCTCAATAGATAATATTTTCTTAGGCTTTAGGGTATTGTTGAGATATTTTAAGTGGGGAAATGTATAATCATTGCTAGATTATATGTAGAATGTTATATCTAGATTATGCTGGTCCTCAAAATCTGAATTAAAGCAGGCCTTCTGAATATGCATAGATGTTCAGGTCAAATTCAGAGACCTTGAGGAGAAAAAGAACAGTTTTAAATGTAATACAGTGTTAAATTTCTCCTGAGTTGAAATTCTGATCATGACACTTATTGGTTGTGAACTTATGAAAATTGTTCCATATTTTACTTTAGGGTAAAGAGCACACAAATAGTAATTACACATAGAATTATAAAAACTTCCAAAGGATAATGCTTATAAAGCATTTGAATATGTTGAAAAAAATGCTGAAATATACAAATGAACTAAATTATAGATTATAACATCATTTTTTGTGTACCTACTGACTATTATTTTATATGCTCTTCTTAGTGATAGCCCAAGTGTTTTTGTTTGTGTTTTGTTATTATTATTATTATTTTTAATTTTAACACATAACAAAAAAGGCATTGACTGTTCCAAAGGGTGAGAAAAAATGCATTGGTACATCTATGGGAAATAAATAAACATATATATTTAATCAGTTATTACAGTAATAAGAAATAACATTTTGACTTAAATAATTTAACAGCTAATATGTACTATTAGTACATTGTATAAAAACAGTCAGACTAAAAAAAAGATTTTGTTTGTTTTTAAATTACCACAGAAGAATCATAGTAATTTGACCAAAATTTTAGTCAAATATTATTTTAAGCAATCATTTTTGTATGTAAGTTAATGACAGTTGAGAAGTATAATGTCTTTAAAATATTATTGTTCCTTTTAATTTTCTCAAAAATACATACCTAATTGTGGAAAAATAGAAAATGTTTGATTTCACTGGATCACTCACCAGTCATATTTTACTGTCAGCTTTTTAAAATAAATTAATAATTTTATCAGTGGAGATGAGATATTCTATAAATTTTCCCATTCATATGCCCAAAAGACTAGCACAGAACAGAGTCTAAGGCAGGTAGAACTTATGTATGGTGCAGCATAAAGTTTCCACTCTTAAAGATATGGGCAGTGGTGGGAAGCAGGAAAAAGACCCAAACAGCATTAGTCAACTTTGCCATGTTGTAAATCTATCACTCTTCTCATAAGATATAGAGATTTTTTATTTTTTCATGATTTCTAAAATCATACACTTTTGGCAACTGAAATTTGAATATTTAAAATTGCTGATAGTAAAACTGTTATGTGGTCATGAAAGTGTTCCTCTTAACATAGTTTAGTAAACACTGCACTATTTTCTCTCTCTCATATTGCCTACTGTACTTCAGTATTATGCCTTGCTAATAGAATAGTCTATTTTCCCCTTGGAATCTTACACTGCTTTTTCCCTTTTTCTTTATTTCTTTAGCAAACTTTATAATGAAAGTCTTCAATTTAAATTTAACTTTGCAAAATTACCTTGTCAAAACGATCTTTCTGAAAACGTATGCCATTGTAAACCATCTCATGCCATTTAAAACAAATTACCACAGGTAGTAAGTTAATGACATGTATGTCTGACAACTTTTACCAGAATGAAGCTTCCTGAAAGCAAGGACAACTAAATTTACAGCCCGGTTCATCCCAGTCTTCACTCAATAGCTATTTAACAAATATTTCATAAATTTATGAGTTAATTAATGAATAAGATGATAATTTTCATGAGAAACAGGGCTATATCAACGTATTGATGGCTTTAGTTTCAGGTTTCAGTTCCTCCCCTTAAAGAGTGACCAATAAATATTTTTTTAATTAAGAAAATTGTGACACAAAGAATATTAAAGTAGAGAAGAACAACTTTGGTGATACTTAATTTATTTCCAATATATATTTAAAGGAAAAATATATTTTGAAAATAAAATGACCAATCATTATATTTTCTATGGTAAAATATTTCTGTCATTATTTTTATGTTTCCCTTTCATCATGTTGGTTGGCTTTGTCTTTTCTTTGTGTGTGTGTGTTTAGGGGTGTGTTTTATCATTAACTGTCATAGTTCCTAGAATATAGTAGGGGTATTTTAAACACATGAATGAATAAATAAGTGAATGAATAAATATGACTTTAGAAACAATTAGTAAAATTATGTTATAATTTTAACATGTAATGATAAAAAATAGAGCAATACACCCATAACATGTCAGTCTGAAAAAAGTTTTGTTTTTGTCTTTTCACTTTAAAATATCTTTTTGAAAGCAATAGAGCATATGCTGAGGAATGTGTGCTCTGGTGTTAACCTGGTTGTTAACACTAACTGTGATTTCCTAAATAGATGTATTATTTAGCATTTTTTGTTTTAATTTCTTTATTTACAAAGTGACAAATCTAGTAGCCCCTTCCTCTAAGTTTTATATATTGAATGAGACAATTTGGGTTGAATACAAAGCACATATTAATTGGTTTCAACTGGTGCTTTATTGAAAAATAACATCTCTATACATTGTGAAAAATTAGTCAGCATATTGAATATAATTTACAATGATTTCAACTACCTCATTCTACCTCTAGAGCAACATGGTACTGTAATTAACTTCTTGATTAAGAGTAATTTCACAAAAATAACCATATAAAAACAAATTTTAATATAGAAGTTTAAGTAGAAAAGCAGAAACAACAATTCTTTGAGTACTTTTAGAACAATTTATAAGACATAAAATTTTTTCCAAGAGAATAAAAAAGCTGTCTCTTTCATAAGTTAGCTTAAAAAAAAAAAAAAAAAAAACAACATTGTGCCATGAGTCAGACCTGAGTTAGAACCCTAGGCTTCATGTGTATACTTTCTCTGAATATTCGCATGCATAAAATCAGGATAATCGTGTTGTTTTTTTTTTAACAAATTTGCTTAGACTTGTCCTTTCTTTCTTCTGTGAGAAGGAAAAATAATTTTCCTCTTTACTTTCTAATTTTTTGAGCTGAACTAATAATTAAATTTACATGAAGCAGATTAACAGAAGAGAAGAACCAAATTTATTATGTACATTCATATGGAGATTCCATGACACTATAGAGACCCGAGGATACATTGGGTAATTGAGGCTTATATGCCCTTCTGGAGCAAGAAGAGGGTAACATGGGTCTAGAATTTCAAAGTGAAAGTAGGTAATTTACACATATATGAGAAAGAGCAAACATGTGGAAAACAAATTCTTGCTGGGTCACCCAGAAGCAATGCGATACAGAGGGGAGTCCAACAATCCTCCCTGTCTGACATACTTAATTCAGTGACTCTGCTAAAGCTGCCCTGCTGAAGCAGGTTTTTCTATTTGAATTCCTCTAGGTAGGTAAAGGGTAGGGTCAAAGGTTCTTTCTGAATCTTTTAATTTTTAAAAATAACCAGCTTAAAATAATCAATATCCTAAAGAGCTTATTATGGGCTGGCAAACTCTGGTCCTCCTCATTCTTTTCTGTCTCTCCTGCCCTCCTTCTTTCTTATTTTTTAAAACACCCCTGCTATCTTCTAGGAACTCTAATAGTCTCTGAAATAAGCACAGTGGAAACAGATATTATCTCTTCAATCTTGAGCTAAGTGTCTAGTAGGAAAGAAGGAATATAAACAAGACATTTCAATAAAGCAATATATATCAGTGAAAGTTCTGGTACTATGAAAAATTAAATAATGAAACGGCTCTAAAGCTTTGGAAAAACATATACACAACTATTAAATAGAAATACTGTGTAATCTGAAAATAGCCACTCTTAGACAATGTGCATATAGCATGCTATACAAAATAGTGCTTCTTTTCAATGAAAAATTTCTCTTGTCTGCAACGACTGGAATTATGCCAGCTGTCCAATTACATTAGGCCTCTTCCACTGTAATAATGGTAAGGCATTATTTTCATTGTGTTCAAGTGACTGATCTTTCAGAAACTGCTATGCAATTTCTTTTTCCTGTGGAATTTTTTAAATACGAAATGCCATATAAAGAATAATATAACAAAATTCATACATTTATTATTCAGCCTTATCAAATCTTATTATTTTGGCATATTCTTTTCAGATTTTTAAAACAAATTATACAAATACTGTCAAAGCCCTTTGTGCACTTTTTCAGTTTCATTTTCCATTCTTCTTTCTTGGTGAAACCTAATTATGTGATTGTCATTTCACATAAATATTTGCAATATTACCATAGTATTTATAAATAAAAACTAACATTATTTTACATATATCTAAACTGTATTATCAATATGATATAGTTTTGCATCTTACTTATTTTGCTCATTATATATAATTTGTAAATATATAAAATTCATATACAAAGTAAGTGCACATGTGTATATATATATATATATATGCATATGTATTTGTGTATATATATATATACATATATATATGCATATTGCATTTTAATGGTCATTCTGCATTCTATTGTTTTAGTATATCAGAAATCATTTATCTATTTTTTTGAAAAACATTTAATTTCCTATTGTCATTATTAGAAATCATGACATATTGTCTTTTATTGCAAGTTTATATATATGTGTATATATATATGTATATATGCATATATATACATACATATATATATATATATATTTAACAATACATAGTAAGTTTTTGGATTTCTAGATCAAAAGAAAAAAGAAGGATGCTGAGCTTTAACTTAAACTTAACTAAACATCTCAATTTATTCTCTCAAAGATTATACTCATTACATTTATTATTTATTCATGAGATTTTACATTTCTTCTTCTTACCAAAATACTTAGGATTGCCAGATATTTAATTATTTTCAAAGTAATGAACATGAAAAAGTATCTCATTGATTATTTTATTTACCTTTCCATGATTGTACTGAGATTAAGTATTTGAAGGGAAGCAATTTTGCCACCCTGAAGCTGTCTTTTAGAATATCAAGTTGGTTATTAAGAAACAGACGACTCACAAAAAGCTTTTGTTCTTCTCCCTTTCCTGCCCAAGAAATTCAGAGAGAAAAATCTGCTTCAAGAAGGAAATCTTGGGATGTTCTTCCTAGCCTAATTGGAAATAAGTGTGGTAAATAAGAGAGTTTTGAGCAGGGGCTTGTTAGGTAGACACTCCCTGTGTCCCATTGTTTCTGATTTGCCCAGCAAGAATTTGCTTGCCATGCATGTTCTGCTATTCCTCAACTACCTGTAAATCACCTATTCTCACTTTTGAAATCTAATACCCCATACCCCCACTCCCAGACCTTTTTATCTTTGTCCAAAATATTATATATACTTAATGTTGCCTCGCTGTCTTGTGTCAACTCCCCATGACCATATATTAAAATATGATTTTCTCTGTTAATATGTCTCTGTTAATTTAATTATTAGCCCAGCTAGAAGAATTTACAAAGTAGAAGGAAAAGTATTATTTTTTTTAGACCTCATGTATCTATTCATGTATCTTGATCATTTGGTTTCTACTTTTATTAGTTGTCAGTTTATATATTTTGTCCATTTTCTAATGAGTTGCTTGCCATTTTCTTTTCAATATGTTGGAAGTCTTAAAAATTATACATACTAATTCTTTATCTTTTGTATGATTTGAATTTTTTTTCCCTTATGATGGTTTGTTGTTCTCCTTTGTTTTTATAACTTTTGATGAATTGAAGTTTATCATTTATGGAATAAATATTTATGTCATTTTAAGAAATTCTTCTGACTCTGGCATAAAACAATTTGAATTTTCTTCCAAAATTTAAATATTCGTTATAGCAATTCTTAAATTTGCTCTTCTTAAATTTATTTTATACATTCTTGGCTTTTTGTCTTTTTATTCAATTATAACATCAGCTTGACAGTTTTCATTAATGAACCATTTGACATTTTGATGAAATGTCTCTTTTATGCTAATATTTGAGCCAAAATGACCTTTAAACAAAACTGTTTCCAATTCATAAATATTATATATATCTTCATTTATTCGTACCTTATTTTTGTCTTTTAGTGATTTGTAGTTTTTTTTTATTTCCAGTAAATATTGATACTGTCAAAGAATTTATGTATTGTTCTATTTTTCTCTGAATTTGATAATAATTTCTCTTTGTTATGTATATACATAAATTATATTAAGTTATAGATATTCGTATTCTAATCAAGAATTTTACTTCAATCTTTATTGGCCGTCTACATCTTTTAGATAGTTTTTGGAGACATACTATCTTCTAATAAGAAAAATTTAACACTTTCTTTCCATTTCTTAAAGCTCTTAGATATTTTGTTTGCCATTCTGTTTTAACTACAATAATCTATACACAATTGGTAAACATGGAGATGAATGAATCATTATCTGGTTATTATTAATTTTTTATTAAATTTATTGGGATAACATTGGTTAATACAATTATATAATTTTCAGATGTAAATTATCACTTGACATCTGTATATTCTATTGTGTGTTTACCATCCAGAGTCCAGTTTCCTTCAGCTACCATATATTTTATTCCTTTTACCCATTTAACCCTCCCCCTTAAACCTTATTTTACCCCATCTCTTTACCCCTCTACCCCATCTACCTTTACCCCATCTACCTCCCCCTTCCTCACCCACCCCACTGGTAAACACTAGTCTATAGTCCTCTGGTAACCATAAGCCTATAGTCCATGTCCATGAGTCTCTGTTTGTCTTGCTCATTTGTTGCTTTTAGGTTTATATCCCACATATAAGTGATATCATGTGATTTTCAACTTTTTCTGTCTGGCTTATTTCGCTTAGCATGATTATCTCGTGGTTCATCCATGTTGTTGCAAATGACAGTATTTCATCTCTTCTTATAGCTGAGTAATATTCCATTGTATATATGTACCACAGCTTTTTTTAGCCAATCATCTATCATAGGACACTTTGGTTGTTTCCATGTCCTGGCCACTGTGAATAATGCTGCTATGAACAATGCTGTGCAAATATCATTTTAGATATGGGTTTTCAAGTCTTCGGGGGTAAATACTCAGTAGAGGGATTGCTGGATCATATGATTGATCAATTTTTAGTTTTTTGAGAAACCTCCAAACTGCTTTCCTTAGTGGCTATACCAATTTGTAGTCCCACCAGCAGTGTATAAGTGTTCTTTTTCTCTGCATCCTCTCCAACATTTGTTATTATTTGTCCTGTGGATTGGAGCTATTCTAACAGTTGTGAGTTGGTATTTCATTGTGGTTTTGATTTGCATTCCCCCTAATAGCTTAGCGATGTTGATCATCTTTTCATATGTTTGTTGGTTATTTGTATGTCCTCTAGGGAGAAGTGTCTGTTCAGGTCCTCTGCCCAATTTTTGATTGGATCATTTAATTTTCTGTTGTTATTGAGTTGTATAAGTTCTTCGTATATTTTAGGTATTAGGCCCTTATCAGAGGTGTTGTTTACAAATATATTTTTGCATTTGGATGGCTGTTTCTTTACCTTGTTGACAATATCTTTTGGTGAGCAGAAACTTTTTAGTTTGATGTAGTTCATTCATTTATTTTAGCTTTTACTTATCTTGCTTTTGAGGTCAAATTTGTAAAATTCTCTTTAAGTTCAAGGTCCTTCAGTTTAGTTTTAAAGTTTTCTTCTATTCATTTTATTGTTTCAGGTTTTATATTAAGGTCCATAATCCATTTTGAGTTAATTTTGGTGTTTGGTGATAGACAACAGTCTACTTTCATTCTTTTGCAGGTAGCTCTCCAGTTTTCTCAGCACTATTTACTGAAGAGGCTTTCCTTTCTCCACTGTATAGTTTTAGCTTCTTTGTCGAAAAATAGTTATCTATATGAATATGAGTTTATTTCTGGACTCTTGATTCTGTTCCCCTCATTCATGTGTCTGTTTTGCTGCCAATAACATGCTGTTTTGATTACTGTTGCTTTGTAGTATAAGTTGAAGTCGGACAGAATGATGCCTCCAGCTTCATTCTTATTTCTCAGGATGGCTTTTGCAATTTGGATCTTTTGTGTTTCCATACAAATCTGATGATTTTTTGTTTCATTTCTTTAAAAAATCCTGATGAGATTTTGATGGAGATTGCATTAAATCTGTATAATGCTTTAGATAATATGGTCATTTTAACTATGTTGATTTTTCCAATCCAAGAACATGGAATACCTTTTCATTTCTTTGTATCTTCTTCAATTTCTTTTAATAGAGTCTAATAGTTTTCATTATATAGGTCCTTCACTTTTTTTCTTAAATTGATTTCTAGGTATTTTGTTGTTGTTGTTGTTGCAATTGCAAAAGGAATGATTTTTTTCACTTCTTTTTTCTGACTTCATTATAAGAGTATAGGAAAGCTATAGATTTTTGAACGTTGATTTTGTATTCAGAGACTTTATTGTATATGCTTATTGTTTTTAATAATGTTCTTGTGGAGTCTATAGGGTTTTCTATATAGAGAATCATGTCATTTGCAAATAGTTACAAGTTGACTTCTTCGTTTCCTATTTAGATGCCTTTTATATCTTTCTTTTGTCTAATTGCTCTTGTTAAGACCTCCAATGTTATATTATTATATTTTCCAGTTCTTGATTCACTATAGAAAGTTTTATTTTTCTAAGTATTGGTTTATTTCTTTTAAGTTATTAAAGTTGGTGTTATATACTTTTTCATAGTATTCTTGTATGATCCTTTGTATTTCTGCAATGTCAGTCATAATTTTCTCTTTTTCATTTCTGATTTTGTGTCCTTTCTCTCTCTCTCTCTCTCTCTCTCTCTCTCTCTCTCTCTCTCTCTCTCTCTCTCTCTCTCTCCCCCTCTCTCTCTTTTAGTGAGTCTAGCTAGGAGTTTGTCAATTTTATTAACTTTCTCAAAAAACTAGCTCTTTGTTGCATTTTATCAGTAGCATGTTATTTAATCTCCATGTATTTATTTGTGTTTCTTTCTGATTTCTTTCTGTAGTTGGTTTCTAGTTTCAAAGCATTATGATCAGACAATATGGTTAGTATGATTTCAATTTTCTTATATTTGTTGAGGCTTTCTTTGTGTCCCAATATGTGGTCAATCTTTGAAAATGTTCCATGTGCACTAGATAAGAATGTATAAGCAGCTCTTTGGGGATGGAGGCTCTGTATATGTCAATTATGTCCAGTTGGTCTAATGTGTCATTTAAGAATGTAATTTTCTTATTGATTTTCTCTTTGGATGCTCTGTCCATATCCGACAGTGGGGTATTTAGGTTCCATACTACGACAGTGTTTTTGTCTGTTTTTCCCTTTAGTTCTGTAAGTAATTGGTTTACATATTTTGGGGCTCCCTGATTGGGAGCATAGATATTAATAAGTATTAAGTCTTCTTGGTTCATGATTCCTTTTATATTCATAAAGTGTCCCTCAGTATCTTTATTTACCTTTTTTGATTTTGAAGTCTATTTCATCTGATAGTAGCGCTACTCCCGCTTTTCTCTGAATGTCATTTGCTTGAAATATCATTTTCTACCCTTTCACTTTGAGTCTATATTTGTCTTTGGAGCTGAAATATGTCTTCTGGTGGCAACATATGTTTGGGTTTTGTGTTTTCTGATCCATTTTGCTCCTCTGCGCCTTTTTATTGGTGAGTTCAATCCATTCACATTTAGAGTGATTATTGAAATATGAGGTCTTCTTATAGCCATTTTATCTTTTGCTTTCTGGTAGCATGGTTTCCATGCTTTCTTGTCCTTGTGTCTGTTTTCTTTATTTGTGGGTTTT